>JAWDGP010000089.1:335000-503846 GCA_033675545.1 Elysia crispata | reverse complement strand
AGGAACACTGATGAGTCGTAATCCGACAAAACACATCCTAGAATGTGTCTGTGGAGGAGTGAAAAAAAATATTGTTCCCTTATGCAAAAATTTCTCCTCTAAAATGATTGATAATCTTGAACGGAGAGAGGATTCCCTCCATTCTCCCTAATTAATAAGAGGTTTAATCGTAGGTTTAAAACAAAGAACAAAAAAAAAAGTTTGTTACAGCTATATTTATTGTATAATTAGATAGATTTTCTCAAAAATATCCAGCTTTACTCTTATCTAAATCTGTAAAGCATGTTCTATTTAGATATATACGAAAATCTATGTCAGTTCTTGATGTAATTAAATTTGCTCTTGAATCAAATAATTTTGAGTGATTCTTATCATAAACTGTCTTTTAAATTATATCTGATTTATTTTAAATACACAAGCATTGTATATTTAAAATTTAACAAATACCTAGTCTTTATTAGGCTCAGGTTTCACCCCTATATTAATCTTTCTTTTTAGTGACTCCTTTTCAGAAGTAAAACGTGGGACCTTGTTTGAATCCTCAAAGCTTTCTGAGCATCCAGTTTCTATTTCTCTTCATACCGCATTTAAAGAGCACAAGAAAAAAACATGTTTACAGGTAGCAAAAGCCTAATTAATGAACGTTAGGAAAAATCTGATGTGAATTATCAAATGTGTTTAATAGCAATGCAATGTTAATTGAAAGTCAAATAGATTAAAGATGATTTAACAGGCAATGATCTTATATGTATTATCTCTTTTAATATATCAACATACGTAACAATGTCATATTCGTTTATGTCATTTACATAAATTCCATTGATGTTATTTTTAAAACACTCTATGATGTGTCTTAGACCCACCATACCCACAGAAGGAATGCTAGGCGTTGCACAAGATAATTATATGTGCAAGGCATTCTGCGCTGTATTTATTTCTAACATAGCACACACGCAGTGGGAAAACAAGGGATGGTGCGTAAGTTTCGGAAATTTTTAGCTCACGCGGTGACGGGCTCAATACGCTGAGCGACATGTCGCGACATATTGCATCAGCCAGTTGACTTAGTCGCGCTTATCGTGCGAAAAAACGTATAGGGCGAAAGCAAAACAATGGGAGGAAAAAGTGAAAACACAATGACAGCCACACGCCCACATGAGCATATAACCCAGATAGTTTTATGTTTTTTTTAAATTTAATTTTTTTCTAATGCTGAAACTGATTGAAAAACGGTCCCACGTTTGTTGCCTCAACAATGTCTTGTTCTAGATTTAGTTAATTACAAGCCAGAGGTAATACACAGAGAAAACAGGGTCCAACATTGCTCTTCGATCCATTGACTACCTTTCAGGTGGCCGCCGTTTTGGACTTTGTTGATTTTGTCTTTTAAATCGATCCAGGAAAAACAATTTTGTTTGAATGGTGGACACTTGAATAAATCAACACTCTATAGCCATATGACGAAATACATCTTAGAATGTGTCTGTGAATGAAGGAAAATTTTTTTTGTTTCTTTAGCGAAAATTTCCCCTTAAAAATGATTGATAATCTTGAAGGGGAGAGAGAATTCCTCCATTTTCCCTAATTGATAAGAGTTTTAATAGTAGATTTAAAAAAAAATCATTTGTTCAGTTATATTTATTTTAGAAAGATTTACTTAAAATGTTTTATTTCACTTTTAAATAAATCTGTAACGTGTGTTCTATTTGGATCATTACCAAAATCTATGTCAGATCTTAATGAGATTAAATTAACTCTTGAATCAAATAATTTTGTGAAACAGTGTGCATTAGCAATTTATTTCTTTATTTTTTTTTTTTTATAATTTTCATGTCTCTGAATAAACTCTGTATAACACTCTGTATAACCCCTGCATTCAATACATTCAGAGTTTACGTAAATGTTTATGTTATTCATTAAGTGATTTAAATTCATTGTACAGAGCTTACCATGCGTCATTTTTATAATAGTAATTGATATTACTTTTAACCACTCTACAGAATAAATATGCTTGTGGATTAAATCTACCACAACTTGGGAAAAAATGTCTTTCTCTTTACTTGCATGTTAAACCACAATAAAATCTATCTGTCCCTTTCACAGATAGAACTTTGTTATCAGGTTGTACTCACTTCTAACTTCATTGTCGGATTTCTGCTTAAAATATTTTAAACTTATATCCTTTTTTTTCAAAGGACAAATCACAGATATCATTTTCGTCCCTTTTCACCAACTTTCCCTTTTCCCAACTGACTTCAATTTTTTCTTTATCTATAACCCGACATAATAATTCAAAATCATTACTGTAAATTCAAATCCTAGCTTTTTATCTCCATAAACCAGCATAATAATACAAAACCATCACTGTAGAATCGAATTCTAGTTTTTCTATCTCCATAAACCTGCATAACAATAAAATATCATCAGTAAATTCTAGTGTTTCTATCAGTATAAACCAGCTTAACAATACAAAATCATTACTTTAGAATCGATTTCTAGATTTTTTTCCTGTATAAACCAGTATAATAAATCAACATTATCACTGTATAACCGAACTCAAGTGTTTCTATCGCCATGAATTAACATAACATCAAATACATGTGTTTCTTTTTCTATAAATCAGCATAGTAAAACAAGATCATCCATGCAAAAACGAATTCTTGTGTTTTTATCTTCATATGCCAGCATAATTATACAATATCATCACTGTAGTATCCAATTTAGATTAGTGTAGGGAAGGAAACTGTAATGATATCCCTCTTAAGCTAAAGTATCTTTTATCATATAATTAATAGGGATATATAATTTTACTCTAATTTATAAAATTTGATTATAACTCCTTGCAAAGGATTCAAATTCTATAAAAACAAATTATTTATACTTAATTTAAATTAATCATAATCCATAATAAATTTTAAATTATAGCGTCACAGACACACACATATATATATATATAATTAATAGTTAATAAAATGACAAAATAAAATCCAACGATATTTTAGATTTCTAATATTTATTCTAATGAATTCCCCCCTTCTACATAATACAAAACAAAACAATAATCTTAATAAAATAAATAAACATATCTATAAAGCAAAATTATAAACTAAACCTACGCTATTTATTCTTATATATATATTCTATCTTATGAATTACATTTTTCATTTTTATTTTCTTGTATTCCACGTCTTGCTTCCAACTACCAGATCTTTGTTCACACACCAGTTCTTGTTCGTTCACACACTCCAGTCCTTTTTCTTGACTTAACTTTCTTTTATAACAAAATTGTCTTTTTCAGAATATAATATTTTCTCTTCTTATGTATATATATATATATATATAATTTTTTTTTTAACTCAGTTTATGAGGCCGTTTTCCTTAGGATCTCTCAGAATAAGTATAAATTATTTCTTGCTTGTCACTTAGGACACAATTGCTTTTTCCATTTTTTTTTTTAACAATGATTTTTCATACTGAAGATTAGGAGATTTAAAATTTTATTTTGTGAATATTTGTTTCTATTTGGTTTCTTCTGTTCGGGGCTAAATTTTTAATATAATTTTTTCCTGCAACAGAATATCTTCAGGTGCCATGCTGGCTGGCGTGGGCGATCAAGGACCTCCAACCAACTCTACAGCTCATCTCTCTGATCATCTCGGATGGTTTTCCAATGTTCATCCAGTCCGCCAGGCTGTCCAACATCTTTTCTCTTGGTCTTCCTCTGCCTCTCTTTCCATCAAATTTTCCTGTTGTCACCAAGTGTTCTAGTTGGTTTCTTCTTATGACATGACCAGCAAATTTTGCTTGTCTTTTTCGGATTTTGGTCATTAATTGTCTTGTGGTTTGTGATTCTGTTAAGACTTCTTCATTTGTTTTCTTCGCTGTCCATGGTATTCTCATCATTCTTCTTAAAAACCACATCTCTGTTGTCTCCAAGGATCTTTTCATTCGCTCATCAATTGTCCATGCCTCACACCCATAGAGTAGCACCGGTTCTATAAATGCCTCTAGAATTCTTTTTCTCTTTTTTGGAATACCTACAATAAGAAAAAGATCGCTTGACAGAAACTATCAGGCGTACTGGACTACTTGGATCAGGATCTGCAGGAAAAAGACTTTAATGCTTTCAACACAAAAAAAAAATTAAAAAAAGACCAGGTCAGCTACAGTCCACGACAATTACAGATAGGGCAGCTACACTTCTGAGAAGAATCTTGGACTCTTCAACTTCTTCCCATCTACAAAGCCATGTTTCGTAGATTGAGTTACGTACCGTAAGCATGAGTCATCACGTAACAAACACGTGGTGTCCCTAGTGACGTGTGCAAATCGGCCTGCGTTGTTTACATCGGAAGCCGCAAGCGAGCGTTAGGCCTGGTCAGTCTGGTCAGCTGTTTAGACCAGTGAAATCTGCTGCTGGTATAACTGTCTCGGATCATGTGATTGTTATGTAATGTAACTGTGTGAGCATGCAGTGGATCAGTGGAAACACACTCTCCATAGCGCGCTTGCACCTGGTCCAGGCTAGTACTCAGTACCGGTAGCATTAGAGCATCGCTGGCAGTCACCATGTAACAATTACATAACAGTTACGCTCACGGTGAGAGGGCTAACATGTTTGCGAAAAGCGATTCTGCTACGTACCGCTGGATGGGAGGAGTTTATGCAAATGATGTCGGTCAGTCTAAAAATATCGTCAGCTGTATAAGATAAATGCCTAAGTTATTTTTTGGCCGATAGAGGATAAAGACTCGACGGCCTCCCCATCATCCGTTAAAACTCTTATTCGAATCAACCAATCAAAACCGTTGTTTTTCACTGAATTGCATTTGTGCCTATGTCAGTCCTGTGACTTAGGCGTTTCAATAAGTAAACTTCGCTTTTACCTCAGTCAAGAGCAATGACATAGGCGTTTCAGTCACTTACTTTATGCATGAAAAATGGCTGCCAGTCGGCTGTACACAGCCTTCTATAGAGTTAGAACCTACACGAACAAAGAGGGAATAATCTAATCCATCTAAATGGAAAGAAGCTGTGCGAAAGAAGAGCAGCTTGCAAGGTGCTGAACATGTTAACACATCAGGAAAACTAAAGGATAAAGTAAAAATGGGTCCAGAATGTATTACTTCGGCATGTAAAAAGTCAAAGTTGAGAGACTGTGACTCCATATCAACAGATGACAGGCAAAAGATGTTTAACACGTTTTGGAGATTGTCTTTGTGGGAGTCGAGTAAGGTTAATGTCACCACAACAGTAAAAAGCGTTAACATTAAACAAAAAAAAATTCTTGCATAAAGTTCATGAAGAAGTGCCTCTTTTGTATCGTATGTATCGTCACCAAATAATGTTGAAGAGGAACCGAATCAAGAGAGACTTAGCAAAGCTCCAAAATCTGGTATAAGAGCCAAAGCCTCTGAGGGTGATCTGCTATTTTTAACACCCTGGCTAAACTCTCTGCCTACAGTAGATAGCCTATATTGCAGAAATGTTCCGACCTACAAAAGCAAAAGGTTCGTCTACCCTGGAACCAGAGTTTTTTTTATTTGTTCGAAGCTTACCAAAAATCTGCATAAAACAACAACAAAAGAATGTTTGGTTTGTCATTTTTTAGACATCATTTTTTCGCAAACAGTTTTTCAGTTCTTGTTCCCAAAAAGGAACAATGCGACATGTGCATCAAGTTTAAGCGTGATGGTGTAGATGTTGAAGAGCATTACAAGCATGTTACCAACAAAAATCAGGCTAGAGAATCAAAAGCCTCTGACAAAAATGATGAAGATCCAAACCATTCTGTTTGAACAGCTGACTTGCAGGCTGATTTGGTTTGCCCTAAAACGAATGTAAATGCAATGTACTACATACAAAACTAAATTGCAAGTTCATAATCTGACGTTGTGTGACCTCAAAAACAAAAAATGGGTATTGCTGCGAGTGAGATGAGACAGAGGGGGATCTGAGTAGTGACATGTTTTATCAACATTTCAAAAAAATACCCGCAGGGAACCCACAGTTATCCACCATCACCATTTGGAGCGATGGCTGTGGGTACCAGAATCGGCGCACAGCTGTTGCTAATATGTATTATCACCTGTCTTTAGAGATGAACGTTAAGGTATTTCAAAAATATTTAGTCAGCGGTCACACCCAGATGGAATGTGACTCAGTTCACAGCACAAGTGAAAGGCACATCTCCAAAACCGACGTTTATACTCCGCATGAGTATGCTCTTCTCGTGAAAACAGCATGCAGGAAAAGACCATACGCTGTTCAAGTCATTGACCATTCTGAAGTATTTGCCCTCCCAAGCAATGCTTATTTCAGTTCAGTCAGACCCGGTAAGAAAGCAGGGGATCCGGTAGTAACAGATATAAAAGCTTTGTGCTATGAAGATGGGAAAGTGGCATTTAAGTTGTCACACAGTGAAAACGAGTTCTCTGAATTGCCCCAAAGAATTGGCCCAATGGAGGCCCCTGTTTATGAACAGAAGAAAAATTATGGCCAGAAAATTTGCCGATCTCATGGAGCTAAAATCTGTCATGCCTCCTCACGTCCATCCCTATTACAACAATATCCCACACGAATAAATGCAATTTTACTTATTCTAAAACCGATGAAAATTGAAACCGGTAAACTTGCTAAGTCCACTGTGCATAAAAGATAGTCCTCTTTCATTGTTTTATTATTATTTTTTTTAAAACTAGGAATACTATTACAAGTAAACTTTAAACATTGTTATCTTTAAAACCTATCACCAGCTTAAAATGATTTTATGTTAAACTTTTTTTCTACTTTTGTTAATCGATAACAAAAAACATGGTTCATTTTAACTTCACTTATTTCTTTTTACATGAAGATTTGCCTTTGAAATTCCTCTAAATGTTAACATATGTAAGCTTACAAGTTGTGTTCATCTAATTTGTACAAGACTATGTGTCTAAAATATATTTTTAAAGTAATGATGTAGATCAAGAGGTCATTCTTTTAATGTTCTTATTTTAACCTTGAGCTACAGGTAGAGAATCATGACGTAGACCCACATTATTTATTATTCGTATCAAGACTTCAACCTGTGAACACTTTTCTTTGGTCAAACTGTTTTAATTGGTAGAAGCCTCTGTATCCAAAACCTTGTGTTTTAATGTATTTGGATTTTTTGTATCACAATTTGAAATAAATTTTTTCATTGATCTGCTCGATTTGTTGGTAATTTATTTTTTCTATCCATAATTTTTATATCCAATATCCAAGTAGTTCATAGAACAACTAGCCTCGAAAATAAACAATCCTTGCAAAGTGTAATCTATTTTTAAACATTATCACAGAATTTGAGCAGATTTAAGCTCAACGTATTATCAGCCCATAATGGGAGTCCATAAACATACGTTTCATTCTGAAGTAACCATGCTTGAAAAATTAAATGAAATAGATCACTATTGCTCTTATGCAAAGTATGTTTACCTTCTCGGTTATCAGTCCTATGATTAACTCCCCGCCAATGCTCCACGCCTGAATGTCTAAGTCATACATTGTATTGTACAGAAATGCTTGTCATTCAGCAGAATACTTGAAATGCCTATGCCCAAAACGTTAGTGCCTAAGTCATTTTTATAAGTGTATACAACATTTTCATCACTAGAATCAATGTTGTTTATTAGACATTGCAATACAGCAACTAACTTAAAAATATCACATTAAAATCTTTAAAATTGTTAAAATAAAACAGTTTTTTTTTCTGTTTTTCTCAAAACAAAGAAATCTGAGGTAGGCATTTATCTTATACAGCTGACGATATTCCGTCTTAGTCTAGCTTAAGGCCCGTAAGCCTTTCCTGCGAAACCTCAGAACTATTGTCTGGGTTGAACATGTTGAAACGCTTTTCAACTTTTGCCTTTTGAAACTGGATTGCAAAACTTAAAAACACAGCAGGTATGCACCATTATGTTTCTGTTGCAAAATTAATAATATTATTAATGAAGAATCTCGCGGCCTGAAGTTGTTGCGAAGTGAAGAATGGCCGACACAACGATGGCACAGGGCTCTGCAAGCAATCCCAGTGATACAAAACAAGTAAATCTAGATCTTCAGAGTGATTTTCTGAGATGGAAATGTTACCTAGAACTATATCATAGTGCACTTGGATCTAGAATCAAATAACTTTTTCCTCTGATTCAACCTGGGACTTCAGGGCTCATAACTCTCAGTAAATAATTGGAAATATTTTTTTTTCAGAATTTTAATGTAGGCGTACCAGACGGCAAACCATGGAGACAATTTTTCATGAAAAGGTAATAATGTTTTGGTGTCTAGATCTTGACCTAGTCTAGATCAAGATATATAGGCGCCTATGTATATTTTTTGTGATTTAAGGGAAATTACATGTATGACAGAATCTTTGAAAATACTCTTGAGATTTCCTAAAAAGTACAATTTATAGAAAAGTAATAGTCTTAACATAATCTAAGATAAATTTAGATCTTTCAATACGACTCAAGTTCTAGGATATTTCAGGGGGTATTCAAATGTAGTTTGTCCTAGGCAAGTAGTGCTGGGACGGTTTATCAAACATAAATATGTCCTATAATCCTCCGCAGCAGAACAAACCAGGCAAGCCAGCTTTAGAAACAAAACAGGCTGATGTTTTATTTTTTACATTTATAAGCTTGCTATGCCTCCGCTACTCTATCTTCATGCTGGAAAAAAAATACATATGTTCATGTACACCACCACCTCTCTTGAGTTTGCTTGTCAGCCATGCCATGTTGTGTGGTTTGTTACCAAAGCTTATGCTTGTTTGAGTGTAGAGCTTGGTAAGGTTTGTGTAATATCGCTCATGAGTTACGATAAATCATGAGCTTAAACAAAACATGCTTATGCAAGCTGCATGCAGTACCTCTCTTACTTTCATTGTGGGTCCATTTTTGGCCCTTTTGCCGTGCAGGAAGAGGGCGCTGCTCTGTGCTAATGATTGTGGGGAGAGAGGGGGTGGCAAGGGCAGTCATCACTCTTGCCTGAACGTAATAGGTGCCACAGGATGACCAGTGGGTCACAATATGTGACGTCATGGCAAACATAAACCATCTTTATAACACTCTCTGCCGCAGAAACTTGAGTGTTATAACACCTAAATTTTTCAAGCACAACCCAGCCTTATAGACAAGTGAGAGCTCTTTCAAAATGAGAATGACATTTAATCATCTAAGGTTATTAGAGGCTTCATAAAGACATTAAAAAGTAGTTTGTTGGAGAGATATGTTACAAATAAGATTAAGACCGTGCAGGAAAATGAAAAAAAAATCTGTAAAAAAATTGTCTTTTAATAAGTGAGTGACATTTTTATTAGTAAGTACAATCTTTGTTTTGGAAACTCGTTTACTATTGTAAAGACTTTGATTTATGACCTGGCCAAGCCATTGATGAGTATGGTAAGTGCATACAAATGTGCATGTGGTGCTCACATGGATGGAAGAAGATAAACTGAAAATCCATATTTTAGAGTATAGCCTATAATTCTCTGTTGCAAGAATTTGATTGTACTTTAGGGATGAGAAAGCCACCAAACTACATCTCAAGGTGACCTTGTTAATGATCTTAATCATTTCTTTACAAATATTGTAAATAAGTAAATAAACTTGATGACTGATAGTTACCACAGTGATAGAATTTTTTTGACCCTCTCTTTCCCTCTGAGTCTCTCTCTGTCTCTGTCTCTCTTTCTCTCTTTTTCTTTGTTTCTCTTCATGTCGTACACCCTCTTTTTATTTAACTTTTAAACTTTCATATTTGCATAACTGACACTTATAAAGACCTTATCACCTGATAGTGATAATAATACTGAATCATGTCTACAAAGAAATAGTATTTCTGTTAAGACTATTTCCATGCAAACATATAAAATTTCCACCAATTGTCAAAATTCAGACAATTTTGACGCAAGAGAATTTTCCGACTCAGTTTTCAATCATGAGATAGAGATGAAATTCATTATTCTTAGGACAAAATTCCTATTTTTATAAAATTTGCATCTCAAAAATTGAATCAAATGTTTTTGCTAAAAATTAAGTTTACATCTTGCTGTGCTGTTTGGACATAAATTGTAGCATGGATAGTTCAGTTATTTGAAAATTAAAAATTTATCCTGCACTTGCAATTTTTTTTTATTTAGCAAGAAGGATCACTCTGTGCTCAGCATTGCTTAAATGCTCTGCTGCAAAATCAGTACTTCAGCGCTGTAGACCTAGCCCAAATAGGACGACGATTGGATGACAGAGAAAGGGAAAGAATGGCTGAAGGTGGAATTGGAACAAATGATTACCAGCGATTTATTGAGGTGATTGGATAGTAAGAGTTTTTTTATCCTTATTTTTCATCTGCTTATTATGTGATAATTCATCACTGAAAAACAAAACTGAAAATCATATTATAAAGGCGTATAATCTTATCAATATAATTTTGAGACACATTGAAGCTCTCTAAAGTTAAACTGAACATAAAAGTATTTGAGATATCAAATTTAGGAATTGAAAAATCTGAAGTTGCACCTATGCCGCAGTTCCAATAATCATATCAATCAGATGACCTGCTATTTAGCATCTATGTGATCATGAACTTGCGAGCATCTGAAGCCCTTGTCACTTTTAGTACATCTCTCACTTGTCCTACATTTAAACTCTTTAATTCATTCAGTATCTTTCCTTACTGTTTTACCCTGGTGGGTTTTCCTTTGATCATTCCAATTGCCATAAAATAATCTAGTTTCTCTTTTCTCATCATATGACTGAAAAAAAGGTTGCCTAGAATTAGCGTATTCTATTTTAGAGTGATCTTGGTATGTCAGCTTTTCATAACACTGTTTGGTTTGATTTATTTGCAGTTAATGAGATTGGTAGCATTTTCCATGGGAACCACATTTCTGTTGCCTCCATTTTTTTTTTTGTAGCTGTTTTGAAATGTCCAAGTCTCACATTGCCCTTATCCTTATACAGATAAAGATATATATTTGATTGTTAGTACATTTCATTCTCAGAAAACTCATGCTTGCTTGCTTTGTTCTTGATGGGATTTCAGTGCTGTTGCATCCGTCATTTGATAAATTGAAGTACCCAAATATTTGAATAGATCCCTTTGGATGAGTTTATTCCCGTTGTTTTGACTGATGATCATTACTTTTGTCTTTTTGCTGCTCAATTCCAACCCTTTCTTTCTGTTTTCTTCTTCAACAATGTCTAATAATCATTGCTAGTCTTCTCTATTTTCTACAATTAATACAGGATCATCAGGATATATCAAGTTGTTAATGTAATGCCCTCCTATTTTAATTCATGGTTATCCTTCTAAGTTTGGCATTTATTTCACTGAAGAAATAGAAAAGGTCTAGGAAAAGCAAACATCTTTGCCTGATACCATGATTTATCTTAATGCTGCTGTCTGTTCCCAGTACATATTTTTCATGATCTTTTCTATCACTGCCAACTGCGTATGGTTAGTTGTGGGATCATCTCATAATGTCATACTCTGTCATTGGTGTAGCCAATGAAGCACAGCTGGTTCAATTTTATTTCGAAGAATGTAAATTTATAGCGTGTGCTGTACATTTTCCCTCTACATAGACACATTGTTTCTCAGCTATTTCTGCTTTGATTTTGTGTCTGACTTGCATCATGATAATTTTTAAAAGTATTTTGGTGATACGACCCATAAGACTGATAGTTCTATGCCATTCACACTCTGTTGCTCCTGCTTTCTTAAGCAAAAGTGTAAATAGAATTTGGAGATCTCTGGTAGAATCTGACCTGTGTCACAGATTTTGTTGAGTAATGCTGCAATCCTGTCAATTACATAGTCTCCAAGTGCTTCTAAAAGTTTGGCTGGTATATTGCCTGGGCATATTGCTTTGTCTAATATCTTCATTCTCATAGATGCCCGGATCTCACCTTTCATGATAGGTGGCCCAGCAAAATTGCCTTTCATTACATTGCAATCCTTTCTGTGGTCTTCTAAAGTTCATTTATATACTCTGCTACCCATCTGCCTAGGATATTTTATTTTTGTCATAAAGTAATGGGCATATTGTGGATGAGCATGTTTTCTTTCCAGAGATTTCTTCAATACTTCTGTACATTGTCTGCTCAGTACTTCTGTTATGCAGATCTATGCTTTTGAACTTGTCATTGATCCACTTTTCTTTGACTTTTTTACATTTTTTTTCTGACTTCCATATGCAGTGTTTCATATTTTTCATTATTATTTTTTACCTACTTCCTTTTTTCCATGAGTTCTAAAATTTCCACTTGTTTTTCTTTTTGACTGGGTATTATTTCCCCTGCTGTGATGGCTAGTTTGAACAATTGTTGGTTCACTTCCACAGCTTCTCCTAAAATTTCAAATTTATTTTGAACAGCTCGAAGGGTCTGGTTGGATTTTTAATAAAGTCTAGTCAAGTTCGATGTTTTTAGGTGTGCTTCTGGTTTTCTTAAGTTTCAGTTATAATTAAGCAGCCACTGGAAGAAGATCACTGTAATAGTCTGCCCCAGACTAGGTCTTTGCTGAGAAGAGCGTATATCTGAACCTTTTACTGATGAGGATGTATGGTTTCTGCTTCCATCTCCTGAGCTTTTCTATGTTCATTTCCTTCGTGTTGGTTGCTGAAACCATGTGTTTGCAATAATATTAATAAGGTTGTTTTTATGATACCATTTGACTAGCTTCTTCCCTTGTATGTTTATGATGCCCAGTCCATGGGGCCCTTCTATGTTTTCTTTTTTCCCTTTTCCCAATAATCATATATCAATAGTTTCAAATTCAGAAAAAGTTGTCACTTTTCTAATTTTGTAGCTTCTTTAACTATCTGAGAGGATGTTTCTTATCATTCCCTTTCTTTTTTCCCAGGAACCATCAAGTAATTTTGATGACAGTGGATTCTTTTCAGTACAAGTAATCAATGAAGCACTTTCTGTATGGGGATTGGATATGATACTGTACAACAGTCAAAATTCAGTCGCTGTGCATGCAAGAGAAAACCCGACGTAAGGCATATAGTATTGGCCATATCTCTTATTGAAAGTGAAAGAATTTTATAAATTTTCCTTTAGTCTATGAATGAATGGATTTCTTGTGTGCCTTACAGTTTTTTTTTTTTAATACTATTTAGGAATAGACAATAGGAATAGTTACTTTCTGCTGGTAGAACTTTTTTCACCCAATAGTATGATCAACCTAAAACCTCTCATTTCCTTGAGAATTTTGGTGGCTCTCACTGCTCAGTACAGTGCACTCCACTTATATGGACATCGCCTCTATTGACTTTTTTCTTATATCAACATGCTTTATCAAGTCGGAAATTTTCCCCTATTTGTCATCTGTAATTACAGTTCTCTATATCGACAATCTCTTACTCCTTTTCTCTTCTATCGAAATTGATAACATCAAAGTAACTGGGCAAAAGAGGTCCAGTGACAAGAAAATGATCCTATTCTAGTCTTTGTCTCTCTCCCAATGCCTCATGCATTGTTACATCATGGTTGTTACATAGCAAAGCAAGTGGCAATCCCTTTGGTACCGGTACCTTCGTGGTTGTGACTTGAGGTGTGGTGGGATAATATTGATATGGATGGGGAGGGGGAGGGGGGAAGTGAACTGTGGTATGACCACTGGGCCTGCACTGAATCATAGGGAGTGGCGAGACTTAACCTACTGGGCTGTGCAGTAGGTGTGTTGTGGTCGTGAAAAGTTGAACTCCAAGAAAGAAAGTGACACACAGTCAGTCAGGACTAGAATAGCACTGATCAGGCCTGCACTTCAACACACATTGCCTGTACAGAATATTCTGGTTGAATATAGATCTAAGGCAGTAGGGTAGGGAGCAACTGCGCATGTATAAGAGGAAAGCCAGGGATATTCAAAATTTTCAAAACAAGGGAGGTAATTGAAATTTACAAGCCATGAAGCAGTTGCTTGCCTTTAAGTATAAAGCCCTGTGTTTAACGTAGTGTCATTTTAAAAGGGTCTTTTAGAGAGACATTTTTATATTGACTTTTGCTTATATTGACATAGAAATTTTGGACCCTTATATTTCGATATATCAAGTGTGCACTGTAAATAAAACTACATTTTACCACATAGTCTGAGTGTTTGATTCTTAAAGGTTGTCCAGCAGAAATCTGACAAGATTGGATAAATTTAAAGCTAACTTTTGGATTCGGCCCATATTGTTCTTGTAAAGCAATCCTGTGCCAGATGCTTTAAGATCAAAAGATTGAATAATTAAATACTTTTTCTTAAGCATATTATATTTTGCATATCCAAAGGTCTTTGCTTTTGAAGATTATATGATAATGAGAACACTGCAGATAATTTTCTTACAAGCACAATCCTACAATCCTTTCTATAAATGTAATGCTCTTTTGTTCTACAGGCAGATGTCAGCCTTTATATGCAACTACCATCAGCATTGGTTTTGTGTGCGCAAACTGGGCCTGCAGTGGTTTAATTTAAATAGCTTGCTGTCTGGGCCTGAGTTAATATCAGACACCTATCTGGCCCTCTTTCTTACACAGCTGCAGAAAGAAGGTAGACGTCATTTAGGAATTTTAATTTTTTTTTGTAAGTCATCCGAGATTTTCATGTGTAGTCTTGGTATAATCCTGACGTAACTAAAAGTTGAAAGTTTTTTATGAAGGTTTTTACAGTGACATTATTTTTCTTTGGAATACAAGCATATTGAGTTACAAAAGAAAAAACAAAAAAAAAAGCAACAAACAGCAAAAAATTAACGTTGGTGCCAAGGGAAGCAAATTGTATGTAATCCTTCTGTTATTCCTTCTCATGCAATGAAATTAGAGCTACTCTGCCCCCCAATGGCAGACCAACATAGGTGACAAAAATCTGTTTTCTAATTTGTTTGCAAAAAGCGACTATTTAAAATATTATCCACCCTGAGCAAATGGCAGAGCGGCATATCTTCATCGGTACTTTAAGGTTTTTTTACTTGTCAAGTTGACTTATCTGATGTTTTTTATGCTGACCATTGCATGTTTTTTGCATTTTTCCCAAAAGCACAAAATCTATAGATAGTTGGTTTGCCTTTGGGGGCAGTAATAGAGGCAGTGCTGTTCTGCCTTGAGCATCAATATGCTATCATATTCATCAGGTCTCAAAAAATTTTTTTGATAAATTAAGTTTTGAAAAAAAATATAGATTATAGGGTTATCAGAGAGAAAATATGAAATGGTATCTTCTAAAAATTTCTGTTGCATTTGCATCATAGCACCATACGTCTCAGTGAAACAAGAAAAAAGATCTTTGTTTGAAAACTTTTGGAATCTAAGAGCAAGTACTGGTGTCCTATAACAGGAAAAAATGAATTTTAAGTTCTCTACAAGCCTCTGTAAAATATTCTCTAAGATGGCTCTGAAACTGTAGACCTACTTGGGTCATATGTTTATGACTTACTGTAACACTCTCAATTGTTGAGTTTATCACTTTTTCTAGAACTTGTTTAAATTTTGTTCATGATATGGCCACACGATTTGTTTTCAATTGATTTTTTTTTTCTCAAATGCATTTTTAAACAACTAGTACCAAAATTTTTTAAAGGCATTGTATCCCCGAACTGCTTTGCTGAAAATGCTTTTGGTCACTGAAGAAAAAAAAAAGATGGTGAAGATATAATTTAAGAAGTTACTTGAAAAATACTTGTGTTGTTTTTGTATGCAATTGCCTTGAAAAAAGTGAGTGTATATCCCGTTGCTTTTACATCACGTTTTTATGGTTATAAGATGATACAAATGCAAAGGTTGTATATCAAATATACAGGTTGTTCTAGAAGTTCATTTCCGCTGAAAAGTTATTATTCCTATGGAGAGTTTCAAAAGGACATTAAAAAGTTGTTAAGTTTTAAAAAGAAATTTAGCATTAGTATCCTGAAGTCCAAGAGGAGGCATTGGCATATTTGCGATCATTTCATCTGTTGCTGCCTTGATACTTTTTTTTTTTCTTTTCAGCTGCATAATTTGTCATTCAGGTCAAAAATAAAAAACTTGCGAACTTTGTTCCCAATATTTTTTATGCATCATTTTATGTTTCCTGAAATAAACTGTAAGGATAAGATATGAATCAAATTGGGCTTTCTTGAGGCAAAATCAGAGGCTAAATTATCTTGATAAAGTCAAAATACCAAAGATAAAAAAAACTCTGTAGAGGCCATAAAAATATTTTGAAATGAAAAGTAGGAGCATTTTGAATGCCCACCTTATGATAACGCTTAACATGCATTATAGCTTCAATCGGTATCTTTAAATTGTGTTAATTTCTTTCACCTTTCTTGAAAGAGCGTCAGATCTATTGAGAATATTTTGACTGTTGCAGCAAGTAGCTTCATATCCTTTGTTCTGTTGCTGCTACAGTACGATTGGAAAGTTTGCTCATAAGGTGATAGTTAACAATCCCACAAATCATCTGGTGCCAATTTATCTTCTTGATAAAATCTAAGTAGTATACATCTCTTTTGTAAATGTGAACCTGTTCCATTTTACTTTCACACTGAACCATAGTTCAGTCCAAAATTTATTTTTTATGAAACATAGTTGATCACTTTGTATACATCTCAAGCTTTGAAATATTTCACCTTACACATTCTGTTTAGATGGTAATTTACATGTTTAATTTGAAGTTTGTATCTTCATTCCATATGTTTAAATCAATATCAAATTTCATCATTGATGAAGTATGTCTAAGATCATGACATAAGTAGTAAAGACACAAAGCAATCATATGTATATATACTGTACTTCAGTATGTTTTTGCTGTACTTAACTCTAAATATGGATTTTGTTTCATAATTAAAGTGATCATATGTATAACTTTGCTATCCAACTTTTTCTACAGGATACTCCATTTTTATAGTAACAGGACAGCTTCCAGAGTGTGAAGCAGAGCAGCTTTTGAGACTTATGCCAGCCACTCAGACAGTGAAACCCAGTCTTATCACAGATAAAGGTACACAAGAGAGTGGGGCTGAAGCAGAAGATGATGATGGTATTCTGCAAGAGACACTGAGAGTCAGTAAAGAACTTATTGACAGAGATGATACAGTCTTGCAAAGAGCTTTACAGATGAGCATGGAAGGTAAGACAATAAGTTTGAAATTTTGTATGCTTGCTTGAAACAATCATGATTAATACTTTGCAAAATGTCAGCCTAAATTCTTTATTTCGATTCCAATAGTGTGATGTCTGTTCTTTTAATTTCACAATTTCACTTGATTAAATGGATATTTTAGTTAAGGATTTTGTTCTGATGAGAATATTAAATAGAAAATTCTTGTTTTCTGTACAGAATATGTGAAATGCCATAAGAAATCAGGGGATCAATTTTTGTTGTGAAACATACCTTCTTGAACCATATTTTTATCTCGATTTACCTAATAATGTTATGATAAATGATTTTAGAATAGCATAAAACAATGATAAGATTTTTTTAATCTTATCTTTTTAGACTATAAAAAACTTTAGGATTCTACATCAAATACATGAAACAATCCAAGTATGTTGGAATCTAAAGCCTTTGAAATGGAATTTACTGAAAAATAAGATGCACAAGAAAAATAATCTGCATGTTCTACTCAACAAGTTTTGAGGCCAGGATAAACAAACTGACCACATCCTTTCTGAAGGTGGAAATTAAGAGTCAACGCACACCAGAGTCGTGCTGTAACGGACAGCCCATAACAGCCAGTCATCACTTGATAGGACAGTCTACTTTTGTTTGCAATAGCAGACGCGCATCGGACGCACAAGCCAGCACGATCCGTGACATGTTATAGCGCGCTGCATCCTGTGTATTATAGCCCTATTATAAAACTTGGCCTGTATTGGTTCAGAACTTTATACTCAAATTTCTAAAAAATGCCAGGCCAGAAATGCATTTTGCCAAAGCTATTACTAAGACTTGTTTTAAAACATAAATAATTATGAATGTAAGCTTAGTTATTGAAAAACAAGTAAATTCGTGTAACTCGCAGTACTCATCTACCTTGGCTTCTGACCTAGATCTAGCTAGCGGTCAGTAGTGTTTACGTGACGAGCGGTCAGGCGCTAGAGTCGATCTACTGTGTCACAAATATCGGCTGACCATGTAGGTTGAGTGTGCATATCAGAATTCAAGTGATGGCTGGCTGTTATGGGCTGTCTGTTACAGCATGGCCCTGATCTGCGCGTAGCCTAAGCGCAAGTCAACAAACAGTGCTTGGGTCACAGATCAGTGCCAGCAATATCATATCTATATCGACAATCCAAATAATATCAATGGGAATCCCCATCAGCTGATGTTGCTTTTTCTTTGTATATGTGTATAATGGCATGGTAATTTATAACTTATGCGATCTACTAGAAATCTGACTTGAATATGCTAGACTGAGATCATATAATACATTTGCACAAAAAATTTCTCAAAGAGTGATCAAGAAAATTGATAGTTAACAATGTCTAAATGGCCAAATTGTACAAGCAGAGGAAGCTGCCTTATGAAAATTCCTTTTAAATATTTAAAATATAAGAATGCATACTTATATGTCGAAAGAAAAGGACATGAGCAACTTCATAACAACTTATAACTTAAAAAAAAGAAAAAGCTTCTTATGTTTCTTAATCCTTTGTTGTTCTATAACGGAAGCAGTAAATGAGTAATGCCTCTTCTATTAAACTTGAAGAGGGTGAATAATATAAGCAGGTGCTATGCCTTGTTTACGGATGTGCTAGCTTTAAGATTACCCTTTTGAATCTTGTCTCTCCACTGTTGATATTCAAGGTTAATGTTAAACAGCAATGGAGACAAAAATTTCCTCAGATATTAAAGCAAGCATAGCCTAGATAACACTACATTTATTGTATTACTTAAATGTTAATCTTAATATTCAGATACTCTGCAAATTTTATAAGGATTTTGATACAATCCAACACACTAAATCTTTGAACGGCACCAAAATGCCCTTAAGATGTAAACATTTTTTACAGACCTTAGTGTACAAACCAATTTTGTCACATCTGTAGATGTATTAACATTGACAATCCTACATTATGAACAATGTGAACAATATTGTTCAAGATAAGCAACATTCTTTCTGTATTTCAGATCAAATTCTCAAACAGCTGGTTCTATCTTTGGTCAGAGTCTGTGTGAGGGTTATCTCCCCTCTTCCCATTGTAGGCAAAAGGGAAATTTATATTTTTACAGTAAGCTTTATTGTTTCTTATATGCTTTGTACCACAAAAACAAAATTGAAAGGTAATCTCTGGTGAAATAACGTGATTGTAAAACGTGTCTCCATTGAAAGAGTGACTGCTTTTTCTTGTCGTACATCCTTCATTTATTTTTTTTTTTTGCCCTGTAACAGGTTATTACCTGGATACCCCTGCTGGAGCTAGTTGTGATACTGATCATGGTTTGAAAGGACTCTCTGAAAATTCCATAATAGGAACTTCAACTGATCCTCCACCAATATCCCAGGAAGAGCTGAGGGAGAAAAGATTAGCTTTCTTGAGCAAAGCAGTCGCATCAAATAATACAGAACAGTGCTCATCTAATGCAGAAGATTCAGGTAATATGCATTGCTTACTTTTCAAAGATTTGTAACTTGGTTTGTTTATTTAAAAAAATATGTATTAGTTTGCACTTAATACATTTCTTTGCTCAACAAATTTGCAGTGGGAACCTCAAAAGTCGGAGTCTGATAGTTTGAATTTCTCATAAAAGGAATTTTGCATGATGATAGGTTATTTTTTTCCCTTTGGCTTTGTTAGAATCGAACTCGTATTTCGTCTTTCTAATTTGATTCTCTTAATTCGAAGTTGATACCAGCCCATAAGGCATTACAAAAGCTCTACATGTATCTCTCAAGCAGCAGGCAATGCATATCACTGCCCAAGAAAGGCTGATCAAGACGCTAACAAAGCTAGAAGGGAGAAGATGCACTAACAACTAAGTGCCAGTAGTAATAATGTGCTGATACTGATAGCACTGTGGGGCAGGATTGCTAACTGCAGGCACACATTACACACTCACTCAATGAGTCATAGATTCTGTTACACCCATTTTTGTAATTCGGAAGCTCTTAATTCAAAGTTTTAATCCATTCCCATACATTACAAATTACGAGGTTTCCACTGTAGTTCATGAGCCCTTATCCATTTGACAATCATTGATTCACTTATTTAAAGAAATTGAACATATGAATATGAAATGGAAGTAGCTCCCACAATATGAGGGTGACAAGCCATCACTGTTTTCAGGGCCACAATAAATCTATTTTGGTCAGTTATAAGGGTAGAAAAAAATCTCACGACACAATGGTGTTATGTGGGACATGTCTATTACTGGTAAATATAAATAATATCACAAAAAGGAGGTAGAAAGCTAGAGGTAAGAGCAATGTTTTTTCCTTGAATAATAAGAATACCAAGAGGTGGATCCCATGGACCTGACAGAACTTAATAAACTTTTATACCTGTCAAGAGAACAACCTTGATGCAGTAATAGAGCTCATGTACACACCAAAGCTTATAACCAGTGTGATTAGGTCCTTGAGTGAAGAATCATTTACTGTGAGCTTTTGTGTAAAGATTAACAATCATTTATACATAATCTACTGAAACAAAGAAGCTAGGGTTGGAAGATTTTGGTAAGCTCTTGGTAAGTGTGGCATACATTAAGTCTAATAGGCTCTATGAATGTTTTGTGAACATGAAATTTGAATACAACCTCCATTAGAAGCTGCATCCCAAATAAAATGCTGAAAAAGCCTTGGTTTTCTTTCTCATTCAAACCAATGTTAACATAAAAAGAACCTTATGAAACTAATGCTTTAGATCCTCTAATCTTTTAGTTTTAACCATCTGTGCCTTAGGTTTGTTAAGGATACTAAATCATGGCATAACTATTATATATATAATATTTTTTTATAAGTAAGCCTACTCTCAATGGAATTAGATAATTATAGCTTTATCAGCTATTAGATGCCTTAAAATCATTTATGCTTATATGATTTGTGTACCTATAAGAATGTTCAGCTTGAAAGAAAGAGTTACCATATCAGGGACCTTTTTTTTTTTTTTTTAAAAATTTTCCAAGGGAGCATGAAAACAAATTTCAGACTATTTTGAAAAGAGCCACTAAAATCTCTGAAGTCTGATCCCTTATTATAATTATTATAATATTCTCTTTGACAACTTCAGGATATTAATGTCAAACAGAAATCCCTTGAAATCAATGACAATGTGGAACTCTTTTTTTGTTTTCCCTTGATAATTCCCATTTTTTAAAACTTTCATTATCTCTACCATTTCATTGAGCCAGTGCGAAGTTTGAACACAATTTGCCAAACAATCCACATGCATGTTTTGATTCACTGCTTTATGGAAAGTTGCCATCTCTGCATGAGATTCATAGGGCAATTTTGTGAAACCAATTGAAAAACCTAAAGGTGGTTCTTTCTCCTCAATTGTCTTCCTTAATCACTTTGAACAAAATGAACCATTTCATTTGGAAGTATTTTATCAGAACTTCCCAGAAAACTCAGGGATCTTTCAAAATATGGGATTTTTTATCATCAAAATGAAAGCAATGAAAGACTTACTGGTATATTGATGCTTGGACATTTGAATTTCTGGTTTTTATAATGAAGTTAATACCTAGGAGTATGAAAGAAAATACAAACATTCATTAAACATAATATTCAACTATATTGTTCTTGATCTTATCAAAATTTCCCATTCAATGACTGTGCAAAAATCAGATCTTATAACTAGAGATCCATGGTGTTTAATGTATTTTTTGTAAGGGGGACATCTGTGCACATAAAACAAAATGAATGGGTTTTAACCTTACATCTTTTCATCAATTAGTCCTTTGATCACCTTTTTTTGCATACATGTACATGCAATGACATGTTTTTTCATGTTTCACCAGATTTGACTGAAGAGGAGCTACTTCAGAAAGCCATAAGTATGTCCATGGAAAGTAGCTGATGCTGCTTAATATCTGAGTTATTTGATACTTCAATATTTGAACATTGGTACAAAGTATGAATCTGTGATATGCATGAACAATGAGATTTAGAATAGATCTTCATGAAACTTACCTGATCAAGTGCTGAATTGAGTAAAAAGTGAGTGAAGAGAGGAGGAAAACAGAAAAAAGTGTAACAAAAGGATTATATGGGTTTACTAGTGCAGTGTTATGTCTGTGTATTGCATCACATTGTATTTTCTGCTCTTAGTTAAAGTGTATCAAATAATAATAAATAAAAAAAAAAAAAAATATATATATATATAAAATTGGAGACTTGGCAGTACTGGGAAAGGGAAGTATAATATAATGTATTTCTTTAAAAAAAAAAAAACCTCACTAGATATATTCTTTTGATTTTGATATTATAATGAAAGCCTTGTAGCTGTACAAACAAGGAAATGGGAACATAACTTAACTTAAAATCAAGAAAACCTTTGTTATATTATAAAATTTACTTAAATCACTCATTAAATTTCCTTTGCATTATGTGGAATTAGGCTTTCACTTGCTGTGAGTGAAGTTTCCCTGATCCTTCACAGGACGATCTATGATGGCCAGAAATGTGTGTAGCCACTTTCTTTGCCTTCTCCTCTTTCTTCTTCATACTTAGTACCAATATGGCCAGGAACGGTGAACTACAAATTCTCTCTGAAACTTTAAAATCTTATTGAATTGTAGCCCAAGATTTCATGTAAAGAGTGAATGAAATCAACAAGAGGGTAATCATATGGTCTGAAACAAGACCTCAGTTCTGGTCTTGATGATATTTCAGTAACACTAAAAGGTCTCAGTCAATAGAAATTTACCTAAATCTAGATCTAGATGAAAGACAATGAAGATTTTTGTATGAACAAGAATGTGCACTGAAAGCATGTGATTTGAATGATCCTAGCTGACACTGATTACCATGCAGCTAACCAGAGTTGCTTGGTTTTATCTAGATCTATTGATTTAATTTAAATCTAATGGACTTCTGAGGAAGTTGAGGTCAAATTTAAGAAGCTTTATTGAGTGAATCTGCCTGAGTCTAATGTAAACTAAACCCTCTCAGACCTCAAGCTTTAGATCTAGCATTACATTGGGGCCTGGAAAATTAAAGAGCAAATTCAAGCTCAAACTGTAGGCTGAAAGTAGTTAAGCATTTGCTCAGGTCTTAGATGGAAGTAGGCAAGGCTGTCAGTAATGATTCCTGTGTAGTTCCATTTTTTAAATAGGGCCTGGCAATTTCAAGTTAAGGGGTGCTTCATAAGTTTTTTCATTACATTTGAAATTTTTGTTATTTTTCAGTTTTCAGAAAATGTAAAACTACGGTAGTGATACAGATTGAAATTAAAAAGTTTTTGAACATTAGATCTATCTCTTTGTTTTTTTTTCTGTTTTTTTGTTTGAAAGGTAAGCCTGATTAGGCTTACTCCTGCTGAGATATTAATATTTTTTAAAATACAGTCAGTCCAGTATTTCGAAGTCTTTGTCTCTTGTTTTTCCTACAGAATTGCTAAAAAATTTAGAGACTAAAAAACTTGAAATCGAAAGCAAGTGAATTTAACAGTCAAGTCCAAAAATTTGAATGCGGAAAATGGATATTCTCAGTTAAACCAAAAAGGGGCAGACATCTATCTACGAAGTTTTTGGGACATTTCCAAAGAGAATCAGATGGCGAAAGATAAAATCAAACATTTGCTTACAAGTAAGGTGACAACTTTATAGATAAGTAACACCATAAAGTTATGTGGATTGCTTTTATTTAAAAAAAAAATTCTTAAGCAGTCTGCAATGATGCAGTATCAATGGATCTTTCATGATCCTGCAGCAGCACATGTAACAGGAATTTTCAGTATTTTAAAAGTTTCTAGCTTCATGGATAGCAAAGTTGTGATCAAGTAAACTATTATTTTTTTGTGCATTGTTTGAGGTTGCAGATTATCATCATGGTCTTTTTCTCTCTTTACATAAAGATTCACTGAGCAGCCTAGTATAACTAAACCATCAGTTCAGTATTGATCTGATGTGATTTTCCAATAAAATTAGATACTTTTGCACTTTATTTGATGTTTCTAGCTTCACAGTTATGAATGAAAGTAAAGTATGAACTATGGTTTCTGATTATCAGCATCTCCCATGACTCTTCTACTGAAGATATTCCATGCTCATTATGCGGTCATAATTATTGAATTCATGTTATTTTGCAATGATAATATTTAGATTGCCGACAATTTTGCAGTAGCTTTACAGGTAGTGAAGTTATGATCAAGTAAACATTATACCATGACATCTACATGGGATACTATGTCAGAGGTGTGATACTTGGCGAAAACAATAAATCTGAGAATGAAGATGATGAATAAGAGCATTAGTAAAATAAGATATATGCCTAAGACTTAATGATTATAGATTAGTAACCTCTTCATTTTGTGACATCATATGTCCACTTGGGCCTCTCTGTAAGTGTATGTAGTTTTTCAATAGATATATGTTATAAACCTGAATTACCTGAGAGTGGGGCAAAAATCGACCATGTTTGTTTTAGATTTGAATCCAATGATGCTAGAGTGACATTCACATTCAATTTCAAAAGTACTGAATTGATCATTGTGTGTAAGATGGGAAGTGTTATGGTAATGTGTTTAGCAATAGCATCCATTGCATTAGCTTCTCAGCATGAGGTGGCGCCTAGTTTTGGTACAGCTGTACATGTATTTTGGAACTCGTGTATCTTTGCAGGAAATGTTTAGCTCTTCATCAAAATACAAATGCAGGTCTGTTATGATTTTGTAGACAATTCTATTATTTTTCTAGATTAAATATATGTGACCATAAAACCCTAGCAATAGTATTGATGATTTTTTTAAATGGTGCAAAATTTTCGTCTGGCGTGTCTCATTGTCTGCTTACTAAAATTTAATTTGGCCATGTCCCTTGCAAAAAAAAATATTGTGATTTTTAGGTGTGTGAAAATCGGCAGATAAAGACTGAGTTTGTGTTGTTTTTTTCTCTTATTAGTTTCATCCGTTTGAAGCCAATTACATATATGTACAAAACTTCTTCCATTTATCTTGATGGGCAATCCTAGTACATGTACTAGTAGTAGGTTCAAGAACTTTGTTATACGGGTGATGATTGGTTTGTTCATCATTTCAAAACCTGAAAGATGCTAGCAATGGTCGTCTTTTAAGTGGATTTATCCAAGAGAAAGGCGGAAGCTTTATCTTATCCAACATTGGCATCAGTTTGATGCTCTTATTTCTCCAGACAGAGGGAAGAAGGAGGAAAGGGTTAGAAGTAGGGAAGATGTTTGTGGCTTGTTTGGTCTACGGGGCACTGCCTTTTGATTACTGGTAAAAAAAAAGTGGTATTTTGATTGATACTATTTTATATTTGACACTTATTATTGCTCTCTACCCTATTTTCCTAATTCACTATACTATATAGGCCTACATAAATGTACAAGGGAAACCTCAAAAACCGAAGTCTGATTATTTGAATTTCTCATAAACCGAATTTTGCAAGATGATGGGTTATTTTTTTCTCTTTGGCTTTGTTAGAATCGGACTGGTATTTCGAAATCTTTCTGATTCGATTCTCTTAATTCGAAGTCGATACCACCCCATAAGGCATCAAAAAAGTGCTACATGCATCTCTGTAGCAGCAAGCAATGCTAATCACTAACCAAGAAAGGCTGATAAATACGCTAACAAATCAAGGGAGCCGATGCACTGACAATTAAGTTAATATTGATAATATAGCAACATGGGACGGGGAAGGGGAGGGTTGCTCATTGCAGGCACAGTATACACTCACTCAATAAGTCATAGATTCTGTTAAACCCATTTTTGTAATTTGAATACTCAATTCGAAGATTCAATCCGTTCCCATATAATTCGAATTACGAAGTTTCCACTGTAGTTTTCTTATACATGTATAAATGTCCAGAGTGGAACAAAAAAAAAAAAAAAAAAAAAATCGGCGCCCATATGGTAAATGGTTACTTTTCAGAAATATGTACATTTCTAGATGCCAGTATTATTAAAATATACACATTAGACTTGGAGCGCTAATACAGCATTTTAACATTGACTGACCTAGCAGAGTTATGGGGCATGGATACAGTTCATATACATACGTGTATTGAGAAGCCCGACATTTATCTTTGTGTGGATAAGTTTTAAATTTCTCTAAGTCATGCTTAACAAGTCTAGTAATCACTGTCTTGTGTCTGTGTGATGTTGAATTTTTCTCTTGTTTTGTTTGTACATGTACTGGTACATGTCTAGCATGTTTGTTAAATAAAATAAAATATTCACTTCTGTTTATTGCTGCATAAGGTCTTAACTGAATTTGCCCATCTACATTAAAACTTTACTCTCTAATCTCATGAATTTAAAAACAAACTGTTTGCCACATTTTCTCTACTTAATCTTCAAGAGGAATTTAAAGCCAGAGGCTTTTAAGAGCTTTCTCTGAGTGTGCAACTGACCCCGTATATTATATGACTGACAACAGTTTCATGGGCAGAGCAGCCTCCATTGTCATTGTCGAGGCTCTC
Organism: Elysia crispata; assembly: GCA_033675545.1. NCBI lineage: Eukaryota > Metazoa > Mollusca > Gastropoda > Plakobranchidae > Elysia > Elysia crispata. Next base: position 477,244 of record JAWDGP010000089.1, on the reverse strand, counting down.
TTTTATTCCGGCCTCTCAAGTTACTATATCATATATGCAGAGTTGTGGTCAGTAACAGTTTTAGCTCCGAAACTTGTTGAGAGTCAGTGTAGGCTTTTGATGGGCCTGCTGTTTGCTGTCTCACTTAATGAAGCAGTTGCGCTGTTTTCTTTTTTTTTTTTTTTTTTATCTTCTCTAAGGATAATTTTTTATAGATGATGGGCTGGCCTTTTTGTTTGTATCTCAGTTGTCACTTACTGTTGTGGATTCTTTTTACAAAGTTTGTGTAGACTTTTTCTTCTAGGTGAATGAAGGGTTCATTTTGCCTTTTTTTTTTCCATACGACTGGGTTAAAAATATGTGTTGTTTTTCTTGGGTGTGTATATAATTACTAGTACTAGAAGCTAAAGGGACGATGTTGAAATCACTCAATGGATGGAATTCATGCTTTGATCTTGATTCTCTAGGTATGTTTTTCTCAGGTGTGTGTGTATCTTTTCTTAAGATTGCTATAGCCTACTTGATTTATGTGATGTTTGATGTTGGTCTTGTTTCTCCATGTATATCATTTCAAAGGGGGTAGTTGTGTCTTCTATTGAGGATATTGGGATGCGTTTTTGTTATTACAACTGTTACAAGTTCATTCTGAGCCCAATTGGACTGGGCTTGATATTGTACCACAAGCATCATCTAGATAGACAGAGTCACTAGGAGAAGATAGGTTTTGATGGGTTTTTTTTTCATCCACGATATGAAAAGGATATGTCATGGGTGCAGACTGAGCACTTGTCTGTCCCCAAGTCAGGATTAATTCAAATTGAACGTTAGAATAGCCACATCTTCCAAGTTATTAAGCATTCTTTGTTTTTCCTTCTTTTTACTGTCCTGATTTTAAAATGACACTTTTAGCATAAAGTTGTTGAATGCTTTTTCACTTCCTTGTAATCATAGTTTTTTTATACTGCATGTATTATAAGGATCGAATTCACAAAACGTCGTTACTATGAGTGTGAAGAACAAAAGATGAAAATTCTGTGAAAACTTGAAATTTAATCATTTTGTGAGGGTCTATTTTAAAATTGAAATAATCACGCATTTAAAATGAAACTTAAAAGTGTAACTTACGCACAATAAAGCTGCACTTTCAAAACAGTAGATTACTGAATTTTATACCATTAAAAAAAATAAAGAATCAACCTTTCATTCAAATGTTGCCATTTGCCCCTTGCCACAATACATGTATTGTGAACCCATATATTAAAAGGCATAAAATTGTCATTTTATTTTTTATGTTGATGTGAAGGCTATTGCTAAAAAAAATTAAAAATGAAATGACAAATTGCAAGCAATGCAAATATCTTCCCCAAACAAACATGTACTTTCATTATTATCAGGGCTGAGAATAGTCAGACAAGAAAAAGTCTGAAAATACCAGCCAACGAGCCAAAGGCTCGCAACCGAGCGCCGAAGGCACGAGATTCACCTAGGGGGGTCCGGGGGCATGGCCCCCCGGAAAATTTTGAAAAATTGCGTTAAAATTAAGCCATTTAGGCCCCTCTGGCACTGAACTTCCCTTAATTATTGTGTTATATCCTTTGCTTTTTTTGTTGGCATAGAGTCGGGTTCAAGACCACAGGAACATGAGGCGCCGTGACTATACCTATAATAGTTGTAAATCGGACACAAGCGCGTTCCTCCATTTGCGGAATGTTATAAAACGTACGATTCTTGTTTTCTCTAGATATTTGTCCTAGCTCAGTATTCTTATAAAGATAGGATCGATAGCAAATATACGATGCTGCCTTTTGATTGAATAAACTTTTCAGTAAATTGCCCACAGAGTGCAGACAGAGGTATATAGATCTAGCATTTTTTTTTACATGCTGTTTCGCTTGGTTCAGTGGAGAATGAAGACTTTCCTATTGGACTTTTGACGAGAGTGAGATCTAAATCTAGTAGAATGCCAATAAAATCGGTAAAAATGTCAGGTCTATGCTTGTTTTGCGGGATTGCAGGATGAAGGCAATTTTGCGGGGTTTCGGATAATCCCACAAAATGCGACATAGTTGGTAGCTCTGTAAACTTAATAACTCTACTACACTAGATCTAGACGCCGACCATGAGCGGTTTTGTCACACCATTCCCATCGCCATGGGTTCACAATATCGCCGTCATCGCAAGCTTCTCCTCTACTAACAATGTCTTGACGCCTTGCCATTGTTATGTTCATGCGCAAACGGTTGTGGAAAGACTGAGAAAAGTGTCGCCAAGCTTTGGCAAAAACAAAGAGAAATTCAGCCAATATCGATCGATATTTTCAAAACCGATTAAGAAAGTAATAACAACAACAATAGATTATCATTAAATGGTATCGATGTTAATCTCGATAATTCCACTTGATCAATACCACCGAAATCTTCTGTGTTGGTTGGTTTATGTTTCGGAATTTTTGTGAAGTTTTAATTTTTTTTTTTTGGGCGGACGCGATCTTTGTTAGGCGGACGGAAATGACAAGTTGGGCGGAAATCCACCTTTAGACGGAGAATTCTCAGCCCTGATTATGCACTATGTAGTGCAGCACACAAAACTAAAAAACAACAAAAAATAATTGTGCCAACATCAAATAATTTCAAACATTTATTGTCCTTTCACACTTTCTTGGCTGTCCTTGGATTCCTCAGAAGAAATGGGCCTATGAAGCTGCAGAGAAAAACAAAATTTCACTCCAGCAATGTGGCATACATGTAGTATGATGTACTTTAAATCATCAGTTGAAAACAACCACCAACACTAAAAAAAAAAAAAAAAAGGGAGAAAGAGAGTGAGAGAGAGAGAGATAGAGAGAAAGAGAGACAGAGAAGGAAAAGAAAAATTGGAGAGAAAAGGTTCAAGGTCTTCTGAGAATAAGCAAAGTCAAAATAAAATGTCATATATTATTTAATGATGTGTTCCAAACAAAATAACATAAAGCCTAATCTGAGCATTGCACACATCCACCACGATAGTTGTATCAGATGCTCTCCTCGCACGCTTAGTACACTAGTTGACGCAGATGCCATAAGTATCAATAAACATGCACAATGAAAAGACACATTGCCTTTGAGCACATTTGTCTTTATGCAAGACTAAATAATCACGATGACAATGATTTTCAAGTTTGAAGAAGACTTTAACTCCTGTCAAAGGTGCTCATGTTTCTAGAAATTTAAGTACATGTAATTGATAAGTGCCCTGTGCCTTCATAACTGAAGACTGTCTAAATTAAGCTTAATTAAATATATATACCTCTCCCTTTCTCATCATACTTTAAAATATCTTCTATAATTAGGATAATGAAACAGTAAAATCTAATTCATTTGCTGATAAATTTTCTTATTTTTGTATGGTATATGCAATGTATACAATTTCCTAAATCTGAAAATAAAAAAATACCTAAGCTAATTAACTTACGACAGAAAAAATGTTGGAAATTTGCAATTTTTAAGAACAGCATGATGCAAGCACTACAAGAAGCTGTATTCAAACAATCCTATTTTTAACACTTGGGCCTTGGATTTGCATTTTAGGACAGTTTTCATGAATTATTTGAAGTACATTAACTCAAAGAGGTGCTTTCTTGGCTACTTCTTTACAATTCAGAGCATTATGGGGATACCCACTTTGCCCTATTTTCCCTACTCTTATTTCAAATAGCTGATTGAAGACAGATATGTCCAAACAACATGATCTGTCATTTCCAAGTCGATTTATGTAAACACTTGTCTTCAAACCCCAGCGCTTATTGGACCTCAACTCTTGATGCTAGATCTAGATTCAAATCGCAGTCACTAATATCTTTCTAGTTAGGCGTACACATTCAGTCTAAACTCGATGTTAAAACACAATGAACATTGCTTGTTCATACATAATCTTTAACCCATACAAGGGCCGTCTGTCTAATCCCACCAAAGGATTGAACCGAAACTCACTATTGTCAGTCCAACACTCTATCTTTTGAGCTCTCTGGCATCCTAAATGTCAATGAAGAGACCGTACTGACCAGCTGTCTTTCACACCTGTACTAATTGATTAATCAAAGGGTTGGCACAGACAGATGTACTTATCATTATCCATGTCTTGTAAACGTGGAACATGCAAACCATGGTTACAAGCGGCCCCTTTGAAGTCTTAGTAACAGGTAGAACTAGCACCAGCACGGACAAACGGCACCGGATACATTGGACTAGGCTACAATAAGGTGGAGCGGGAGAGGGAGTCCCTCTCTCCTGGCAACTAGGCTACCTGTCCATAAATAGTTTCTCCACAGTGAAAAGGAGAGGCAAGGCGTACTTGTTTCAAGAATAACAACAGCTGTGTAGAGCACATGATCGAATTAATCTACATTTTAAAATATTCGAAAGTGATGAAAGTTAGTCTGTGAAATTTCTTAAAAGGCCAACATTTTCTTTTTCTATTTTAGGACTGATTGTTTGCAGAAAACATGTTATAACTTCAAACTACTTCGTAAGAAGAGAATACAGAGAGAATCAGAAGGGGAAAACTGACGGGTTCAAGGAATTCATGACTTCGAGTCATCAGTGTTTGATCTACTTGTGTTCTACTGTAATTAAAATGTGACAAGAAAAATAGTACCCCATTGCCGATGCAGTAATCTAAACTGTATCACTAAATAACTAACAGTTTATACTGTCTGAGATAATAACAATCAATACAAACCACAGAAGAGAGATCAATCCACTGCATAGCTCTCTGGGTAAGATCATCAGAAGATGGCTCCTTGTCTAGATTCCAGTAAGTGAAGTGGTCAAATTTGTGTGAGACTAACAGCAATCTGTCTTCTTCCTCAGTGGATCTTTTACCCCGCTCAGTTAACATTACACCTGTTTATATATATATATATATATTATATATGTATATATATATATATATATATATATATATATATATACATATATATATATATATATATATATATATATAATTATTATATATATATATATATATATATATATATATGTATATATATATATATATATATATATATATATATATATATATATATATATACATATATATATATATGTAAATAAAGAGAGTAGTTGTTTTTTTTTTATCTCTCAATAAAGTTAATATTTTAACTTATAACTCCATGTATGTAACTCACTGTCAGTCAAAATAGTAATATGCAGGCACGCAATACCAGAATGTATAATAAAAAAAAAAACTCTAAACATTTCACTTGACAAACACTGTTTGCACTAAAAAAAAAAATGAAGCGCTGATTTAAAAGCAAACTAGAGTTGAAACCATATAAAAATCTGATCCACAAAATCTCTGTGATATATTAAAATATCAACTGAACATTAAGCCTTCTGAATAAATAATGAATTTCTCAAGATTATTTTGGTTTCTCAATCTTCTCTTAAAAATTCCATTGTACATTTTGCCCTACCATAACTTTCAGTATTAGAGAAATGCATGGTAGGTTACAGAAGAACCGTTTTTTAAAACATAGTTAAAATATGACTCCTAATCTTTGTAAATCTTAGCATTCATCCCATGCAAAATATAAGTTCAAGTACATGTGTGCAAATTTTGTAAGATTACCTGTATAACCACTTGGTATGTCTAATACTTTTCCGTTCAGAGGTCTACCTCGGAATGCTGCTGTCTTTAATTGTCCTGAAAAAGTATTTACAGATACAATAAGAACATGAAACAAAATTATGTATTGTTTCTCTACATCTTTCTGTCTATATATGTCTGTATATTAATTTTTTTATCCATCTGCAGTCTCTCTCAGGATACATGACTGTGACATTCAGAACTCTTTGCAGAAGTCATAAGCAGTGCCATCATATAAAGGTTTCGCATACAAGGTTAACGGGCTCTTAGCTTGAACAGGTCATTATATTTTAGGCTGACTTACATCATTTGCATAAATTCCTCTTACCTAGTGGTACGTAGCATAATCGCTTTTCTCAAACACGCTAGCCCTCTCAAGACAATGTAAACGTTATGCAGAATAATAACATTTTTTCACTTTATAGTGAAATCTCAGAGAGGCTTAGCAATGAAAGCTTAATATTATGATTGCCACAGTAACTAATGCAGAGCCTCAAAACCCACCTTATTCTTTATTTACCTTTAACTTTTTAAAAGTCTTATGCGCATGTAAATTGAGCATATTTAGACTAAAAGCAAAGCTGGTCCAGTATGATTATAACAATATAAGAGCGCAGGCATAATTATCTGTTCAAATGAACAGGTGGGAAAATCAACTACTTTAAAGAAATGCAAACTTCACAAAAATAACAAACATATATCCTCCAGACCCATACAACAATAACCGATACATGAATACAGCCACTCATAGTATAATTTTAAAATATATAGAGGTAGAACCTTGCAACATTGGAATACTTCTCACGTTGTCATTAAGACATTCTTTAAATGAAGGACTTGCGAAAAAGTAAACTAAATTTGGGTGCAGTCTTTTAAGCAACACTCTTTTCAATTTATACTGTCTGAGACCATAACGTGGTTTTGAAGTGCTCTCCAAATTCTATACAGAGTAAAAATATGCAACTGGTCAGAGGAAAAAAAACCAGTTAAATGCCCCGGACTTTTAAAAATTTATTCGGTTACCTGTACCATGGATTGCTAAAGCTTATAGTTATTCTAGATCTAATTAGAATATATAAATCAAACTAATTCAAAGTTTTGATTTATGTTATCACATGTACGCTGACGACACCCAAGTGTACTCCTCTTCTCGTCCAGAAAACTTTACTACCTTAGTAAAGAAATTTGAGAGTTGTATATCACATGTTAAAAATTGGATGATTGTTAACAAACTTAAGATGAATGAAGACAAAACAGAGCTTCTAGCATGTAGCATTGATAGAATAGCTTCTCCATATGTTGTTGACCACATGTACATTCATAGTGATCAGATACTGTTCTCTTCAAAAGCTAAAAATCTTGGTGTTTATTTTGATTCAAAGTTGTCAATGACCCCTCATATCAATCATTTGGCCCAAATTATGTTCTTAGAGCTACGCAGAATTAAACAGATTAGATCTTTTTTAAATGAAGGGGCTGTGAAAACTCTTGTGTCCTCTTTCATTCTATCAAGACTAGACTACTGTAATTCCTTACTATATGGCTTACCCATGGACACACTAAAGAGGCTTCAATTGATTCAGAACAACGCTGCTCGTCTCATCTTGAAAAAACGTAAAAGAGATCACTTAACACCCATGTTTAGGCATTTACACTGGCTTCCTGTACAAACTAGGATAAAATATAAGATTGCTGTCTTATGCTTCAAATGTGTTCACGGCTATGCCCCTAATTATCTTGTAGATCTTGTCGGTATGTACGTCCCCACTCGTAGCTTACGATCAGGTAACAAAACTTTGCTGTCAGTTCCATGCAAACCATCAAGAAAAGACGGCCATAGAGCATTTGTACAACGTGCACCAGTTGTCTGGAATGCCCTTCCCCTTTCCATCAGGGAGGCGAGTTCTATAAGTCAGTTTAAGACCCTATTGAAAACCCATTTGTTTACTGCACATGAAGACCTTAATTAGTCTGAGAAATTTGTCTTATTGTCAATGTCTTTTCTTATTTTCTTTGTACATGTAACTTATTTATTTTTTCCTCTTCTGTTTGTTTGAACTGTTAATGGACTATGTTTTAGACTATAGACTAGTGTCACTATGTTAAACGTTTGTAAATAGACTATTGTAAAGAGCTTCCAGCCTACAAGTAGGAAGAGGCGCTAGGAAATAACTTCATTATTATTATTATTATTATTATTATCTAGCCACAATCTGTATAACTCATGCAAGACAAAATTACATGGGCAAGCTAATAAAATGGCTTAAAACTTGAATTGTTCCTAGATCTAGTTGACAATAATACGATCTGGTCATAATCTTATGGAAGTACGATTTGCTTTCAAAAGAAACAAGAAGCAGAAGTGGTGTTTACATTTACAACCACTGCTCTGGAAGAAAATGCGATGATGACAGTTATCCTTAAAATATTGACCAATCAAATCACTAGACACAGTATGGCATAGGCCTACTTTCCATGATGCTTAAAATTCTCTTTACATGGAGTACTGTAAAGTGTAAAAACTAAAATGACCATTTTATTTTTTAATAAACTTATATTGACAAAATAAAAATGATTTGTAGTAAAGGCGTCATTTGATTTCTTTTGAAAATTTGCAAACCCCTGAGACTGTCTTTTAAAAATGCTTGTTCTTTGGTTCATCATTAGGCCTACTAGATTCTAGATCTAGTTTGGCATCAACTTTTGATGAATTAATTAGACTACAAATATAATGATCTTTCAAGCGCATTTTTAGCCTAATTCCATAACTTTTCCTTAATTTTTTTTGTACCGCGTGGGACACTGATCTTGGCATATCAAAAATTCTAAATCTAGTTCACTTCATTACTGTACATCGTGTGGTTTTAGAGCAGACAGCATAGAAAGAAATCGAAGTTGCTTTTTAGAATATAAATTTTTAAGAATAGAAATTTTGTTACATCACCTTCTTGTTTGATGCTAGGGTGAAAAAAAATAGAAGTGTTTGCCTCGTCATCTAGATGAACTTTGCACGGCATCAGATGACAGGAATCTGAAGTCGAAGCAAACAGTAAAGACCGGGTATCTATGGTGGTCGTCATTTTTCCCCGCGGAAAGTGAAACTGAAAGTTGCCATATTGAAGTCAATCTGAAGCCAAACCATTATTTGCACGAAAAATATTTATTCAGGTTTTTCATTCCTTCACTTCTCCATATTTACATTTTCATTCCTTATTTTTTAAATCTATGGAATTTTACCTAGTCGACTATCTTCTCGAATTTGGCAGCAAAAGTTAAAAAAAGGCATATCTAGCCTATAGGCCTAGACAATACGCCAAATACATGTAAAGTACACTTGATGACTGTTAGGCTCTAACTTTGTACTCAGTGACAGATTTAGTGAACGTGATTGTAAACAAACCATTTCAGGAGCTTCAGATAGTTGCGGTTTGGTCTTCAAGTCCAATACAATAGAATACTCACTCTCGAGTCTCTAATATGATCTAGCTTAGAATCTAACTCTACATTTTTTTTCAAAATTTAATTTATGAATTTTTATCTTGGCTCAAAACTATCTCGATTCCTTTTAATCACATTTTTTTTTCAATTTGCGTGTGCAAGTGGAGGATGGCCCCAAGACATCTGCTGATAACAGGCATACCAGGTCCAGCGATTTTTAAATCTCAAATTGGCTCACCTTTTTCTTTAATTATCTAGATCTACATCTTGGCCTAATTCAAAGAACCGTATGCCTAACACCTGAGCTCTTTTGTAGATTTTTAAGTACATTTTAAGCTAAAACTAGATATCTTGTTCAAAATGACTCACCAGTAACTTTATGTTTTTAGAATTTTGAATTTGATACTCCTCGTCAGAAGTCTGTGGTATGCATACTTGGTTAATTTTTAAGTCATGTCCTTCTTACGCAGTTTTGTTTTCAAATCAAATGATGAGTTACTTTTATTTTTTCAAACGTGACAACTTTATTTAAATATGTTTCATGGTTCTAAGTGTTTATGAAAAGACCAGTTATAGACATAGGCTTGCAGAAAAATAAATTTTCAAAGAGAAGTTGATAAGATATGATAGTTTCAGTTTACAAAAATTAACAATTCCTTCAATGGGAGCTTGGATTTGCACGGAAAGTGAAAACATACTTAACCTAGTTGGTCTTCTATTGCCACAAGAGTCAGTGCGTAGTCCTTTTGTTCAAAGAAACTACATGTATTTATCTATACAGATACATGAACAATATACAACTTAGTTCTATTAAGCATAGAGAGTGGGATGGGTTGATAAGTGAGACAATTGAGGAGAAAGAAGACAATCAGACCAAGCAGCAAGGTCTGCCTTCGATGCTTATCAGGCGTTTCCATAACCATTGTCTTAAACAACTTATGAGACATCAAGTAAAAACTCGTTCAACAATCTGAAAGCTAAGTAAGAGGGAGGGTAAGGGCCATGTGGTAAAATCACCGCTGTTTAGTTCTTTTATTTGCTTTTCGGTCATGGTAAAACCACATGCGAAGGAAGCAGGTTCCCCATGTATCAGTCACTTCAACTACCCATCTCATAACATGGTTCCGACAGACGTGCCTAAATTGCAGCAGCACCCAGCTTGGAGCCTCATCCCTTACATTTAATGGCATCGCAATGCCCAGGTTATTGTCAGGGCAAAGCTTAAATAATTGGTGTGCACCACTAGGGTTCACAGATTCCAGATATTTATTATAAGTTTTCACTCTTTTTACCTAAATTGGTACCTGTTAGGAAATGTCCAGAAACTAATTTATTTTGCTTTCACTTTCAAGTCAAAAATGATTTGTACATCTTTTCTTGTTTTTCATTTCCTATCAGTTTTCGTTCTGGTCTATACAAAAAGTAAATCGTTTTATTAAATCAGCAAAACTATTTGTCAACTTACTCTGAGACTCTTGGTATTTTTTTAAACTCCTTGTTGCTATTTCCTCTCTGTGGGAAACAATTTTTCAAATGTCAAAGAACATGAGTCAAAAACAAAGCAGTGTTAATTTCTTCCTTCCATATTGTTTAGACATAGATCATTGCAACAAATTTTTTGATATGTATTTTTCTTCCACCTTAGGCACAAGTTAGTTGTCATTTATTCTAAAGGAAAAAAGCATTTAAGATGGATAAGAAGCTAAACTTACAAATTTTGAGGAAAAACGACTTGAAAGACTGTGAATCTTGTAGCTAATGTCTAACAATATTATTTCTTCAACCAAAACATAAAAATTCATCAACTCTTTAAATACCACAAAATCCAAAGAATGGAATATATCCTATCATCATGAAACTTATAAGACAAAGCATACATGGCAATGAAAATCCTTAGAATTCTGAATCTTTAGGTTTTTCTTTGATCTGCCTGGGCGGACCACGTGCATCCCCGTGGGACTATGATAACCAGCAATAAAACTGTGCGGGTGCAATTAATGACCTAGCCAACTGTCGGAGCAGGGGCAGATAACTGAGAGAGGTACAAGACTTGAAATTTAGCTGTTCCCAAAACCCATTTTAGTCATGATCTTATCGGTTTTCATTGGATATTTATATTTCACAGTATTCATCAAGTTTTCACCTTTATTCAGATTGTTTTTTATGTGAAATGGGATATAATTAAGGTCTCTAGAGCTATTTTTAAAAGGGTATGTAAACATTTGAAATTGTGGTGGATTGCATTTTTTAATAGGTGATAACTAGTGAATCGCACCTACGATTTTAATTCTTGTTTTTTTTTTAAACCCGAAGAAAACCTTTGAGTAAGAATTATAGCAGAAAATATCTTTGCAAAGCAAACACGAAAAAAGTTATGATGCTTCAAGTCGACTCTAGCACATAATTGGCAGAAATCATAACCATACCTTATTAATTTTTACCAATATTATTGGTCTATGAATTATCGAATATTTTTAGTTTCATCCTGTTAATGTAAGAGATTTTTAGTTTGCAATTAAGCTTCTCATATTGTTTTAAAAGCATGTATTCTAAAACCCTCAAAACAGAACTAATCTTTTTTCTCGATACAAAGAACAGACAAAAGAAATTATCTACATCAAAATAAATATTTAGAGGCTTTTAAATATGATTAAATCCGAAAGAAATTCATTCAAAATCAGCTACCAGGGCAGGTAAATTTTTGGGCCAGCAGCGCACGTCATGACAAAAGTTTGACACATGAGCATCGTTAATGGGTATTTGCCGGGCACAGCAACAGGTAACCTAAAGATCGAGTAGTTCGTGGCTGTGCGTAATGAACAAGTTAAAACATCTTTTTTATATCGATTTTCCAGACTATCAACCTGCTAATCAAAATTCGAATGATAATCTGATTTAATTCTATCCCTCAGTATGGGTAGAAGAATAAATATACTAAGAGGTATATACTTTCTGTATGATAAACTCTAGACACTTGATTGCAGTATAACTACGGCGCGCCATTGTCTACCTGAGATGTGTGATCGCCATATATAAAGCCCCCAGCCTTTTGCTAATATCGCTTGCACAAATGCTGTATAAGTATGACCTGTAATAGTGCATTCACTCAATGAAAATTTCCACTGTTTTATGAATGGTTTGCAATCTCTGTCATCATTGGTCATGGTCCAGAAATAGTAACCAAGGAAATTCCTTTTTATTTGTCTCGCAGATCAGTGAAAAGTTATCGCGTGGTATAGCAGGTGATCCCATGTACTGTTTTGATGGGCTTGCTTAGAACCAGGCTAGGCCTGCTGGAAGATAATCAGTGGGGGGTCCCTCTTTGTTACTGTTAGTATGACAATGAGGTTGGGGCTAGAGGGGGGGTGCTACCAACTTGAAAATTCTACTGGTATGGTTGTTGAAGTGTGTATGTGTTTTTTCTTACCTTGACAGTCTTGCCTTGATGTACCATTTTTATCGTTTCCTAAGGCTGTTGTGTCTCGGATGGCAAACAGTTGTTGGTACCTTGCATGAAAACAAGACCTCTGGCTGTGGTCATGCTATTGATAGTATTATGTAGGCCTGCAGTCACTGTCTGAATGTTTGAAGGTTTAGATACTTGTGTGTGTGTTTGATACGAGTAGTCATGAAACATTTTACTGTTAACTTTTGTCTCATAAGTGGATTGGTGCCATGGGCAGTGTGGTACCATTAGAGCAAAGCGTGCTTGGTCTTCAGTCCGATTCAGACCTTGCTACTGTTAGCATCTCTGCTCTCACGTAAGCCCACCAGAACCACTTCAATTCTCAACAGCATTCTCTCCCTCTTTCCTTGCTATTTCTCTGTCTCTCACTCTCTCATAAAAAGTCATTATTTGGAGGAAAATGATTGGAATTGATTTAATTCAAAGCCCAGTTTGTAAGCTTTAATGAAGTTTATGGGTTTACAGGTACTACAATATTAGCAAACAAAAAGAACATATGTTTTCAAAGCCATGCAATCAAAATATAAAACTGCTGTACCACATTCAAGTTTTGTAAACAATAGGCCCCTTGACAACATTACAGTCAGTGACCTACTTCCGCCTGGCCTACATAGAGCTTTGGGGATTAACACACATACCTTTTTAACATCAATTTCCCCCACAATCATTATCAATCTCCTAACCCAGATTCAAATGGCTAATTGGCAAAAATCTATCCTTCAGTTTGGAAGGAGAAGTGGGAAACATCATTTGTTTGCCTTATGAACATCCAATACATTTCTAGTTTTTTAAGGAAGAAGAAGAAAAAATAGAAATGTGGAAACAAAAATAGAACTTCTCCAAAAAAAAAAAAAATAAAGAAAAACCAAACTTCTTTAACGAAACCTTTCTTGACCTAAAAGAAACTAGAAACACTTCAACCTGTTATCAATATTTAGGGTAGCCATAATAAAATGAGGCTTTGCACACCCTTTGTGACCCTGAGTTGTAATTTTATATCCATTCTCCATGGACTAGGTGTGTCACCCCTTTGTACTGTATGATGCAGAGAGTTCTTGAGCTCAAAGCTTTACTAACAATTGAAGAGATAACCCATGAATAAATAATATCAAAGGGAATGGATGAAAAATAAGAACAATGTGCTTTTGTTAAAAGAATGACAGTGAAAAATAGTCAGAGAGATTGATAAAGATGTAATTGTAAAAGGATCAAAGAGTGTATGATACATTATACTCACTCCTATACTTACCAATTTGCAATAACATAACATAACTGTTTCACAAAATTGAAAGATAAATTATGCATGCGGCACATGGAGAAAAGAAGAGAAAGTTCTTAAACCCTTATAATATATGAAATGTTGGAATAATGTTTAGGAAAGAGCAGGCGGAAATCCTATTGTTGCCTCTCCTTTACTCTCTCTTCTCTATTTATAGTATCATTTCATCTCATTTAAATAAGGGAGTAAAAACCTCTATCCCTTTCTTTTCAGAGTAGCGGTAGGAGTGCATGTATCTATTTCTCTTCCATTCCCTTTCTGTTTCTCTCACTAATCTCTATCAAGCATGTTTTAAATTATTTTGTAACACTTTGCAATAACTGTACGTTGTTTTTTTTTTTGTTTTTTTATTTATTCATTAAATATCTTAGATATCTACCTTTTTATATCACTTCACAATAACTGTTCTTTGTTTTTTTTTTCTGTTAATTCAATATCTTAGATGTCTACCTTTTTATATTATGTTAAAAGTATTTTAATTCTTCCTAATAATGCCTTAAATAAATAAGATACATTTATTTTTCCTTTCTCTCCCTATTCTCTCTTTCTCTCTCCCTCTCCCTCTCCCTCTCTCTCTCTCTCTCTCTCTCTCTCTCTCTCTCTCTCTCTCTCTCCCTCTCTCTCTCTCACTTTCACACTCTCTCTTTCTCTCCTCGCCTGTTAGATATTTAAGTTTACTTTCATTTATCTACATGTTTATGCTTCTTTTATCCTTAGCAATTTTATATTAAATTATCCATAAGTACTGTAGGTCTGACTTTTTATCTTTATTTGATTAATTATGATCATAAATATTTTACTATGCTCCATTTGTATTTTATAAAAGACAAAGCAGAAAAAAAAGTCAATGGACCTAATTTATCTTTGATTTAAGATAAAATTCATTTCAATTCTCTGCTGTAGTTAGGATTTTTTTCTCACAGTCACTTGTTCTCTTTCTTTTTCTTTATTTGGTAGGGGTAGGTAAAACAACAGTGATGTCAAAAGTGCATCAGAATCTTCTTAATCAAGGCATATCCTGTTCAGGATTCGTTACAGAGGAAATTCGTGTAAATGGAAGAAGAACAGGATTTGATGTTGTAACTTTGGCAGGTCAGAGAGGACAGCTTGCTCGTATCAGGTCAGGAGTAACATTAATGTATAATAATAATATATATATATATATATATATATATATATATAGACAGACTAAAGAGGATAGAAGAGAAAAAAGAGAGTTTGGGAACTGATAAGTGCTTTGAATATGAACTATAGGAGATAAACTTAGCTTGTTCTTCACAATTCTTGCAATGTAGTATATACACACTAAATCTGGCCCAGGGATTTCTATATTATTTAAAAATTAATCCTGAATAAGCAAGCACTAGATATAAATACAGCATGCTTAAATTACAGAGTCTAGTGTCAGCAGGTTCAGCTGTCTTCACGGCCATAGCATGTCAGAGGTGGGGACACCTGTCAGAGCTTCAAGGGATAAGTAATGGACAGACAGAGGGTGGAAAGGTATTAAATGTCATAGGAAGGCAGCATACACATGAAACAGATACATGTAGTACGCAGGCTCTGCTGCTACAAGGGAAGAAAGCGAGGACAGGTGATGTTGCTGCACAACAGTTAAAGGACCAGAATGCAAATCCGACTTGTTTCATTTGTAGGGTCACAGCAAGATTGCAGTTCAGATATATATCAAACCAGACAGTAGTTCATCGAAGAAGATCAGGATGCAGACTGTATAAGTGTTTTATAAAACTAAAAGATCTAAATAAAGGCGTGAGGTATATAACTTATATTAAAATCATTACACAAAAATGAAATGTGGAGACCGTGCATAGTTGAGACAAGCTCACTCTGCAACATTTTTAGTAAAAAAATAGAGATAGGGCAAGCTGATACTAAAAATACAACCTCCCTCCCTGGGCTCAGATATTCCACTGTTGTGTTCTTGCTCTCAAAAGTGCTATATAAAAAAACTATTGAATCCTAACTAAAGAATGGCTCTTGATATAAAGAATTAAAGTCCTTAAGTTAACGTTTTTGACAGAAAATGTTCTCTCTGAGACCCATATACTAGGCTATCTTTAAGTCCAGTTTTAAAGGAACTGAAATGAGATTAGCATTTTATTAAACAGAAAAAGTTGTGGATTTTATAAGTATAAAAATCTTTAGTTAGCATTGCATGTCTGAGAACATAATACAAACAAATACAACAGTGTACGTACTCTGCCTGAGATCCAGCCTAAAAACAAGCAGTTCAAAAAAAAAGGCTGAACACAAAAGTTATGAATCTAATGTATGTAATTGCTGTAAAAATATGTGTAAACCTGATAAAGTCTAGTTGATTTACTGTTATTTAAATACCAATTCTCGCAGTAGAATTGTTGTCATTCTTATCAGGTGTATGGAGTTGGCTTCTTTGCTTCTTGTTCTAGTTTTCTAGCAAGCTTATTTTTTGTGCTTGCGCTGTAAGAGCATTTTATTTCTTTTTTTTTTTCAACTTGGTTTGATCAAGATGAAGAAATTTTTTACTATGTACAGACTGCATTTTTCTGTTGCTCCTTTTACTTATAAAACAATTTTCTACTTTGTTACTTGGTTCTTTTACACAATATCTGTAACAAAGATAAAAAAAAATTACGTCAAAGGCTGAGTGGCTCACTTTCATCTTTTTTTAATGCAATTCCTTTCATCTTTAAGAACAGTTTACTATTAGGAATAACACACTATCATCTCATGTTTTATTTATAAAAGTAGTGGAGTAACTGTTCTGTTTTGAAAAATGTATAAAAACAATTGATTATTGTGATCATTCCAGCATTTTAATTGAAGGAGTAATTTTATTATGTAAAAAATTTAAAAAAAATCATGTTTTCAAATCTGTATAACATCTCTGGCTGTCTCTGTATCATAGCAAAGGCTATAAAAGAGTTTATAGGAATTATTTACTTACTTGAACCTATTTTTGTCTATATAAAGTAATCTAGGCAAATATGAAATTTCTGTGAAATGTACAAGGATAAAATTTCCACTCTGTTCTACGATTTTTCTTCAAGTTAAAACTCTGGTCTTAGCATCATTTAAGTGTGTAAAAAAAGGGCCAAGAATTATTAATGATATAATGAAGCAAAAGTGTAGTATGTGCTGCAAAACAAATAAGTTTTTGATGCTATGTGTGGTTCCAGCGCCTGCAAAATTCTCTTACAAACTGAAAAAAATAAGATAAATGGGGATTTAATTGATTTCATATAACTTTTTATCTGAAGGAATTATTTATTTATTAAGTGATCACTTTATGGTTCTAATAAATTTAAAAAAAAAACACACACACCAACAAAAAATTCTCTATATGTTTCTATAATTTCTCTTATTAATATCAATATTCTTAATGTAATTTTTTTTAATAAATATTTTAACTACAAGCGGATCTTGAATCTTTTGATAATATTGAATGAAAGAGTAGCAAGTATTTATTTACTTCATAGTAAAATAGAAAGTACATTGGAATGTCTGCTGTATGATTTATATTGTTGAAGTACGACTGCTTAACTTTAGCACTTTTGTTATTGAAAGTTTTCTGCACTGTTTAAAAAAAATGTTGATGCTGATCTTTAACCATTCTTTAATACAAATAATTATAGTCACAATGTATTTTTTCTTTCTTTATACCCAGTGATTCAACATGTAGTATGCCTGCAGCAAAGCAGCGAGACATAAAAGTAGGCCAGTACTCAGTAAATTTAATTTCCTTTGAACAGACAGCATTAATTACTTTAAAACCACCTGTAAGTATTACCATTGTTGTATTTTTTTCAGATTTTGTTAGGATTATGGAGTGGTAATTTTGATAAAAAATTATCGTGAAATTAACCCAAACTGGAGCAAGGGGTTCAATCTTTCAATTAATTCTAAAATTAATATTACAACCTTTAAACTGGAATTTCATACCATCTGATATTCAAATCTTAGAAAATTAATTGAATGGCATGATAAAATTGTCCTTTTTTATCACTTAAAAACACATTACTGTATTTATCAACAACTTTCAATAAATATATTATTTCTGACATCTAACCTTCAGTTGATTTGTTCTTACTGAAAATAATTTTCCAATATTTGCAGACAAGATTTGTGTTAATAGGAAGATATATTTGATTTAACTTTTCGTATAAAAGGGGTCTTTTTGTGGGTCAATGGGTTGAATAGGATCTTTTAGACTGAAATATTTTAAAATTATTTACGTTTTTTTACAAATCTGTTCATTATTTTACTGCATTAATGGAACTTTTCAAATGATTTATGTAAATAACATTGCATGGAAATACCTCTGGATTTTCTTTTTCTATGTAAATTAATTACTTGCTGCATATGAATGCTATGATAAGAAACATGAGATGCATAAATTTGGTAGTCCTTCAAGAAAGTTATGAAAAGGTAAGCTACAGCACATAATTTTTAATCATCATAATAAGTATGTGGTGTTGAGCTAAAAATGGCTATTTTTTTTAGTACAGAGACTAAAACATAAGTATCCTAAAATTGCTTCTTTGATATAGCCTCAAGCATCAGAAACCTCCCCTATTGTGTATCTGGTTGATGAAATCGGAAAAATGGAGCTTTACAGTCAATCTTTTATTCAGGTATTGTCTGTTGCAAACTCATAATTGTGAAAGGGCCTTCTTTAAGTGCCTTTTTTTATTATTATTATTGGAACATCATACTATAAGCATTTTTTTCACTTGTCTATACCCTGCTATGAAGAAAAGACATTTTGAAGATGGACCTAGTGACTTCTGCAGCACTGAAATTAAGCAAAGAAATACTCAAACATATATTATCCTTTGTCTTTTCTTATATGATTTGGCATTGTTTAAACCATAAATATGGATGCTTCCTGTAAATATCTCATAACATGTCTCATTTTTACACTTATGTTGATTAAAAAAGTTTTTGTTATGTCCTCATTTTTGTGAAGTACTTACGCAATATATTTTCCTAATATTATATTGTAATCAAATTTGAAGGCTGTCCAGAAGCTAATAAGTCATCCTAACGTTACACTTGTGGCTACCATCCCTGTGCCTAAAGGTCGACCAATTCCATTTGTTGAGGAATTGAGAAGAGGCGAACATTCTTTAGTTTTTGAGGTAATAATGTCCAGAACTTCTTGGAGTAGATAAATTTCTCGGTGTTGACTTTTTTCTTTCTTTTTTTTTAAAATAAATTTTATTCAATTTGAACATGCAAAAGTCTCAATATATGGGGCACTGTATTCTTATTATTCTAATGAGGGAATGCACAACTCTCTGAAAATCTTTTAGACATGGTTTGATAAAGTCAAACTACATATATCTGATTCATTACAACTTTGTGCAGTAGTATCCTATTTTTATGGCATTGATGTAGGTTTTCCTTCCTTTACTCAGGGTCTTTGATCTCTCAATACCGCACTGTTGTTTAGTGGCGGCACTTTACCTCACTAGTCACCTGCCAGCTGCTCAGGTATTAGGTTGACTGCCTAAAGAGGTGTAAAGAGGATTTAAAGTGGGGTGTGTTAGATGCATCATTTTTAATGTTTCAAAAAATGCATGTAATCCAAGTGGCTGCAACAATGTTAACAAAAACATATAATGTGAAGGAACCACACTCATTCAGTATTGGAAGTTTTGTTGTTTCTTTAATTGAAAAAAATGGAAAGTGGTTTTAAGATAACAGTTTATAATGCTGCCAAATGAAACTTTTGGAATAATATTGCCTGATGAAACTTGGCCAGTTTCAATAAATGTTGAATTATACACATACCATATGACAATACTGTTGAGTCCATAGATTTATAGATACATTGTATCTTAATCTAAATTTCTGATAAACTTTTAACAGAGCTGACCAGCGAAGATTCTTTATTCTCCGACTTCTAATTCACTTGCAACGTTTCCTGTTACAATGACGGGATATGCCATTTGTTAGCTGGGGCATTTCTCGTTACCTCTACGGGATGGACTTTGAACCCTGATAACTCCTATACTAATCCCTCTAAAGTCACTGGAAACGTCCATAGGGGTAATAGAACCATTTCTCTCCTCCATGCAAAGTTTCGTATCAATAGGCGTTCACATTTTTTATGAAAGACAGGGATACCACTCCTCCAGAGTTTGGAAAGAAAAATTAGATCTAAAGCTGATTTCTAAAGGAAGTAATAAATCAGAAAGAACAAACGTTTTTGAAGTATATAAAAGCAATGACACGAAAGTGATAGTGATCTAGAAGTGAGTGAAGATAATTACAATCCAGAAATCGATGAAAGTAGTAATTCAGAGGAGGATAGTTCCGAATCTAGATCTAAAAGTAAACCAAATGAAATTTGTGGTTTTAGAAAAATTACATGAAAATCGTCTTTAAAAAATATCCTTTTGTTGTTTATTTTATGCAAAACCAGCATGTGTTGTTATTTGTTTCAGAATTTGATTAAGATTGATTAGTTTTTTTTCTTTTTACAAATTTAAAAAAATACCCAAAAAAGTCCAACCATGGGTGCTTAAATTACCTCCAGACCCTCTGTCACAAGTGAGTCAAGTTAACTTTTTACCCGGAGTGGTATTACAGCTCTTTGCTTAATGGTTCTAGCACCATCTCTTGAGAGAAATTTAGTTAAAATTGATCTATCAGAGAAATACATAATGATTACATCTGGTCAATTTAAGAAATTAAAGACTTCATCCAATACATTTATTATATTATAACTTTAGACTACAGTTTCATTAAAGATTAAATACTAAATGTAGTATAATTATGATCAAGAGTGATAGGCCAAAAATTATCATGTGACTGCATTAATTTTGTCAGTCTATGAAAGTGTATAGTTTTTGGTTGATAAATCTAGTAAGTTTTATGAAATATAAAAATTATGTCTCTTAATTTGTAAAAATGTATAATGGGATTGCTTTTTAATTATTTGTTTTTTAATTCATATTAAAATCAAACAAAAACTCAACCTGGTCAAAAGTTTCTCTGGGCATTCATGTATATTATTTTTATATATTCAAATGAGTATGGAGTAAAAATTTTCCATTTTTGAAAGAGTCTTATCATAATTGTAAACTCAAGCATTTCTTAAGTCACGACGTGGACGTTATGGTATAAATAACAAGAATCTTATTTATACGTGATAAAAGTTATTGTGTTGTTTTGGTGAAAACAATGGGTATTAAAATGAATCCAAGCACCGAAAATTTTGAAAAAGTAGTGGCACAGATAAGCCAATATAAAATCTGATAAAAAAATGTAAATCTTGAGAATCACAGATAATGCACAAGCATGCTTGCAAGTGCTGTGCTGGCACTAGAGGGTTTATCGTCTCCTAAGTTTGTTACTCTTGTCCTGGGTTATGCCAGGCAAAAACCTAAAGGGCCGCATTCCATGGTTTTCAAACAGCCATGTATTTGTCATAACCTTGTTCAAGTATATTTTTTTTTCAAATGAAGGTAGATAATTATATAGTAAATTTTTTTTGTTCACAATTTAAAATGCATTCAACCCCAATTTTAAAAGAAAAGCAAAGTCATAGTCTATCATCAAAAAATGTTTTATTTGGAGATTTTCACTGGTTCATTTCAAAGTTAAATGTACCTTTTTTTTCTTACTAGGCACATATTTGATCTTTTTCCTTTACCCAAATGTTTTTCCAGTACTGAATGAATTTTTCTTTATATATATATATATATATATATTTTTTTTTTTTTTATTCTATTAGCTTAATTCCATATCTAGTATTTTTTTTCGCTTTGCTTGTGTTTTATATTCATTAAATTTTTTTTTTTTGCAGGTAGATCATCAAAATCGTGATGTAATCCACACTGACATAGTGCAAGCTGTGAAGAGTTCTCTTTCATCTTGAGACCTGATGGAAATAAGTATCATCAGTAAAATTGATCCAAGAAGATAAAAAAGTTCAGAAATCTTCAGTAAAAAAAATCCCAGCCCCTATCAGTAGGAACAAGATATTTTTTAACACTCTCTGGTGAATTTAGGATAATTTATTTGGTTTAAATTAAGCTCATGAGTATGAAAGTTCAGTTACTTATGTTTTTTGGTAAGAACTAAGATTCAACTGGAGTTTTACTCTAGAATGATATTAAATAAGATGGAGATGGATAAATCTCCGTTAAAGGTGTTTAAATTTTTCAAAGTTTGGATTGTTCTGTAATTAATTTTACCTTCAGACTATTAAGTTTGTGAATAAATCTTTTATGCTAATGTAAATGTCAATATATCAGATATTCTGATATGTAAATTATACATCGTAATTTACAAATGGTATAAATAAATTAAATGATTCATTTCTTAAAGTCTACTTTGAAATGGTGTTTTGTATGTTTGTTACCGGCATGTTATTTGTGAAAAGCCAGTCAGTCAAGCTTTTCATCTTTGTTTTAAAAATATCGAATATTGAGCAGAAATTCGAACCAAGGCCACTTGGCCGTATAAAACTTTCATGAAAGTTCACATTTTTTAAGTTAATATGATAAGTTTAATTTTTAGCTATTGACTTGCATATATATAAACTTTTGTAATGATGTAAAACCGGTCAAAGAAAAAAATATCAAGTAAGCTGCTATTGAATGCTTATATATTATGTCAAAGAAAAAAAATATCAAATAAGCTTCTATTGAATGCGTATATATTGGAGGAATATCACAAAGTGCACTATAGATAACTCGCTTATTATTTTGACAGTCTACATTGTCAAAATACGGTCCTATGTAGTATTTTACATTATATTTATTTAAAAAAAATGCTCCAGATGTGCAAAGTCCTGTTTTATGATCGACTTATACATTTGCTATTTTCATGTTGGGATCATTGAAAAAAATGAAGGCATCGTAAACTGCCAGTTTTTTTTTTAATATCTAGGTGAAGCTAGTCAGCTTTATTTTTCACTTTGCAAAAAGTGAGGAAAGAATTATGCCCAATGACTAAAATGTTCAAGCATAAGATGCATAAATATAACCAATGTCAGGGCAAGGTGAAGAAGCTTCTATTGTTATAACACTCTTTTCATTCAAAAGAGATAATCATTCATGGATGTGGTCAAAACGCCTCAATTTCCGTAAATTTATTTTATTCTTGCACAATAATTTTGTATTTACTCATGATTTTGAGGATGATAAGTGCAGTTTAAATCTGACATATACCTGAGTTTTTGATTTAATACAGACATATAAATAAAATACTGTTTGAAAATAACATATTTGGTGTTGAAGGTTTGATGGGTGCTTTTGGTTTTAACATAGCTTGCAAATCGATATGACTATACTTTCTTATCAACACTGATCAACAAATTTGCAATATTAGTGAAGGAGTTTACAATGATTTTGTAAAAATCTTGATGGTTTTATTTTTATCACTTTCAATATATTGACATTTAACACTAATGTGGTTATAGCCTTTCACAATTTTTAATTTATACATTATATACAGTTCAAAGTAAGGCATTCATTTTTCAACATAGAACAATACTGAAAATTTAATTTTGACATATACGTAAAATTTCTGTTCAGCACATAATCTTGTATCGCTATATACATGTACATATTATTAAAGGTTAATTTAAAAGAATGAAGAGGAAAAAACGTTCTTTAGTATGTGTTTGAATCATTTTGTGGGCCAACTGTCTGCATCTTGATTTCATTATGAATAACTTACAGAACTGCTTGAAATTCTCTCTTTGTTCAGAGATTTATTCTTTCAGATTTCATTTAAGTTATGCAAACAAATGTACATGTATCTACCAACTTTATCTTCAATTGACTACAAAGATTAAAAGAAAAAGCAAACTAGAAAACTACTTCAGCCGCTAATTCGTGTGACATTCTAAAGGATGTATTGAGTGCTCACAATAAACTTTGATAGTGAAATACATCTTGGTATTGGTAGCTAATCATTAAACTTACAGGAATTTCTTTAAAAACAAAAACAAAAAAGACAAAACAAAACCAAAACCTCTTTTTTTTGTCAAGATAGACAATCTAATTATCTTTTGTCGGCTATCTGAGAAATAGTTGTGACCATAAATGAATAACATAACCTGTCTACCCATTATTATGGCAAAGAGTTTTGGTAATGGTATATAATACATGTACGTATAAATCTTGTATATTGTGAATTGAAAAGGCCATGTCATTTGACTTTACAAAAAGTTCCAATTTAAAACAAGATGTTCTTTAGATCAAATATCTGGTTTAGCATACATACTGGAATATGTATGCTGATTTGTTGGATCTGATCCATGTGGCTGTGAGGTCCACAATGGCGGTGCAGGAGGTAGAGGGTTGTAGGACGAAGATGACGAAGCAGATGATGGACAGAAGTATGGATTGCTAAGTGACGAGATCATTAGGGGCCGATAGGGATCATTCACTAGTCCAGAGGACGTAGGACTTCCTTGGTAAGGTGCAATTAGAGATGATGTTCCAACTGAAGGTGCTGGTGAGCGGAGTGGAGAGGAAGGTCCAGAGGTCCATTGACTGTGTTGTCTTAGTGAGTCATTCTGACGGATGTTTGATAGCACCATGGGAGGGTCAGCTATGAGAGGAAATGGGAAAACTCGGTTTAGGGCAAAGTGTGAAGCTTGATGGTGAGCATGCAAGGATAATGGGTTGTGATGGGAAGAAGGGGATGGAAGTGAGGAAGAGCCCGCCTCCAGAGGAGATTTTCCACCGTCAAGACTACTGTTTATGCTGCTGTTACTGCTGCTACCTAAAGATCCAGCCGTGTTGCCGGCCTGGAGAGGGAAGAGCGAGTTTTGATCTTGTTGCGCTGTGGCTGATAGACTTTGTTGCTGATGGGGATAAAGGCTGGAATGAGAAGAGGACAAATAAGATTGTTCCACAATTTGCCTCTGGGCTGCTGCTGCAGCCATGGCAGCAGTGGAGGAGGCGTGATTTTTATATGATGACAGAAGGTCTGATAAAACTGGCAGGTTGTCGTAAACAGGCTGTGGGGATTGACCTGGCGTAGTCGGACACATTCCTGCTAGATAACTCCCCAACGCTGATTGATGTGAGGAGGGAGAGGGAACGTTGAATGTGGATGCTAAGGAAGCATGGACTAAGTCGGCAGCTGCAGGAGAACGTTGAGAATGCAATAAATCAGATGATTCTAAACTCGCAGGCAATGCAGGCGTGGGGTGTTGTGGGCCGAGACCTCCAAAACCTTCCCACAGGCGATTGTCTGTAGTGGACACGCCCTGCAGACCTCTAAATTCTCGCGGGGTTTGGAAAGCAGATGTTCCATCGGCATGTTTGAAACGATTAGCAGCCGTGTTGAGAAAAGCCGTTGGAGTTATCTTGTTGGGCGGCGCTACCATATCATAGCTTTGAAAGAGTCTTTGGGATTTACATGACGGAAGCATGCCAATGGCAGACTGTGGAGCAGATGAGGGTTGGGATGCGGCCAAGGAGGCTTTCAGTCTCGCAGCTTTAGATTTGTTTTTCTTTTTCTTACTCTTCTTCAGTTTAAGATATTCATTGTCAAATTTGTTTAATTCAGCAATTATACTCCTAAGCACAACCGGCGAAACCATTATCATGTTGAAATGAGAGTCTGTTGATGTTGTATCAGATGTCGACCCCAACGAAGAGGAAGATGGATTTTGTGCATTCCCATTGCAGCTTCCAGTCGATTCAGAGGGAACCCTTTGAGCTGAGTCAACTTCAGTACCAGTTGCATCAATTTCAGATGGGGGGTTGCTGTTGTCATTGCTGCTAGACGGAGTAGGAGAGACTGTAGAGTTGGTGATCTTCGCTTTGTCCTCGGGTTTATCATTGCCAGCCTTTGTGACGACATCTTTGCGACGTCTGTTTTGGAACCAAATCTGGTAACGAGATTGTAGGTTTATAAGTACATGTACATGCCCTCCATAAACATTATGACAATGGTGTCTTGTTTTCGTTCTTACTCTTATGAGAAAACAGTTGTGATGAGATCAGCTTTAGAGGATTATGATTATGAAACTTAAATGAAATCAATTGACATAGATTACCATTCGATTTTTTATAGGACTAGAGTAAGGCTCCAATCGCTGAAAAAAGATTTATAAGCAATGTCTATTTCCTATTGTACATTATTTCGATATCGATGTCTATTTCTTATTATACATTATTTCGATATCGATTGATTTTTAAAACACCTCAGCTCGGCTCAAAGCGAGGCGAACTTGATCAAATTCCTGTTCTACATGAACAACATTTAACAGAATGACTTTTGACAAATTGGAAAAGAAGAATGGCACTCATCTCAACTCGTCTTTCAGTTCATAGACATGCTCCTTTTCGTATTGTGATTCAATCCCATTGCTTTGCATGCTTCTATCGCGTCTTTTCTTTTCATACCTCAATTCTATTCTCACAAACTCTTTCTGCCATCTCTTTTATTATTCATAAACTAGCTCATCTTCGTTTCTTAGGTTTGACTAGCAGAAAAATGAGAATTTCATCAAACAAACCAGATACCATTAAACCACAACTCATTGCAATGACAAAAGGCTAACCTTGACTTGTTCCCTGGTGATACCAACTCTTTTTGCGATGAGCTGCTTCTGCGTGCTGTTTGGGTAGCGCACCTCCAGGTAGATGCCGTTGAGCAGTTCTAGCTGGTAGCGCGTGTAGCTCAGTCGCTCTCGAGGAGGTGGAGGAGTGAACGGTCGGTATTCTAAAAGACGTGAGAGCAGGATGGTAGCAAACATAGAAAATCATATGCATATTCTCAACATTTAAACTTAAAAAAAAAATGGACACATGACTTCTTCAAAAGCCGAATAGATCGGAAACTACGAAAATAATAAATGGAAAAAAAGTTATATTTGCAACGAATTGCATGCACTTACCTTTGAAGCCTATAAAAGAACAGTTACTTCCTAAGTTTCCTTTTTCTTGTTTAAGAGTATCTCATTGTAGCGACAACAAAAGCACAACGTTACTCATAACTCTGCTGTATATTTTTTTAAAAACCTGATCTCTAAAATCAATACAGTCACCTCGGTCCAAAAGGTTTCCTCTATTTGTGCGTATGTGCGATATCTGTAGCCTACTACACAAACATAGAGTTTTTCATTCGGTATTCCCAGTGACCTCTCTAGAAGCAAGGTAAAAAATTCATAATGTAGGACAGGATGGGTCAAATCTAAAGAGGAAAATTTAAGTAATAAGATTTTTGCACCAAATAAATTTGTTTTTACAAAATAGGCTTCCTGATGGTGAGGCATTTGCAATTACGATATTTTAATTTTGTGTTTATCGTCTCTAACGTCATAAGATAAGACCGTTGGTTTTGTATTTTTTATTTATTAGTAAAATGTTCTACACATGAAATTATGAAAAGTATAGGAGACGTAAACAAAAAAAAAACAACTACGCAAAGTATTTAATTGCGTAGCAAAGACATTTCATTTTAAGAAACTTCTGTATGACTGAATACAACAAAAACTCAAAGTTTTGTCATGGGCAAATAAATAATAAAGAGAGTAATGAGATAAAATAATATAAAATAATTTTTGCCCATTATCTGTTATACCCCTCTTTTTTATCGCAGTAGGGTCCTAATGATTTTATAATCTACTGTGAAGAAATGAATTATCATTTAAATAACATTAAATGTTATTCCTTAAGTCGAACGGTTTTAATCTTTCACTCCTTCATACTCTCTCTCCCTGACTCCTTCAGTCTCCACGTGCCGATGCTTTTTTTTTCTTCTCTATTTCATCTCCCAGCCTTAATTTGTTTATTTTCCTAGTTCTATTATCGCTATTCTGTTCTGTTGGTTTATTTTTTTTTCCTTTAATGAATCAGAGATTTCAGAAAAATGAAAGAGTCATGCCAGTTTTAATAATATCTATTTATACTGCATCATAAGTTTTAGGATAAAGTTTGTTCGATGCAGGCGTTTAGACAGGCCAAAAAAAAAAAAAAAAAATATATATATATATATATATATATATATATATATATATATATATATATATATAGTTCCACATAAAATCGGAGCAAGGAGCGCATGTGGCAGAATTTTGGAGAGCGCCATTGCAATTTCATGACATGTCATACGGGCTGAATGCGGTTTAGAGAAAACAGCTGTAACTTGCGAAGATTCCAGCATCAGATAGAGCTCGCACTTCGCTTTCCCTCACTTCGACAGAGCTATCGCGTCCAGGTTACATCAATCTCTCTGCATGGGGTTCTTCGTCGTTATCTTTATGACGTGATGCTAATAATGACTGTGAAGGTGTGAGTAATGGTTATAGGGGGCGCGAGTTTATAATTATACAATCTTTATCAGGAAGCGGCTGAGGAGATGCTCACAAATCGCTACTCGTCTACTGAATAATTAATACCATCTCTCTCTCTCTCTCTCTCTCTCTCTCTCTCTCTCTCTCTCTCTCTCTCTCTCTCTCTCTCTCTCTCTCTCCCCCTCATCTCTCCATCCTTCTTAGCTCTCTCACCCTCCGTTTCTCAATGTCTGGCTATTTTTTTCTATGGTTCTGCTTTCCTCTTTCATACACCATCTCTCTTTTTAACACCCCTGCCCTCCTCTCTCTCTCTCTCTCTCTCTCTCTCTCTCTCTCTCTCTCTCTCTCTCTCTCTCTCTCTCTCTCTCTCTCTCTCTTTCTCTCTTCGTGTTTCTCTCTTTTTTTCTTCACCCTCCTTCCCTTTTTTCTCTTTCTTCTTTCCCTTTCCCATCGCTCCACAATATACCTTTTCCTTCTATCTCACGATCATTGCATCATATTTAGAAATTAAATACAAGACAAATTATTACACCATTTCGTTTTTAGTGTTTATGTAGATCGCATTTCCTTTAGTATGACTGTAATGTTAGTTTTAACTCAGCTTGATTTATAAGTTGCCAAAATGCATTAAAAATAATTTCAGTCTAGATTATGCCAAAGAAGGAGAAGTGAAACAGGTACAAAGGCTAAGTACGCAATTCAAAGAGCTGTGGGCGAAACGTTCTTTTTTTTTCTCTTTCTATAATTGCGTGCATATCTCCATTTAGTTACGCATATCAACATGAGATTGCGGCTATTTCGATTCGCGAATGTCTCTTTTGCTGGTGGCATTTCCTTTTCTATAAATAATGTTTCACATTTCTGCTAGGCGGGATTGGTTTTTAATTGGCGAAGCCCCCTGAGTAGCCATCCATCCATCCATCCATGCGGACTAAACGCATTCAAATCATTCAACATTACGTAAAGGGTCACGACTGAATCAAAGATTTCGTTTGACATTGGCCAGGTGTGCGTTTCAGCGTCTAATGGTTGATCGACTTCCTTGATAAAGAGGACTTTTTATCGACCGCGCATAATTGTTTTATGGCCATGGCCAATTCCAGTTTGCTAGCATTGTGTCAAACTCATGAAATCAGAAATTGTACTTTGTGAACATTTTATGGTTCGTGGTTTTCCGGCCTTCCCCTATTTTTATTTGATAGTCATATGAAGATGTAGAGATAACATTTTTAGTACGTGGGCGTTCCCCGACAACTTAGTCAGTTTAAACAATGCATGCAGGCTGACAGCTATACCGTTGCAACAATGTCTTATATAGTTACACAAAAAATAAAGCCCTTTCTGTATGAATTTTGTAAGATTGTGCAAATTTTTAAAAAATTTATTTTTGTATAAAATCTTTAGCCACAGCCCATTATGAGCGGTATTTTTAGAAACAATCCAAAGACAGCGAATAAGTAATAATTGTAATATTATAAATTTAACAGAAACTTACATATAGATTATTCAGCTCGATCCCCATTACGTAAGGAATTATTCATATGATTTGCCATACAAAGGATAGGCACCATTCATACAATTCAGACTGAGACAATATCTGCTTAAAGATTCGAACTCTGAAAGGCACAATTAAATCTTTGGTCGGACTTTTCGGAGAATGTACTTGCTTCTCCTTAATTTATGGGCACCCAAGGAAAAAAAAATACTTACAGTTAATGAATGTTAAGAGGGATTTCACACTCTGAAAGCTAAAAGTTAATTGGGTACCACTAGAAATAACCCATAAGAGAAAAGAAGATTTTGTATTTACTAATAATATGAAAATAACCATTACAACCATATTATATTTTTCGTGCTCATGCCTCGTGAATATTTCACGAAAAGGTAAATTTTTGAGGGTCTTTTTTAGGTATTTAACTTGTCCTGAAGAAAATATATGTGATCCGAAAATTAATTTCTATGAGACAAATCTCATGCCTCATGGAAAATTGATGACGAGGATTGCCGCTAAATCTATAGGCCTATGTTCCCAACATATCTATGTTTGTTATTACTCACCATCGTCATCTTCGTCTGAATTGTTCGCTTCTCTTTTGGTATGCTGTTCTTGTTGCTCTTGCTGATGGGTGCTTGCAAACGAGTTTCCCCATGGCATCATAGCTCCTAACCCATTCCCTTGGGCTCTGATAAGAGAAGTTCCAGGTAAAGAGGGAAAGGTCTGTGGCTTGTCTCCGCTTGGTTGATGGCCGAGACTATTTGTCGTTCCGTTGACTGGTGGATTGCCATAATCTGTTTCAACTGAAAGGTGCTCTACATTAATGTTTCATATTACAATCTACAGCCAATAATCATTGCTCAGTAATACTTTTTTTTCTTCTTTTCAAAACAAGCTACTGAAACAAATGGCAAATTGTTTGCGAAAACAACAACAACAACAACAACAACCTGGATTAAGATCGGCTTACTTTGCAGAGTCATGTTCAGTTAGACTCACCCAGCACACTGAAAAGACTAATGGTCGACAAAACAACCACTTTTCTCAATAATCTATGGCTCTGATATAATTGCTGTTCTCGTTTTTTTTTTTTTCAATACAAGTGTTGCCTATATTGTAATCGTTAATACTAAAAGATTTGTTAAGGCAGCCTTCGGATAACAATAGAAATTATCGGAATAGTTATGGGACCTTCGACATCCTGGTTCTTAACAAATAATAAAAATTGTCCTTGTTGTGTAAATCTAAATAGTAAATAACACTCAAGAGAATAACAAAATGAATCGAAATGTCGCAGCTCACAGCTGCATGATGCAATGTATTTGTACCTAAAAACATCGACACAGAACTGATGCAATAATAATCTTTCTTTGTTTTTTGGTAAAAATAGAAATAAAAGGAAAAGCATTATTCTTTCTTTGGGTATATTAAATTCTTTCAAAAGTAATTGGTTGCTGCAAATTTTTTCTTCAAATTACAAAATATAAGAGAAGGATGTAATTTAAGCCTCACTATTCTATCTTCCTGATATACAGGACGCAGGAAGAGTGCCTCCATATAGACATCAATCCTGCTCTCAGAGCAATATAGCAAACCGCTATGCCCATACTCTATCATTATGCAAGTCTTAAATATAAATAAGCTGATGATAATTAAGCGATTGGATGTGACGCAGAAATCTAGTGGTAAGGATTTAGTTGTAGGATTCGTAAGGTCCGAGATATTAGCCGTGGCAGATGCAATGACACTTTGAGAGCGGCTACACTTTGTGATTTCTCGTATATCTCAGATGTAAAGAGAATACTAGATTATTCTATGTGCAGCAAAAGTTTCTAAAAGCACCCATTTGTTACTAAAGAAAGGTACATTGGTTGACATTAGTCTTTCAAGGAATCATTCTGACAGCGTCCTGTTTTCGTTTTTTCTTTTCTTTTCAAGATCGATGGGTACATTGGAAAAGGCAGATTCTTGACAGCTTGCAACATCATTAATCATAAAAAAAATAATAACTATTACTTCTACTACTACTACTACTACTACTACTACTACTACTACTACTACTACTACTACTACTACTACTACTACTACTACTACTACTACTACTACTACTACTACTACTACTTCTACTACTACTACTTCTACTGATGATGAGGATAATGATGATGATGAGTAATAATAATAATAATAATAATAATAATAATAATAATAATAATAATAATAATAATAATAATAATAATAATAATAGACGTAGGACTTCAGACTGGGTGCGTTGGTTTAGTATATTAAAATATGATATAGGATATAATTATGATGCTGCAGTTTTTTTTTTGTTTTGTTTTTTTTTTTTGTAATTTATTGTTAGAAAAAGACTAACACAAACATATACCAAGCCCAATCTTTTTCTGTGGGCCGATCAAATGAAGCCTTCTTTAGTAAGATAGAGGTATCGTACCTTTTCGAAAGCCCTTCCATGATAAATATAATAAAAATAGTAATATTAACATAATTGTTAATAATAATAATAATAATAATAATAATAATAATAATAATAATAATAATAATAATAATAATAATAATAATAATAATAATAATAATAATAATAATAATAATAATAATAATAATAATAATAATAATAATAATAATAATAATAATAATAATAATAATAATAATAATAATAATAATAATAATAATAATAATAATAATAATAATAATTATGATAATAAATATAAATATAATAAAAATAACAATAATCATGATAATAATGATAAAAATAACAATGATACTACTACTACTACTACTACTACTACTACTACTACTACTACTACTACTACTACTACTACTACTACTACTACTACTACTACTACTGCTGCTGCTGCTGCTGCTGTTACTGCTGCTGTTGCTGCTACTGCTACTGCTACTGCTACTACTACTACTACTACCACTACCACTACTACTACTACTACTACTACTACTACTACTACTACTACTACTACTACTACTACTACTACTACTACTACTACTACTACTACTACTACTACTACTACTACTACTACTACTACTACTACTGATGATGATACATTTATGTAATATATATATAAGCGCCATATTCTAACACTGAAAATCAAGCTTCATGTGCGTAACACTTTTAAATTAAAAATTCCTTGATATGCACAGTACTTATGATTATCTTGAGTGGTTGTATAAAGAATAAGTAAATCTTTCCCATGCAAAAAAAAAAAACAAAACAAAAATAAAATGTTACGTTAATTCCTACATATATTCAAAGAAATAATTTTTCTATTAAAAAAAACGATATGAAAATATTATTTGTCCAACCGAATTTTATTTGTATCCTGTTGAATGATGATTGTTATATCTAAGACTTAATAGGTTTAATGCCTTTTACATGCTTGTGACAGTTAACATGCACTACAAAGAAACAATTTGATAATAAAAAGTATATAAGAATTTCAACGGAGTTGAATTTTGATTGCACAAAATCTTTAAGGTATTTAATGACCTTGCATTTTTTTTTTCAAATCCAACCTAAGACTGTTCTATACCTTTTATGATCTATGAATATTTTTCATAAATTACAGTGATGTATTTTCATCAACTTTTTTTCAGGGGAGTTCAGATACAAAGAAACTTTAGAGTAAAAGGCGCCCTTCAAGCTGGCATCGAACATTCAGAGTAAAATATTCCTTAATCTTTTTAATCATTTGTATACATCAAAGAAATTTGTGCTCTAGAGATGCGAGCAGCACTCACATTCCGGTGTTTGGCCTGTAGAAAGATCGCTTAGGTACATGAGCATTACTTAATTGATGTTTTATAGTTCATTTTAATCAATATATCAATGACTCTTTGCCGTTCTTGATCTCTCGCTCTAGCTCAAAGAACTTAGAACATTTTTAATTTAGAAAATCAGAGTTCAACTTTTTTTTTTATTCTCCTCAGGATTGACGTCATGCTCTCTACAACATAAGGTAGACTAAGATAACAATACAAACCCAAGTTGTGGCTAGAATCCAAAAGCAACACATTTTGTTTCAAATTAGAATCACTAGGGGTGATATGCATATTTAGATTAGCGACTGCTGCACCTAATTAAACAAAAAAGACTTTTTGGCCTAAAAGAGAGGTAAAGATTGACAATATATATATATATATATATATATATATATATATATATATATATATATATATATATATATATATATATATATATATATATATATATATATATGGCGGAAGATAAAATGGCATAAGTTGAGTGATTCCTATCAACATGTTGTGCACTGCAAATGTGATTTAAAATAGGCCCATTTGTATAATTTTTTTTCAGTTGCCTTTCATAATATTTCACCTTTAGGCATATAAAGAAAGAATCTTGTCATGAAAGAAAAAACTATCGAATTCCAATCACACTCAGAATATGGTCAAAAGCAAAAACAAACAAGTTGATGTTCCGGAAGCAATGATCAACATACACATAGGATTCAAAGCTTTAATTAAATAGGTGGACAAAATTGGGAAAAAAACTTTTTTTATCAGATTTAGTAAATACAATTGAATTAACATGATCCTTCAGCTTTTGGGTTATTTAGGCACTTCAGATGGAATGATCTAAGTTGTAAACGAATAGTGATGAAAATGTAGGCTATGAACCTAAAATGCCGGTGCACACCTTGCACGAATACGTTTTGAGAAACAAACCAGTTTACCTTAAATTAAAAGATACGAATACTGCACTTTCATATGGATTTCACTAATCATTAGTAATCATAGAAATTTTCAAATGCACCGACTCTTTGTACAGTTAGTTCAATTTCGGCCTTACCTATTTAATAAAGAATGTGTCCATTGATTATAATGATATAATTATATTATACAGTATAATTTTCCCCCATTAATTTCCTTAATAGCAGGTCTACTTTGAATCGCATCACAATCTTACATCGGCTTTTAGGTTATGAGCCTATCTCATTTGATAATTATGTCTTAAGTTTCTTTCACTCTAAAGTCTTATATAGTCTTTCATCTACCAACGAATAAATAAAAAATCCTTTTGTATTTGAAGCCCCTCTCGGCGACCGCGGGGAATAAAAAAAAAATCAGGCCTACCTCAAGATATCTTTGAAGGCAGAAGAGCTAATACAGACTCCTTCGCAGTCTGATTGTCTTCAAGTAGACTAAGTAGTGTCAATAACTAAGTTAGGAAGTGTGCAGTAGTGTGGGTGTGTCGGTTTGCTCGTGATTAACGCGTGAGCATTCTCACCTGTGCTGGGCGCTCCCCTCAGACTGTCCAATTGCAGCATGACGTCATAGATTCCAGGGCAGGTTTTGAAATTTCCCAAGAGCTTTTCGAGTGATGTTAGTCCGCGGCTGGTGGTGCCATGTCTGAATACCCCGAGACTTGCAAATTGCACTTGGCGTATACCCTGAACCAAACTCCTTATACCAAACACCAATGGTTCGGCTTCACCAAGTTACCCCTTTTCCCGTCCCCATGTAGATTTGAGCCCCTGTCTTCCCTCCTCTTTCGTTTCAATTCGTCCTTGTTTCCCGCCAATGGTGTAGACCACCACACAAATACCACCACCGCTGTTAACCTGTAATCGTCACCACTGCCCTCCCCTCTGCTTCCTGCCTATGGGTTGAAGGGTTAAGCTAACTTGTTTGCAAATGATCTTTAAACGCGAACAAATAAAGGTCCTGCCCACCGGTTGGTCCCTGCCCTTCCAGGGCTCTGTCACCGAGCCCCCATAAAGACACTTCGGACCAGTCCTTGCCCTCTCTGTCCCCTAGCCCTCCCCCTCGGTCAACCAGCGGCGCCAACTTGGGCGTTCAATTGGTCAACGTTGGTCAAGCATTGCTAAGGCTTCGCGGGGCTTCTGTTCCACGGGTCCGGCAAGCGTATGGACACTCAGGCGGGAACACCCCAGGGGATATGGCAAGATGACCGAAGCAACCAGTGGGTGGGTGTCTGTAGCAGGCCATAGGTAAAAATTTCACGACACCAGCAAGGCAACATTTACTTTTCTATTATGCGAGAAGAAATGAAATTCCCGCAATACTGTTTATGATAAAGCAAATTATTTCCAACAGAGAGGCTGAATAAATGAATCCTTCATAAACGTGCTTAATCAAATGAGTTGTGGAGGAAGTTTCTGGAAACTGATGTTGCTTTATCCGCAAGATTATCTTCGCTTTGGTTCATTATTTTTATAAATAAAATAATTAATAGACGGCACTTAGAAATTTAAGAAATATGTGATGGGAAATTCAAAATGAAAGCCAGAAAGAGAAAATTTGAAAGTGTAAGAAGAAGATTGCTGACTTGTTTTCATACAGATTTCTTCTCTTCAAAAGGCGAAAAAAAAAAAAGAAAGAAAAGAAGAATATCACTGCAAAAAAGGGTGCATTTTTCATGTGATAGTTCAACAAACTCAGGCGAGCCAATAATATACATCTCCCCTTCATTTAAAAAAAAAATGAAGAGGAAAGGAGAGAGAAAAAACCCTCCTACACATTACTGTAAAAGATCATTTCTAAAAAAATCAACACTTAAAAATGCAAAAGACCCAAGATTGTGCATTATATGTTTAGTCAGTTCTTTTCTCTTAAGATAGATTTTGATAAAATAACGATTATTAATTCCCTATAGCAATCATTGTTGTATTCCTTTTTCTTCATCCATTTAAAAAACAACTGCATTTCAGCCCTGAAAATTTACAAAATTACATTTTAATATGTGTGTAAAAACTGACATTTCCTCGAATAATCACTTAGTGTTTAGCAATGTCTCAGTATGTTATATCTCCTGACTAGACCATCGCTTCTTTGTCAATTTTTTTGTTGTAATTCCTATATACTATCGTTCCAGCCTTCAGATTCAATATATGCACTTAAAATGACTACCCAACTATAGATACGGTTGTCACCTTTTCTCTCTAGAATGTGTTCGGTTTCACACTTTTATTGTTGTTGTTTGTGTTATACCCTCAGCAATTCAAAGAGGTCATAATCGATTGCAGTCATTGTATATCCTCCAAAATTTTTTCACGTGGGACAATAAAAGCACTAGAAAGTTGCTACTTTTGCCACCTGTGCGTATCTTTGGGAGCTAATGTTTGTATGATGCGTCGGGTATTTAGCTCAAGCTCCAAGTCGTAATTATTGTGATAAAAGTGTTTACAGTCTACTTGAAGAGTATGGGCCAAAGGATTCTTTGTCATAACCTTTGCGAACTTACACAGGTGAGGCGCGATTTCCTCACAATTAAAACACGCTTTGCGTTAACAATTTTTGTCAAGGGCTCTTTCTCACAAACCTTTTCTCTCTTTTGTGTCGAAAGCTTGACTCTATAGATAGGAAAGAAAAGAGTGTCAACAAAGAGCGACCCTTAATCGCAATAATGTCTTTGCTATTTCACCTTTCCACTCTCTGTCTGGTCTCTTTCTCTCTATCTCTCTGTATCTCACTCTTCAACATCATCTTGCCTCTGCTTTTCGTGTGAATTTTACCATGTTTCTTCCTTACAAGGATCAAAGAGAGACGTAACAATAAAAAATATATGTTATCGCTTTCATGCTATTGCAATTACAGTCTGTCATAATATTCTTATGAAGAAAATACTTTTCCGTGTCTCTGATTAAATCAAACTTGATCAACGCAGCGCCAACTGCAAAAGAATTATGTGTACAAAACGAGTCAATCCAAACGGGAGCAAGCAGGGCATTGTTGAGGGATTTGCTAAATGCGTTAACGGGCCATTATGCGGCACTCATGCGTCTAACGTAGCCAGAGAGGTCCCTTCTTGGAAGTAATCTCCCTGGCCGTGAACACAATGGCTTTTGGGGCCAGTTAAGTCGTTAACGGACCAAAAGTTTCTGCCGAGTGCGTCTTCTGGAGAGCTTTATTTACATTTGGGTTTTACGTTGTGCTTCGCCTTAGTTTTCTTTTACGGTCCGTTTACTTGGCAAAGGCGTTCGACACAGGAAAAGGAGGGTCAATTGGGAATGGGTGAAAACTAGTTTTCCATTCATTGTTCCAACAAACACTTTGTTGCGATTCTGCTAAATGCAATTTTATGATGATCAAAAACTTGTTGCAAGTCGCGTCTTGTTAGTATTTAGATTTCTCTCATTTAACTTTTCTCCATACTTCGTTTTTTGCAGCTAAACATGAGTGAATTAAATCAGTCTAAGGCTGTTTTCCTGTCATGCGACCTTCATTTACCCCAATTAATTTTTTTTTTAATGTTTTGGTTCTTGTCACATTTTTAAAGCTCATAAACCCATTAGAAAGAAAAAAAGTTTTCCTTAAATTTAATGTTTAAATTCTGTATATAAAAAATGAATCGAAAAATGCTTTTGAACAACCTTCAGAGAATCAAAGATTTTTTTTATGGTGCCTTCATGGCACTAAATGACAAATTTTCTTAAAGAATATCTGCATCTTCCCATGTACTACATTAGCCGAACATAGCTTTTCTGCTTCTTTCTCGCAGCAGTTTCGTCAGATTATTGGCCTTTCTTCAAGGAGTGATAGTCTTCAAATAGTGTATCTGATAAATATCTTCTAAAATCTTATCACTTGTTATACATATATATATATATATATATATATATATATATAAATATAATAAAAATATTATTTATGGTTTCATTATGTCTAGTGTTAGTAATCCTCTCAAAGCATAAGCTATTTTACAGCCTGATAGACAGCTGCTCGGGTTTTTGTAGTTGGCACTTTCTCCAATTTTTTTGTATCTCATTCCGCTTTGATAATAAGGCTTAAATATATAGGATTCCATTTTCCCCCATTACAATACAAGATTTGTTGTCAATCTTGTCGACTTATTTCACATCGCTGTTTACAGAAATTTCATACCAATTAGTGAGATTTAAAAAAAAAAATATTCCGGCCTTTGAACACGCGGGACTACTTTTGTTCTCTTCTAGGAATTTTGAATGTGATTAACGCCAGTAACTATAAAGCTGAACAAAAAACAAAACAAAACCCAAAAACAAAAAAAAAAAAAAATAAATAAATATAATAATAATGGAATTCATGGCGCAAATCTCTTTATTTCAGACGTTATGCACAAGGCAGTTTTTTTTTTTAATTCAAACAACCAGAGGACTTGAATACATGAAAAAAAATTATTTGGCATTATTATTAAACTTAATCTTGATGAAACACAGATTTATTGGATTTCGATATGATGTTTCACTTAATTTTCAAGGAAAGCCAAAAAAAAAAATCAAAATAACGGCATCTGAACAACAACATTATTATTATTATTATTATTATTATTATTATTATTATTATTATTATTATTATTATTATTATTATTATAAATAATAATAACATTAATAAAGTAAAGCATTAAAAACAAAACAATAAACATTAGGCTAATTTATGATTATAATAATATGACCATTACGGCATAGGAGACACATAATACACAACAGCATCAGAAACAAAAAAAAAAGATTAATAAAAGCAAGAACAAAAACAAAAAAGGCAAATTTTCGACCAATCTGAGTATGCGCAGCAAAATATTTGCATGGGACTGCCAAACGTTTCCGCTCTCGACCCAAGCGAACACCTCTTATGTGTACATAGTGCTTAACCCCTCCCATTCTTAATCGGCATCTCTTCAGAATATCACGTATCTCAGCATAAAATCTCTATTTAAACTGCTCTGCTGTCACAAAGATTAATAAAAGCTGGGATAGCAGAGGAGCTTCATTGCTATGATATCACCAGACTATCTTCTGTATCCTTAGGAGTCCATTCCTTAAATGCTGAAAGAATTATATATTGTAATTGTAAAACTAAAAGACAGATAGGTGTCAGTCTACACGCGTTTTCATCGTGGCAAATTATGAATATTCAAAACATCAACGTTCAGAGTAACTAGAAATTGCACCGATCATTTTATGTTAAGGCTTTTTTAATTCGACTTGTAAGCCTGTTTCTAAGAGCAACAGTCGCACAGAATGCACACAACTTAAATTCGAATTTCAATCATGATTAGTACCGATGCAGTTACTATAACGTAGTATAATAGTTGATTTTATGTAATTTTATGACAACTAATAACAAGATATGTAGTTCCTCAAATAAAATACATCTTTGATTAACTCTATACTCATTTTCTATCTTGACAATGTCAAAATGACGACACTCTTTATCTTTCTCCACTTCATTTCCTTTATTCTCTCCCTGATCTGGTCCTCCGTCTCTCTCCACACAAAAACACCTCATACCTCCCCTTCCTCCCCTCTCTTTTTTGTCTCTATTCTACCTCATTTACCCCCCCCCCCTCTCTCTCTCTCATGCTTTTGCACCCTATCCCTTCTATTTAAGTCCAAATTAGCTTTTAATGTAAATGTTTAAGTATTTTTAAATCCTTTTCAACAGCCGTGTTGAAATAATCAAGGAAAGTGTCAAAACCTGACAAGGTAGTAACTGACCTGATGATATTTCCATTAAAAATACCCATAAGCGCGGTGAATAAAAAAAGCACCAAATCATACAAACTCTCTTACCTTGCTATGTTTATTTTAAAAGTCAAATATTTACGCCAACCTTACGCTCCTTACAAATGTGTCTTTATTCAGCTCAAGGCTGAACATGTTATTTTCCGTTAACTCCTATAGTTTCATCAATGGTTGGGCGTTTCGTTGTTGTTTTTTTTTAATTTTTATTTTCTAGCTTTTGAGGAAAAACCAAACTTTTCCTTGGAGAAAGTTTAACCCATTTTTGAAAATTATTTTCGATTAATATTCTTCTTTACTTTTACATGGCTACAATATTTTGTCCTATTTTAATTTTCGACCATTTCTGAGAAGCATGTAAGATGTCTGTGTTTCCTAGCAACGCGTCAATTCTTTCCACCAAGTCTAACTCATCAGCTATTTATCGGCTCCACTCGATTGTAAAGGGGCGCTGTGACATCACTCCGACCAACAGCAACCACAAGCCAGCCCGTCTTGGTAAGGGGTGAGAGTGGACCTGGGAATCGCCTGAACGATAAGATAGTTTCCCGGGCGCTCATGGTCTATATCTCTCAAGATGAAGTCGGTGGCTTATCAGGGATAAAAGGTTAAGGCTTACAATGGGCTATTGAAAATGTTTAGGCAAATATGTTTGAATAAGATTCCCCCAAAGCCTTAACTGCCGAACCATATCCGGAAGTGTGGCAGATTGGGATAAAGACCCCTGTCTCCTCGAAGATCTATCGACATTTGGTGGCGGCGCATCGTCTTGCCGAGTGGTGTTATCGTTAGGTGTTGCCTCGTTATCGTGTGCAGGGTTTTCTAGTTGTGTCATCTCGTGGTCACGGTTCTGGCATAGTTTGTTTCTCCTCCAAAGTATAATATAACGCAAAATCTTAATTATTTGAGTCTATGGAACACAAGTCGGCATATGTAAATATTTTACAGAGTGATTTGCAGCTGCAACGCTCTCTGCAATGAATTCTTGCTAACACCTTG
Organism: Elysia crispata; assembly: GCA_033675545.1. NCBI lineage: Eukaryota > Metazoa > Mollusca > Gastropoda > Plakobranchidae > Elysia > Elysia crispata. Next base: position 436,174 of record JAWDGP010000089.1, on the reverse strand, counting down.
GAGGCAGAATCCAAAGCCTTCAAAACCATAATTATATCAATTGAGGCCCTTTTATAAAATTTGCACAGGAGTTATTTATCTTTTTTCAAAGGTAAAGAAGTGCTGAAAATTGTAATGCTCTGTGCATGACTTGTATTTCTATTCTTCAGTCTAACCACTGATTGTTCTTTCATATAGCAATAGACCTTTATTTTCTGAGAAGCTCATCAAAATAGCAAAAAGGACTTAATTGCAACATTGGGCATCATCAAATTGCCAATCGCAAATATCGTAACGATATAAGTAGCGAAAAAAAAAACCAACTGGAAATTTATTTTATACGCCCTGTGGCCGTTTAGAAGCAGTAATGTTTCTAGATCTAGTTACTGTGGTATTCGTAATTCGAAGAGAAACGCGCCCCTTTACACATCCCCAAAACCCACTATGTCGTCCAAGAGATTGCCTGGCCTGTTGAACATGGCAGTAAATCTGATAAAGCCTATTTTGCTGTTTTGGCATTAAGACTATTGTAAGACCATGTGTCGGAGAAACTGAGTCGCCATTGTCACAATGTCTGACGGCCAGTAGACAGAGAGAGTCTTGTAACATGAGGAGGGAGACACGGATAAAAACTCCCACATCACAATCTAAAGAGTTTTCATACAATCGTTGGGGATTTACTACTTGATGTAACAACGGGCAGAGTGCAGCTAAATTTGAAGCAGTCAACCTTACATTATTGCCATCGTCTTTAAGGACATTTTAACACTGAACAGGGCGGTTGCTTCAGTGGTTTATATCTTGACCCGATAGTAGGCATACCTTTTTTAAACACATGGCTTACTTATCTTCTCCGAATACATTTCTTTGGGAAGATGGGACTCGAAACACTTATTCATAAACATAATTTTTTTTTAAAAGGACGGACCTGATCTATGAACACATCGTCACCAATTGAAAAAGGAAAAAGGACACATTCATAACCAAATAAGATTACGTCATATTTATGACGGCATTTAAAAAAAATAGTACCCCCCCCCCCTCCCCGAAAAAAAAAAAAAAACAAAACAAAGAAACAAACAAACAAAAAAACCAAAACAAAACAAAACAAAAAAATCCCACCCAACTTTCGGGTACAATCTGCCCCCGATTGCGCTGAAGAAATGTGTTTACAGGTTACCGGGAAATGTTCTCACCACCCATGACACCTCTTACCAGAAATATCTACCAAAGTTTGTCTTTTCTTACTTAGCTTTAGTCTAACAAGTTAGAAATTTTCAAATTACGCACCTGTCTTCGGTGAACTCCATTCTCAATCCGTTACGGTGCCTATACTCACTTCTCCAACGTACTTCCATTCTTTCAAACAAAGAATGCCATCGTCAAAAGTGTATGTATAAATACGACAGTTTGCCTCGATTGTAATTTGGAAAATTAGCCCTGGGTCTGAATTACAGTTAGCTTATTGTGACAGAATGGTCTACCTGGTGATTAATTCGTTCTTTTGTTGTGGACTGCGGTACTGAGTCAAAGTTTGTTGCTTAGGAGTCTTTCAAAAACACAATAATCTATGAAGAAGCTTACTCTCTCTCTCTCTCTCTCTCTCTCTCTCTCTCTCTCTCTCTCTCTCTCTCTCTCTCTCTCTCTCTCTCTCTTTCTCTGCGCGTTCTGTTTAAAAATATTGACACATTCTCTGTACTCTTAGAAAAAAGATAATAGGTAGATCTTGATCTTGTACAAAGCTGGACCAACAGTTGTCGCGCCATTTTACAACTGTCCAATCAACGCCGTCCACAGGTCGCCATGTTTTCGATGATAGAGAGAACTGCCTAGATTTTAATTAACGATTTTTATCCTCGTTCAATGCTATGCAACGCTCTGGTATCCACAACAGTCGAGCAATGATTCGTTAACTTGAACCTCTTAAAAGTTTTGCTATTAAGGTGTGGGAACCCGAATGAAAAAAAAAAAAAAAAAAAAAAAAAAAAAACTATTATCAGCAATCACTCCGGCATATTTTCATTTAATATCACAGAATCATATAATACTAATACTAATAGGGAACAAAACAAAACAAAAAAAAACCAACAAAACAAAACAAAAAACAACAACAAAACAAAACAAAAACCTGCTTCTTCCAATCGCTTCGTCATTTCCATTTTGCACATTCTATCTTGGTTGAATGAAATTTTTTTTTTTTTGTCTAGGACTCATTTTATAATAAGTCACGTTCTTCATTGGTTTCATAATGATATAATTGCCAGCGAAATAAGTACATTCAAGGTGAGAAAGATACACGTAAAGAATAGTTTTCTCCTAATTTACATAGCAGCATGTCTTTATGCTATATTTCATTTAAATCTCTCAAGTGGTAAATTTGAAGTTATTGATTCTGGGTAAATTTTTCACGTAAATTCCTTGTGGATCTTCATGCATTCATTGGTCTAGCTGATGATAACCTAACCCCCCCCCCCCCCCCTTTTTTTTTCCAAAACACACACACACTCACCCCTCATCCCGTCTACCACCCTTTTTTTCTGTAGATATGATATTTTCTTTGTCACGGCAAAGTACGAGGCTAGATACGACTGGGCAGGTAAACCCAGCCAACCAAAGTTTTTCCCAGAGATCTCAACTGGCGGTAGCCTCTCGCCATGCCCCTACTGACAGGCCACCTGACGAGCGGCTAAGCCGTGCTGAGTGGACAGGGAAGGGGGGGTCAGCTCGCTATTTGACCAGCCTCTTGTTCCGCCTTTGTTACCGGCGACTCCTGTAATCCTTTAACGAGTCACCCCGGATTAGGCCGCGTGTTGCGGATTAAGCCGGAGGGCTGTGGATGACGATAAACTTTCAGCCCCTCCATTCTCACCTTTGCCCCCTATACCTTACTCGAGGGAAAGTGAAACGGACACCAAGGTTGAGAGCACTGGGTCAGTGGCCACAAAGAACGACAGTCTAGTACAGAAAAATGTCACACTTTGCATTTCTTTGGCCTAAATCTGTGATTTTGCGAAAAATTGAGGAATGAAAAAAATTATGTCCCGATTCTTTAAAACATTGTTTTCTTTATCTATTTTCGTCAAGTCGCCTACGAAGATTTAAAAAAAAAATATTTATATTATATAAAGTAAGAAAAGTCTAAATCATTAACTATTGTTCGCTACACAAATGTTTCAATATTCAACGCTTCAGGCGAAAAGTATTATTTTCGGTCCACTTTTTCGAGTAGACTTTTCTGATTTTGTACTTCCTAAACAAGATTTATATATTTATATATAAGCATTGTAAAACAATTTCGTTCACATCCTTCCTTCATCGCAGAAACAAAGGTGACTTAAGACAAATATTGTTGAGCCAAGGCTCAACACCAACAGCTGTCAGCCATGTTGGACCGCTTCTACTTCAGAATGATCAAAACAGCAGCACACAAAAACAGTGGGAATTTGTCAAACAAGCAATAGAAACTACTGTATCAAAAACCATTGAAGAAATACCAAAACAAAAACAATACAGACTGTGGAATAAAGAAGTCAAAGACCTGTCAGAGAAACAAAAAGACTTAAGGACACAAATCCAAAACTGCAAACAGGAAGAAAAGATCAAAGAACTAAAGAAAGAAAGAAATTATGTTTTGCACAACATAAGAAGAAAAAATAGCGAAACCAAAGAAAAACATCTCGACCATTTAATACAAGAAATTGACAACTCTAAAAGCGATGGTGGTATGTTCAAGGCCATAAAAGTGTTGAACAGAAAACAGTTTACAAATCCACAAGTTAATGATAAGGACGGGAAGAAAGTAACAAGCCCAACGGAAATCCAAAACATCATAACGAAACATTTTAAATCTAAATTCAGAGACGAACGTACAGAAGACATTCAGCCATTTAGTGGGCAACCCCGTGCACTTAACAACCCAATCAGTGAAAAAGAAGTTAGACAAAGCATAAAACAGCTAAACAATGGACGCGCTCCTGGAGAAGATAATATATGTAATGAATACCTTAAGTTCGCACCGAAAATTCTTGACAATCAAATCGCAATGATAATAAATAAGACATTCGAGAATCATGAAGATCTAGACATCAACAAGGGAATCCTGGTAGCGCTACCCAAGCCAGGAAAACCAAAAGGACCAGCACAAAATCTGCGCCCTGTTACGTTGTTGAACTCTATAAGGAAAGTGCTTTCAACTATCGCTCTAACTAGAATAAGGCCTGCTGTGGAAAACTATATCTCTTGCAGTCAAAGTGGCTTCGTCTGATGTAGTATGGGCCCACAGATGGATCTCAGCCAAGATTCTCAATTATGCGGACATCGAAATAGACATCACAGGGATAGATATGTCTGCGGCATTTGACACAATTGACAGAAAACAGCTACTGCAATTATTGACAAATCTTGTCACGGAAGACGAAAAGCGAATAATACAATTCCTGCTGAGCAATACAACACTCAACGTCAAAATCAGCGGCGCCAACACTGAAGAACCCTTTCTCACAAACATAGGCACCGCTCAAGGAGATAGCCTAAGTCCAGTACTTTTCATCATCTATCTTGAACAAGCACTGAAAAATGTGAGATCAACGCTCGACAGCCCATCAAACACAACAGAGGCACATCTTCCTAATGAGATAGCATATGCTGACGACATAGACTTTATTGGCAACCAACCAGCGAATGTGAAAAAAATAGAAGAAACACTCAAAGTTCACAAACTCAAAGTCAATGCAGACAAAACGGAGCACACCTCAGTAAGAAAACATTCAGAGGAATGGAAAACATCAAAGAAAGTGGGTTCACTGCTTGGCAGTAAAGAAGACACAGAACACAGAAAACACCTATCAAACATAGCATTGAACAAGATGGAACAGATATGGCACAGAGCGGACAAAACCAAGCAGCGCACAAGAATTAAGCTATATAACACCTTAGTGAGGTCAGTTCTGTTATACAATTGCGGCACATGGGCACTGACCAAAACAGAAGAAGAAAAGTTGGACTCTTTCCATCGAAAGCAGCTGCGCAGGGTTCTGGGAATTCGATACCCAACAAAAATTTCAAATAAGTCCCTCTACAAAAAATGTGAACAAACCCCAATTTCTTTGGAAGTGTTGCAAGCAAGGTGGAGGCAGTTCGGTCATGTACTTAGGCGAGAACCATCGATCCCTGCCAACAAAGCTATGGCATTCTATTTCCACGACAATGCCAAGCGAGCCAGAGGTAGGCCGATCACCACACTCCCAATGACTCTCAATAACGATCTCAAGATACTGCAAAATCGGAGCATCTCTTCTCACATCACAAAAAGACCTGGAAACAATAAGAAAGATTGCAGAAAGAAGACAAGATTGGACTACCTTCACCGCAGACATAAAGAAGGCTGCCGAAGCTGCGAGGTCGGACGACACTCCTAGCGGAAGGCCTTAATAATAATAATAATAATAATAATATATAAGCATTTCAAAGGTAAACTTTAAGGCACGTCTATGTTTATATAAACATAAACATTGACGGGCCTTAACGTTTATCCTTGAAATGCTTTTTGAGATATGGCCTTCTTAATATATATCACAAATTGTAATTGCATTTTAGAGTGATTGAGGAGTATTGTGATTAAGCCCGATCGTTTCATCTTTTAAAAAAAATTTCACAATCGGATGTTTACACGTCGCTTTGTTTTCTATTGAAGGTCTCAATAAATACATTTTTAAATTGATTACCATTTAGAACAACAATACGTGTATATGAATTTTTAATCATTCAAAATGTTACTGTTCTGTAAAGAGTATCATGTTGCATTAAGAATCATATCTTTCGACGGCTTGTCAATTGATGTGACATGAATGAATGAGAGGTAAAAAATAAAGGGCAGATGCCTACCTAAAACCGTGTGGAAATCATAGACAGGTTTTACACCCTTTCACATTATAAGAAAAGAGTAATAAGGTCGGAGTAGGACTGAGAGAAACTTAGCGGACTTTAGGGAGTCTGGGAATAACCAAACCTAAAAAAGCTAGATAGGATGCCCGGTGTAAAATGTATCAGATCAGCAGCCTTCCTAAAACAGTGGAAAACAATTTGTTAGCACTTAAAATAGGCCCCTACCAGAAGCCTTTTTTTGCTTTACCACTTGTAGTGAATTAAAAAAAAAAAAGAATGGGTGGGTGGGTGGGGGGCCTTTAAAATATGTATATGTAATTATTATTATTAATAAGTGGAGATTAAAATAGTCGGTATGTATTGAACAAAAACAAAATTACGTGGCCATTTCTCTCGTTCTCTCTTTCTTACTCCCATGCTTAATACGTCATTCCATAAATGCCTTTTCACATAAGTGTGACTCTACTCCACATTATACTCATGAAAATCGCTAGATTGAATTAAAGTTTCCCATTGAAGTGAATTAAAAATTTAGATAATTAAAAGGTGATCAAAATGATTTGTCACACTAGATTATTTGAGTAGATGAAGCATTCAAAGAAGGTGCTTACTAAATGATTCCAAGATAAATCTTTTTTATTCATGGAAAGGGAGTGTCCGTTGAGGCAGACACCATTCACCTTGAGATGTTACTATTAACAAACACCCAACATTCCGATGGTCTGTATTTGCAAAGAGATAAAAGTTATGACCTTCCTGCCATTGAAAATTGCCTCACTTTTTCTGGACTCCCCGTTGGAGGGCTTCCGGCAAACCCGTTTGTCAAGCGGAGCAACTCACAATGATCTGTTCGTGAAGGCATGTCATACTAGGCTGGCATTGTTGTGTGGCTAACACCAGAAACATCGGGGTAAATCCGGAAATGCTTTGCGTTGAAGACTTTAGAAACTCAAAGACCCATTGACAGCGATAACCCCGAAATAGAATCAATAGTTGGATAAATATTTAAAATAAGAGCTGAACAAACGATCCTAAGGGCGCTGATGGTGACTTCTTTTCCCAACTTCCCAAATCAAAGGTCACTCAGAAACAGAAAACCTTATGCAAAGAAACATGAAGAGAGCCTCTGACTTTGTATTATACTAAGATGCTAACGGAAAAGATGGAAATCTGCAGTATTTAAAGGAAAAATGGTTATTAAAAATTACCTAAAATGCACATCAAAGGACGCGATATGCGTTATATTCAAACCTGTTGTAAAAAAATGGTGATATATCACCATTGCTTTTTTTCATGATATTCCTTTTTTTTTTTGGTTTAATTTCTTTCTTATCACAGTTAATACATGTTTTATTCGATAAAGAAAAGCGAAAAAAAAACAAAAAACAATCCCACAACGTAGGTGGAAAAATCCAGCTTATGCAGCTTTAGAAATTATGTTATTACAATCATTTTCGAATAAACATACATGTAAGACTGAGCATTCAAAAGATGTTATTCCATAAACGAGTACATATCCACTTATGAAATTTCAAAGCATCTATTCGGTGACATTGAAATGATTGAGCTATTTGTTTTTCAGTCTTAAGTTTTAATCAACCATTCTTATGTCTCTTCAAATATAACTTCTGCGTTGTTTTGTCCTCGTTAATGCCTTCGAATGATTTTTGTCAGGATTTTGATGAAAGATTCAATAAAATGATGACGGTATAGATAATTCTGACGATAACTTCTCTTGTTGAGTGAAACCTCATTTCTTTCGAGTTTGCAGAAAAACGATATTTAAAAAAATTATAAGAGGAGGGGGGACGTTGAAAAAGAAGGTTCTCCTCAATGGTTTTATGACAAAATGTGAATGAAAATTTTGCACTATTGGGCACGATATAATTATGCACACATCAGAAAATACGCCAAACGTCTATCCATGCATGACTTTGAAGCCTCGTCTCTTTGATTTTGTCTGATAATGAAAAGACCTTACATCTATCATTCAGCTTAATTAGATGATTGATTAAAAAATAAACAAAAACCAACTACAAACAAACAAAAGTGCATTTGATAAACACTGTATGAAATATTTCGATTTGAAATCAATGTTTTAAGTTGCGCTTCTGAGGCCGACCAAACTCAGAGAAACCATAATAATTATTGTCAATGATCAATTAGCCAATTGATCTACATTCACGCCCATGTCCTAATGCCAAATAATCTTTGAACGCCAATAAAGAAATAATACAATATGATCGGACTTCTCAATTATTTCTTCAAGTAAAAAGGTTTATGTATGGTACTTCAATTGTCAACGGACATCGCCTGACTAAATATGTGCCTCTTTTTAGTTCACCGATATATGACTTTCAATATTTCTAAATTAAGAAATCGGTTAGATGTATCACTAATGTATAATATATCACTTTCGTTTCTTTCATTCTACATTTTTTCTTTATGTTCAGTAAACTTAGGCTAGGATACATGTCACTTTCTGTTACGGGATGCTGGTTTTTGTTTTCGGAAAAACCTGTAAATCATTAAGCCTGTGTTCGCCCTCACAGTAGAATGGCCCATCAAAGGAAAATTGCTGTATGTTTCTTCATCACCCTCCTCTAATCACCGCTCCACACACTTACACAATGACACCAATGCAGCAGTTTATAATATTTTCTTCATTGCACCAGACCAATGTAAGTTCGGTAAGAGAATTTTTACTAGTAATTTTAGATAATCAAAGTCACTTTAAGATTCCCGATGAATCCTCACATCTTTATGGAATCTTTTGAGGGCAAAGCATTTTGGGACCTGCCTACTATATCTGCCCCTGTAGAGACCGCCATTAAAAAAAAAGGCGCGATGACTAGTAAATAAAGTAAAAGTTCATTTTACAAGCTACTCATTTAATAAATTGTTCAATTTAGCATACAAGTCTCTAATACCTGCTGATACGAGTTAGAACATTAAACTGACTTAATTATAATTTGGGGAGGAGAGATATAATTTTTTGGTCTTTTTTATCAAGAGGGTGACACATTTTTTTTAGCAGAATTATAATGGACATTTACCTAAATCCCATTAGATTTTAATTCTGAACTCGAGAGTATACATTTTCGTAACAGGTTAATTTGTCTTTTCGATTTCCATTCATTCCCGCTATACATCTTTCTCACCCAAACTTTTGGTTCTTTGCAATGATTCAAATTACTTTGTGTTCCATAATCATCACCATATTCTCGTATTGAATAACATATTTGTCAAATAAAGAAGACTTATTTAAAGAATCTCCTTTTCGCTTAGAGGTCATGCATACTTCGAACTTGTTTCATAATTTACATTCACTTCATGACTGCGGGTCAATCCTCAATTTTCTTTACACGTCTTTTTCTATTATCCAAAAGACATTTTAGATGAGGACATCCTTAATAGATTTGGAGAGGTCAAAGTATCCAATAGCATAATCAATTTCTGAAGATCTAAGCAGTAAGACCCCAACCATGTATCAGATATCGAGAAATACTACAATGGATGCTGATCATCATGATGTAATTAAGGGTAAAAAAAAACTTTAAGAACGTGATCTATTAAAGGATCTTTACTCAAATTGAGCTTAATGACTATTATCTCCACCTTTTTCAACCTTTAAGGTGATAATTCTTTGCATTTTGTTTTTCATGAAGTTTCACACTTTCATTACTGACTTCGTTCTTGCACAACCTTAACTATCACATTAATCAGACCAATATTACATGTCTTTAAAAAAAATCTACTTACTTTTTCTTACTAACCACATTTTGAAATGTCTCTTAATAAATATAATCAAACTCTAAAGAAAAAAAATATACGCCTCCTCTCTAGCTATAAAACTGTTTCTGCTGCTGTGGTTAGCAACAATATGGCATTCAATGCCAGAATTTTCGATTCCTTGATCTTGTGACATATGTCAAATATTCCTGTTTATCTCAATTTGAGTTGAAACAATCTTATTGTAAAGTATTTTTTAACTAAGCAAAAAGCGATACAAAGGTAAGCTGAATGAAACTGCGCTTGTAGAATATTAAAGAATAAAAAACCCGTGTCTTTTCTAGCAGTATAATCATTTGTGGTATTGATTACAACAGCCACTTTATACCTCAGGGAACTCCTGCAACTGAATTTGGTCGCTGTTTGAAGCAATATAAATTATCAGGTCGGATGTCGGTGGGAAATTCATGCATGCAACGAGATATTTAACGACTTGCAAGAAGAGATGCTTTTGACCATGACAGATCCGAGGCTGCAATAAAAAACAGAGATAGTAACCCATGCCGGCCATGTGAAATAAGGATGGGGTTACTGGTTCACACTGACACAAGCAGGCACACATTGTAGCTTATTTCTATCTTTCGTATTGGATTTCGAATTAGCGATTGCATCCCTTTTTTCCTCTTTTCTTAGACAGGAACACTCCTACTAAACATCCAGAAATATCGTCTTAAATTCCCCTTTCATTCTCTCTTGCGACCTCACAATAGTAAGGGTCAATTTGTGGTTGGAATAAAAAATCATGTGTCTGGTACGGAGACATTCTTTATTCATACCTTGTTAGCCAGGTCAAAGAGTGCAGTCTTAAAAGAGAGCGGCTGGCTATTTTTTTCCTTTTTAATCATTTTAGTCTATGAATCATTTCTCTATTTTCGATCATAATCGCCCAAAGACTAAGTTCCCTGAGCAAGTTTGTGTTTTGAACGCTGTAATCTAACCCAACATGTTGGTCCGAAGTTCTACGCTGCTTTTTTTTTTTTTTTTTTGTCTTTGATCATTCCAAAGCTCAGAATTTGCATCATTTTGTTGTTGAACACACGGCTAAAAAGTCTGTTGACATAGGCCTACATTTAACAGTTTTTACAAGATTAAACTGATACATCCATCACCAAAGGACTAACAGTCAAGTTTCATGAAAAATCAAGGAGCAGTATAATACTTCGCAAATCATACACGATTTTAAAGTATCTATTACTATCAATATTTATGTTTTTGCTTTTCTATTTGGATTTATCAATATTTATGTAACTGTACTTTCTAGATGCTATGTTCTCAGTAGCTGCACAAGCACGAAACTTCAGTTTGTTCGTACAATTTATGATGGTGCTAATAGGCCCGAACACCCCCGCCCCCCCCCCCCCCCGATCTTGATAAACTCACTCTCTTATTTTTGGAGTTGAAACAGTGTATCTATACCTAAACCTGACTGGGCTTTGTTCAACGACAGAAAACGAGTTTTGTGTTGAAAAACAAAATAATGGAAGTAAGATCTGAATAAGAATAGTTAATCAATTTTGCAAAATCCAGATCGTTTTACAGATTGTTTTAACCATTCATTATCATATTGGTTTATATAACTGCGCGGCTAAGAATTTCCGCAAGACAATACATTTAATGCTAAAATTCATAGCTTTCTAATAAGAGTTTAAAAGTTCTAAAAATAAATTTGGAAAGTACAGAGTTAGTCGATTTCCTTTCTTAAATTTAATAAATGTGATTTTTCAAGATAACGTCAAAATTTAGCTGACAACGTGTATTTGTTTGGCCAAAATAGCAGTTGGAGATTATTTGGAGAAAAAAAATAGATCTCGCATCAAGATCGACTATAACATCGCTTATGACAATAGGTACATCTAAATAGATCTAGGTGTGTCTGTTTTATATGGGTATGATTGAAAAGTTTTGGCACCCCGTTCTTTTTTTTTCCAGTCATCCATAAAACTTTTATGGCATCCAGCTGGTATAAAAATAAAGTTCCATCATTGTTTTCCTTAACAGACTTAAACCATCCGACTCCGCAATGTACGGCAAAAGTTTCATATGAAATTAAAATCTCGTGGCAGACTTCAAATTTTTTTTTTTTTCTTTAAAAAAAAAAAAGGTTCCAAGCTGAATCCACATTTTCAAGCAAGTGCTTACACTGGAAAAACACTTCATTACTTTTAGTTGAACTTAGTCTTTATAACAGCAAAGATTGTACTTTCCATAAGATTCTATATAATATATTTTTGATACCCCATGTAATGCGTAATTTTGGCTTCTTCATAATTTCACTGAGTTTTGTTTGGAATTTGTACTATTATTGAGCCTTAAGGTAGAGGTTTGTGACCCACGTGTATAGTTGTTGTTTTTTTGCAGTTTGTTTTCTGTTGTCCCTTAATGTTAGCTTCCTGGTTTTTTTCCCTCAGTTCGTTGGTGTTTAATTATGTTACTACTACTACTACTACTACTACTACTACTACTACTACTACTACTACTACTACTACTACTACTACTACTACTACTACTACTACTACTACTACTACTACTGCTGCTGCTCCTGCTGCTGCTGCTCCTGCTGCTGCTGCTCCTGCTGCTGCTGCTGCTGCTCCTACTGCTAATACTACCCCCCTCCCCCCCCAAAAAAAAAATAAAAATAGTAATAATAATATATACAAAAAAGATATCGAACAAATGAGAAAATATGAAGTCTTTGTAAAACTGTTATCAAAGAAGATTTCAGTTGTTCTTGTAGTTCGTTCCGTACATCAAGGACAGCACATAAAAACGAGTTTCCAACACGTTTTAAATGAATTTGAGGTTCCTTTAGGAGCTATTCTTTAAAAATTCTGTCTAGGGCATTTTTTAGTGACGTGAGATAAATAAGTATCACAGGGATTTTATATACCACATTCCATGTCATATTGCCTTGAGTATAAAATGGTTGATATGTGTGTGTGTGTGTGTGTGTGTGTTTTGGGGGCGGGTCAATTTGTTTCATCTTTTCTTGTATTTGTTTCAAGGCTTTAAGTTCTTTCGATTTGAATGTAAGGGAAATTAGTTTTCATATACGTATTTCAGCCCATTCTTGAGTCCTTTACCTTTTCAAAACTGTCTTAATAATTGTACGGTTTTGTTGTTTTGTTCAAGAATCAAATCTTCAATGTCTTCGAATGCCAAACTCAGACTAAGTGTAATTTTGAGTAAAAATAAATTGCTCTTCTATTTGTGATTTCCACATTCCTAGGTACCTGTTTCAAAATGCTAATCCGCCATTTTTGTGAACAACATCATCGACTTTTTTGAGTAAGAAGCACAAAAACTACAGCCTAATTAACTCACAAATTTCAGCGCAGTCGCAGCTCACTATCGTTATAATAAATTCTGAGTTTTTCTTACTCAGTCCGAGGCTGTTCTTCAATGACTTTTTTCTTTGGGTGTTTGTCACATGCTTTTGCTCACTCGTTGTATCGTTGTAATCACTGCTTAGTGCTTTACGGAGTAGCTCCTTCGATATAATTACTTAATACATGTAGAAAGGCAGAATTTTTTTTTTTGTACCCTGTTCCTTTTCTATTCGGGTTAATCAGCTCATTTAATGTTTAGTAATATATATATATATATATATATATATATATATATATATATATATATATATAAAGAAAAAAAATTCACATAATTTTACTTATAAACATGGCATGCTTTCAAAGTTCTTGGTTCGTAAACCCTGACCCTCAGCTCAACAGAGACGGCAGGTAGGCACTTCTCACATTCGCAGTCTACGAGGAATGGATATTTGTCACTATGTCCAAAATTTAATGTTTGCGCAAGTTCTCGAGCTGTGACGACTTTGTTTACGTTAGTCCTTCTAATCTAATATCGACACATAGGTATGAGGAAAAGTAAACGCCAGGGTATTCGGGAATACTCCTTAATTTTAAGAACTTTTTTGCAATGGTCATACAAAAGGTTAGAAAGGTAGAGGTGAAATGAAATAGAAGATGACTAAGTTGTGGCTGTTTCTGTCCCTAATCCTGTAGAAATATTGATTACATCATCGATGCTTCTCCATTGTTTCATATTTGTTTTGATTTGAAAAAAGAATGAAGGACGGCCTGTAACATTATGATTTTAATGATTTTAGTATGTTCAGACTTGGAAGAAGTTGATAATCAAGCCGCTTGGCTTGTGGCTAAAATTCTTCTCATGGGCTTTGAGAGTTATAGAAAGCTTCTACCTTTGAGAATGAAATTTTTCTCTACGTGTGTTCTTTATAGCTCTAGGTCGCTTTTTCTCAAGCCCATGGCTAACCCTCATACTCGCGTACAAGTTGATGTCAAATTCATTGTGATGACGTCATCATTTAGTTTCAGCTATTCCTCTCATCAATTTCTCAATAATCTCTTTAGACCGCTACTTGCGTACCATTTGTTGAAATTGAATCGCTCCATCCTTTTTTTTTTTATACTAAGACACTCTTTGGATTAAATTTGAAATATAAGAACACTCATTTTTTTTTTTTTTGTTAAACACATAAGCACATTCGGTCTCCTCACTCGATTTTGGGTAGATAATTCATAATGAAGCTTCTACTAATTTTATGTTATTTGTTCTGACAAGAGAGTGCTAGGCCTACCTGTTTCTACTCTCACGTTTTGAGAAAATGGTGTTCGACAAAAGCTTTCTGTTTGATAAATTTAGAGACGAACACTACATGCCACTTGCAGTTGAAACAATATTTCACTCGTTGTAATATCTCACGTGAATATTAAGAAAATCTCAGTGTTTAATTGAGGCCGTCATGGCAAAATGTAAAAGCCAAATGACGGTATTTTCTTCTTTCTGTTCAAACATTTCCAACAGTACAAGGTAAATTACACATGGATGTAAATTTTCACGCACGATCACGTGCAGCAATCTTTAATAACAACTTCAACACATTTTAGCTGTTGTTTGCCGCACTGGAGCCATCCGTCTTAGACTAATCAGGCAGAATAACGGGTCGGCTCAGGCACCAATCTTACGTGCCTAAGGGCAGAGCAGCTGATTCCTTGCTGAACTCCTTATGCCCGCCCTCGGACTCTGCTGCCAACCAAGGTGTTCGGAATTTGTGACAGTTTCACCTTGCGCTGCTCTTAACAGCGATTAGCACTCGAGCCAGCGATTACTGGTGTAAGACACAAGGCGGTCCGCAGACGTAGCAAAGGCCATCGGGCTTGCTAGTAATTCCATTTCTGCAGCGCTACTCAGGCGGAAGTGTCAAAGACGATTAAGCACTCGTTAAAGGATCAAAGCTGCAGTCGATGTCCGATAAGGCATGAATAATTTTTTTCCTTCTTGCGCTTGTAATATAAAGGATATGAATAGACTATAAACATTTTGTAATTAAAAGAAACCAGATTTGTTTGATAGATCACACATGGGATGAGAAAGGATCCAGCATCCACACTACATTCCATGAAATGTATTTGGCCAAATGGGGACTAAAATAGACTTTTCCTTTTTAATATGCGTCATGCAATATCACTAAGCAATCAGTAAAGCCATGTTATCTCATACAGTTTTAAATACAAATTTGAAAAACTAATAAGACAAAAGTCAGGTAATAATAATTTCAAAAAATGAAGAGCAGCTTTTTAAGTACTGCAGCAAAAGAAAGTATATTCTATCAGATTATAAATTTTGCCTTGTACATATATTATGTGCAACTTCATCTTTAAAGCAATATAACATAACTGGTCTACATTTCATGCAATCAGTGAAATCGAAAGAATATCTTACGTTTTTATTATTTTTATTGCGGTCTAAACCAGATCACATTATTACCAGTACGCTTGCACAGGGGAAGGAAGCTTAAGGCATTTAAATGACACCTGAAAAAAAATAATGAAGCTTGATGCTAAGGTGATCATGACTTACACCTTTTCTGTTTTTTTTTTCTTTCCTTCTTAAGATTTACCTGCACCTTTTGTTTAAGACAATAATTGATGAGTAAAAAAAAAGCCATAATTTTTATTAGGTTTGCGTTACACTTAATCCACTCCGAAAGGAAAAGAAAAAAAAAGGCCTCTTGTATGATCATCTTGTCATCAAGCTTTTTTCTTTCCTTTTTTTTTTTTTAAATTGTATTTTTCATAGAACAAGGCATCGCAGCTATCACAATATACATATCCTAGCTGATTGTGCGATTTTATATCAATTCATTTACAAATACAATGTTGAGATGCTTCAGGATTTCAGTCAAATGGCCGATTAGATAGGTTACAAGGGTAGAGCTTATGTAAATCTACTCTTGTTCACATGTTTGTGTACAAATCTCCTTTGCAGAATAACTTTGGTACAAAATATTTTTGATGATATAATTTTTTTTTTTTTTGAGCATATGAAATGTTGATTCCACGAGATAATATCTCATGCTTTTCTGTTAAAATACTGCTAGATATTCCCCCCCCCCCCCACCCCGGATTATTTGAATGTTTTCTTTCTCATTTAAACTTTTGCAAAACTTCGATAGCAACTGTCATATGAGTAATTTTTTTTTTTATTCCTTCACCACCTTTTTTTATGTTCTATTTCAAACTAATGAGTACGGATGAGTAAGACTAATTTTTACAGGTAAAAACGTTTACGTTTCCTTTTTTCGGCACACACCTTCATAGGCTGTCAACAACCAAAACAAAAAAAATAAATAAATAAAAAAATAAACTAAAATTATTCATCTTTTATCATTGAAAAGTTCCAATACAAATGCAAGCGTGATTTTTATTGCCCTCCATAAACGTGAAAGATACTATTGAAGTCTTACAATAATCATTTAAAAATTCGTATCACTCCTGCTGATAGTTATGAAAGACAGAAGAAGCGCACACTTTTGCTACTGTACTCTCGGTTTAGTATGACAAAATAAAAAAAAAAAAAAAAATTCTACTCAAAAAGGGAAATAATCGATGAATTTCATGTAGCCTGTTCCTATTTTGTTCTTATCCTTCTTTATATATTTTATGTTCTGTTATTGCTATTATCATCATCACCATCATTACTTCCCGTTAACTGTTTGGCTGCCACCAGCTGTCCAGTCTGCCAGAGAAAAACTAATTTACTAATTTATTATATTCTTTTCAAAATAGGGAAAATAACTGATAAAGGCCTACAATTTTCAATTGCTTCTTTTTTATTTTTGTTATAGACTTACAAATTTGCAAAGCATGATGTTCAAATGAAATATTCTATTCGACTGTGATACATTTTTCCGTAAGATGTATGTTTTTTTTTGTTAATTTAAAGATGTGTTTATTACATTTTTTCTATAATGTGTATGTTTTTTTTAATATGGGTGCGTCCGTACATAAATGGCCTGTTTACGTTTTAATTTTTTTTTTTTTACTTTTAGTACAGTGCAATTCCATATGATATCCATAATTAGATCAACCTCTTAATTTTCGTTCTTATTCCATTTTGTGCAACACATGATGTATGCTACTGCTAATAAAATCTGCTAACCGGCAATTTCCTTTAGGTATACCTGATTCTTGTCACTGGGATTTCAGATTTAACTTGAATTTTTTTCATAAATTAAAAAAAATACGGACACTAAATGAAGTACCCAGGAGAAAATGCTTTAAAAAAAGCTCAGAATGGTTTGTGCAGCAAACACCACCCTACCACAATGAGGGAGGAGAGAGAAAGAGAGAGAGACACACACACACACATACAGAATCAAACAATCTTATCTATTCAACTTTTTACAGCATTCACAACACATTCTGCTTTGCTGCTGCAAGTTTAACTAGTGTTAAAAAACTAATACAATAGGATTATATCAGCTCAGATTACCCCATTTATAATTGAGATTTGGAAACTTCAAGAGTGATCTGTTCAGCTTTAAATTAGGGTCCCTTAAGTCACGCTTACGCGGGAGAAGCGAGATGTTTATAGCAGCTTCAATGTTTTTTTAACACTTGTGCTCCTCAAGGGAAACATTATTCCAAAAGTTAAAGTAGAAATCAGTGTAAATTTTTGTGAAATCCCATTCCTTATTTATATGAGGGAAAAAAACAACAACTGGTATTAAATTTAAAACTGATTGTAGATACATAATATAGAGTGTGCACAGATTTTACAATGCAAATCAAATATGTGGGCAAAAGAATACAAATTAGAAATAACATACACCACATTGCCAGATATGAGTACCCTTAAGCACCTGATAAAAGAGATGTAATGTGAAAATTTTGAACTTTCATCGTTGTGTAGATATTGAGAGTATTGCAAACAAAAATTGCAGTTGCCAAAATGTATATGATGAAAAAGACTCTAGAAACACATCTAATAGGTAGATTTTAATATTGATTTTATGTAATTAACATTACTCTAAATTGCAGATAACAGTACAAATAGATTATTTATTATAGTGCTGCAATCTTTATATTACTGCAACCTTACTGATACGAACATATTACCTTTTTACAGAAATCGCTTTGAACAGAAATGAATAGAAGAGAATGCAAAATTAAAATGACAAAAATTCCTTTTACGTTGCATTAATGATCAACTAGTCAATTAAAGGAACACATTACCTTAAAAGATAATAATGAAAAAAAAAAAACCCACACACACAAAACAATAAGCACATTTAAGTAAAAGGTCTCAGTTTATTTGCAGAAATATTACATCTTTGTGTAGTGTTGGCAAATATAATAAACACAGATAAGCAACAAATTTAACATAAAAATTGAGAAAAATTGAAAAAGACCAACTACAAATTCATAAATTAAAATGCTAGAACAATATATTTGTGAATAAACATACATGCTTTACAATAACACATTTAAACCTGTAGACTTAAGTATTTAGGTTGTTTTTGGTTTCTGCATTTTGAGATGGAAGGAAAGTAGTGGAGAAAATATATAGAATTAAGTCATAGTCAAAAGAAACAATGAATGAGTTTCAGAGATTCTCTCAAAATAATCATATTCAATACAAAATAAACACAAATCTATTAGAACATATACAAAACACAAGCATTGTCACCAAGATTCCTCAGTAAAAAGAAATTCTCTTTAAGCTGAACTTTGAAATGCGCAATAATAAATTTCTAGTAACTGTCTTATTTTATACAAATACTGTTGAAATCTAACATTTAATTTGCTATTACAAAGAAGATAGCTATAATTTTCTGTTTCTCACGAAACCTCCTCCCCATAATGATAGCTTCAATAGTTAAGAAATCAGAACTATCAGGTTTGTGTTTAAATGAACAAAGATAGGATCAATTTTTGCTTTGTGCAATGGATTTTATTAATTTCAGAAACATCAATATTTTTTTGCTTTGAGTTGAGCTAGTGGGACTTAATAAAGATATGTTTTGTTCATTAAACAAAAAAGAAAGACCAGAAGAGCATACACAAGATTTGAAAATTGCAAGGTAAAACCGCTACAAGGACTATATGTCTCGAGCCTGTCCCACTGGATACCTACACAAGGTGCATACTGACTAGACCCTTATCTTTACACATTGTTCTGCAGGTGGTGTTATTGGAAAAAATTAGAGGTGGAGTACACTGCAAACTAAATAATGAACAACTCAAGACCAAGGGGGTTTGATTTTGAGCAATCAAACATTTTAAAACTAAAAGAGCAGAAATAGACCAAGTCAATCTCGTTCATTGCAAAAGAAACCCTACCAGTCATTACAAAAGGCCATTTTTATATTTTCAGGCCTTCGTGACATTTCTAATAAACATCCAACTGGTTCTCCGATGAATGCCTCTACACAATAGATTTGATAATGAATAAAAGTGTTCACAAGCCAAAAATTGATGGAGATTTAGGGAGGGACAAACTTGAATCAGAATGAACAAGACAAGCTAACGTCCCTAAAGTACATTATGTGATGGAATTTTGGAGAGAGGAAAAAAGCGCTTATGGTGCTTGACATTATCTCAGCCTTTCAGCTAAAAAAAAAAAAGAAGAAAATTGAAATCAGATCAAAACTTTTATTGCTGCAGGATGGCCTGCAGATGAGATAAAATAAGGCTGATATTCTTAACTACCATGACTTTTTTTTTAGAGGAAATGACATTCATCATATTACCACACAGCACATAGACTGAAGGATGACATTTGTAAGCACATCTGTCAACTTTTAAAATTCAATTTTTGTGTCACACATTTCGACTATTTTCTAGAATAATCAAAACAGGTCTATTCCAATTCAAAGCAACTGGTTCATGCTTTCTAACTTACTCATGTACTGGCACAAAAATTGAAAAGAAAGAATGTGTTATTGTTCCTGCACAACAAATCTCTAATAATGAATATCAATTCATACATACCAATAGATATGTAGATATACAGATGATTGAATGTAATTAAAAAGACCTGCAATGCTTCTTTAATTTGCAATATTCACTTCAAATAAGTAGTTCAAAAAGACTAAATATACTCACAAGACAAAATATAAATATGTTATAAATTTGTATCCTGATAACTTAATGTTGAGTTACAACAAACATTTTAGATTTTTATGTACAAACTCATCTCATATATCCTTCACAAACATTATCTTGCTTTGGTTAGTTATATTTCCTTAGGAGTTCTTGTGAATGTTTATCAGGGGATAGGCTATTGTCAAACCAAGGGTAAGGCTAGATCTAATCCATTCCCAAACAGTTTACAATAGAATATGATTGTAGAACCCTCTTACTTTTGATGCAGTGGTCAATTAATTGAGATATCTGGCTATTGCCATTTGATTTTCCCTCTCACAAGCAAACATGCCTCAAACAGTACATCCAATTTGATTTGAAAGTACTCATCAGATACTTTAAACAAAAATAAATGAACCAAAAGTGATTTTTTTTGAAGGCTTACAAAGGCAGGCAAAAATTTAAAAACACATAAATAAAATAACAGAAATTAAGGAATGGTGATACGACAGTTCTTCAAAATGGAATGAGCTGGATTTGACTTAAGCATCAAACAAAAGTATGACATAAACACTCCCATTAAAAAGCAAATGCAGGAATAGGGAGAGACAAATGGCATTTATCACACACACCCACTCACACATAAAATTAATTGTAATAAGCAAAGGGCATCTTTTTTTTTTTCTGAGAATGTTTTCTTTTTTATCCCATGACATAATAACATTGATCCTTTGCCATAACTTTTTTTTTCTGATACAATCAAACACACACCTCTCCAATTTTATAAGATAAATTGATATGGTTCACAAAGCCACGTTTGGATTTGAAAATATAAGTAAATTTACTTCTTGTGCACCATGGTGAACCATAGGATCATAATATGGTGATAAACATTTGCCTCAATGCCTGTGAATGTCTATTCCCACTACTTTTGATGGCCTGCAGGGTGAAACAGAAAGTGCTAAAACAGATTTAGGGGCATCCAACATCATCTTTGTCTTAAATGTTTAAGATAAGACCATCTAAGGATAGAAGGAATTTGCATAAGCCCCCATTAAAGTGACTCAAAAGAATCAATATATCTTTCTGCAACAGAAAAGAAAAAAAAATTCAACTCATATTTCAGAGCATCACAGTACTGCTTTCTTTTGGGTTCTGATACCACACAACTTCTTTAACAAGATACCCATTTTACTGATGGGTGGACTAAAGAAAATGAAGATGAGTGCTTTCCCTTTGTAGTAGCAAACAATGTGGTTTGCAATTGGACCTGCAGCCACTGGATCACAAGTCCAACATACTGACCACTGAGCTGCATTTTCTACACTGAATAATAGCAGTTTAAAAGTTATATGTATTAAGACATTAAAAAAAAAGGAAATCTGCTCGTAAAAAAAGATCCTGATGAATATATGATATCAAAGAATCCTGTTTGATTTAAACATGACAGACTGAGTTGCAGATAATTCAAATAATGTGCTCTTTCTACATGAAATTTATCTTTCTTATTGCGGATCATTTTTGTACATACATCCTGATCACTTTCTTTTGACAAATGATGGTTATTTAAGATTCAAATATATTTAACAAAGCTACCTAATGACAGAAAAGACAATTATGTAAAGAAGAGTAAAAAAAAAATGCAAAAACACTTAGTTTTTGTCTAAACTCTCTCTAAATTGATTCTTTTACTGTGATCAGGGTTTAAAAGAGATGCGAATCATACATATATGTATGAAGTGTAGATATGATTCCTAAGTGTATTGTACTACAAGGGAAGTGAGTACAGAAATGGCTCCTTTAGCACTACTAAAATATACACACATTGCATCACTAACAACACATTACTGAAATGTTTTTTTTCTTTTTCTTTTCTTCCAAAATCAAAATCCTGAAAGTATGTAATTTGCCTCTGGGAGATTTTTATTCATATATTTTTTTTATTTCATTGAAGAATGGTTATATTAAACATTTAACAAATGCTTTCAGGGTAAAAATTTAGGTGTAATACTATTTGACCAATGTAATAATTAAAAATGGTAGTTTACACAGAACAGAGTTATTGACCCTCCAAATACATACCACAAAAATATTGGCATAGGAAAAAAAAAGTTGAACAGACTATGGAAAGGTTGGAATACAAGTGTAAAAAAACAATTATAAGGAAAAAAAATAGCCTTGTCATTGTTTGATGATTCGAAAGGAAAAAATATAAAAGTAGAAAAGTAGGAGAAAAAACAAAACATAATAATAATAATACCAGTACATAAAATTATTTTCAAAATTTAACAATTTTAAATTTTTTAAAATATTTGAGCATTTCTTGTTTTGATGGTTTAAGT
Source organism: Elysia crispata (assembly GCA_033675545.1). NCBI lineage: Eukaryota > Metazoa > Mollusca > Gastropoda > Plakobranchidae > Elysia > Elysia crispata. The sequence goes on along the minus strand of JAWDGP010000089.1, from coordinate 413,772 downwards.
TAAAAATTATTTCATATATCCTAGTCAAATCCTAATTTCAGTGGTTAAAAATTATCTCATATCCTAGTCAGATTTCATTGTCTTCACAATTTAAAAGGCCATAAACTAGTTCAAGATAAAGCATAACCATACACAGTTGGTACAATCCCTCTTCTGACACATTCACACATTTAGTTCTTTTCACCGATCTCTATTTACAACTCATCCTTCTTCTTGTCAATCCAATATTTGACAGCATCAATATCACCATCTACTTCCTCTTTATTAAACGATGGTAGAGAGCTGGAAAAATAAAATTTAAAAAATGAGCAGGGATTACGATTACAATTTTAAATACATATGTATGATTATCATCAATAGATCAATGTGTAGGAACAGCTAGTGCTACTCAAAGGAAAGGTAAGACTGGAACTTCTACTGAGGGTGCCTTATTCTGAAAGATCCTTTTATACTTATGCAAAATGTGTGATAAAACTGCTTAATACAGTTGACACTGTCCAGGGGACATAATTAAAAAGATCGACTTATGTGAAAAATCGAGTTATGTGATTATTGACTTACCTCCCCTGTTGGAAAAAAAATTGCTTAGCACCACCCCCATATCACTTATATTATCAGATAGTGTACATGTATGTACTATGTGTATTATTATGTGTCTTTTTCTTTTGTTGTTTTATCTTGTTAGTTTGTTTTGTTCTTCGTTTCATCTTTATTATTAGCATGATGTTATATGATTTAATTAATTTTATTTTCCACAGAATAATAATAAAAATACAAAGAAAGATTTAAAAACAATTCCAACACAAGCGTAAATGAGGAATCAGGTATAGGTCCCGATAATGATCCTTCTTTTTCATAATGGCGGAGACAGTGTTAGCCGGCACAGTTTTCTTTTCAACTTCGTCGATAAGTTCAATCTTGTGTTTTAAAGTGAGGGTGGTCAGTTTTCTAGTCGTTATCTTGTAAATTTGTAGTACGGCTGGCTAAATTAAAGATAATAAACGAGCAGCCTGATGGGACTCTAGGTTTCTCATGCCTATAACGCAGGAAAATGATCGAGTGTTGGTATGTTACCGTAGTTCTAGACAATGGGAGCGCAAGATAGAGACTGAAGCTAGTGAAATTGGAAGTTGTGAAAGCGTTCTAATCGAAGCAAGTGCTATACACATTAGATCTACTAAGACACAGTGACTAAGTATCGCTAAAGTGCGATTGGTTACTTTCGATTATGCATTTCAGTACGAGTTGGGCTTTTCTTTTTCTTAGCCACTCTGAAACATCAAGGGAAGGGGGAAGTGGGGATGGAAGAGCGAAACCAGGCAGACCGGTGAACACTGGCCCATCCCACACAGTGCAAAGAGATAATGTAGATCTACAATGAAATATTTCTTTGTCAGCCAATCAGTTCCTGTGATTGGGCTGGGGCGCGGGGGATGAGCTCCTTGCCTCAAAGCGAACGGACCGCTCTGTCTGTGTGTGTTCGCTTCCGACACGCGCGTAGATTGATTGGCACACACAGGGTCCAGAACCAGTGACACTTGAAAGGTAGAGAGAGATTCAGAGAGAGAGAGAGAGAGAGAGAGAGAGAGAGAGATAAGTTTACATTGATGATGCAATCACCACATCTGGACTGAGGCTTCTTTCTAATGCCACATTGAAACTGTTATTGTAACTAGTTAAGGAGGTATAGGGGCGTGTATAGAGTGTGTGCACAAAGACAACTGCTGACAACACACACTGACCACATCGCGTTGTTGGAAAATGGGCTAGAGTGAACAAAAACGTTGATTTCGGGTAAAAAAAAAACGATTTCTTTATGCGGCGCTGGGCAGTCCAAGATCGACTTATGTAAAAATCGAGTTAAGCGTTGGCCTCTATTTCTTGCTATTGGAAGGGGGCGGGCCTGATCCAAAAAGTCGACTTGAATGAAAATCCACTTATGCGACATCGACTTATGCAGTGTCGACTGTATATGAAAACATGCTATGACTTTCATGAAATTGAGCGACTTACTTCACAATTGAGGCTGACACTCTGTCAAGGATTCCTCCTGGAGACATAATAAAAGAGCATTAGAATTGCCATTCTTTTCTTGGAAGAAGAAATATAGGACTTGCATATAAAATTCCTCTACTGTACTAAAAGTTTGTCAACTTGCCTCCTATGGACCAGCAGGATTTTAGTTTCGCAAAATTTTTTTTGGAAAAGGAATATTACCAATTTAGTGTTCTCTTCTTTAAATAAAAAATAATATACACAAGGTGGAAATGTAAAATGTTTGTCCAAGCCAATGGATACCTCCAAATCAAAAAGTTGAGCTAATTTTTCTTTTCAACATTTAGCCTCACGAAAAATTTGATTATACTAATCCTATGATTCAGACGATGCTGATACCACTTTACATGCTGAACTGAGATCTAAAGGTACATCTGAATCTAAGTCTAAGTAGAATTTAAAAAGAAAGGAAATGAAAAAATGAATGCCACTTTAAAATAATTTTACATTTTATCATACATATGAAACTGTGTATTAGTTATTTAGAATGATGAACATTTCAGTATGCTTATGTAAAAGTTTCATACAAGTTGATTAGTGTTGAGATAAGAGGTATTATAATGATTTTTTTTTGGTTGGTTTTCTATATAATTAATTGGAATCTCTACCTCCTGCACAATCAAACTTCTTCAGAACATCAGTCTCCATTTATTTAAAAGATGTGACTAAAATCAATATTGAAAGTAATTTGGATGAAGACATATCTTTTAGTCATGAAAATATGGTGGGACAAAGTTATGTTCAGAGTAGTGGTCTTTATCAACAAGTGTTTATAAAACTATGACAGAAATCATTTCTTTCATCATTATATTCACTACTCAATAAAAAGTAGATATATGAAAGAAAAAGTGTCATGATCTTATCTAATGTCAAGATTATGAAAAGTTTTATCTATTTCATTTAATCCCAGACAAGTTTAAAAGAAATATACATATATATTGTTGATCATGATTCTTGAAAGGTAAAAATTAATACAATCAAAGTATACAAGTTGACAACTTACCAGTAACAGTTATGAAATCATATCAATACCAATAAAAAGTTCTTTTTAATACCTTAAACTTAATCATACACCACAACTGGATAAAAGAGACCTCAAGCCTAAGGGTAAAAAAGCAACTTAATTAGATTCAATGGCAGATATTTCTTGTGCATTCTTAAAACAGACACAAAATCATCTATAAATGATATAAAACTAACCTGCAGAGCACACAGTGTCACAAAAGGCTGAACATAGATAACAGAACTTGCAATACTGTAAAAAATATATTTCAAATCATATTATTACATCTTGGTATTTAGAATAATATTGAATCTTCAAAATGTGCAATGCTATAATAAAAAAGTAGACCATTTTCTATAAATCACGACGAACAGATTAACATTACAAACAATTAATGCACTTTATGTGCTTCATTTTCTTTCATTATTGTCTTGAGTAAAAAATTCATGACATTCTCAAAAGGAAAAAAATGAAGCATGAAATACATAAAGATCACAGCACTAATAATATAGAGCTATCTATAAATTAATTACACTTACTATCCTTTCAGGAGGACAAAATAAAAATTTACCTTGCACATGTCACAGTTAGGTTGGGTTTTGCTTTTTTTACAGGGACAATCTTGGTCACACAGCTTGCAAAACTGTGAGAAAGGAGAAAAATGTACTGTTTGAAGAAAAATGTTCAGAAGCAATCTAAACCTTTTTCTATTTTGTTCACTGGGAAACAATGTTCACAATTATTGTAATTTATTTTTAATTTTTAAAAGCCTTTTGGTACAACCCTTTTTCCTTTTTATACAAGAAAAAGATGACTGACTGTAATGAGTTTATACAGAAAATTCAAGACTTTTAAAATTGCGTTTTTTCAATGTGTATTGCAGGTGTGAAACCTTTTTCATGACTTTGAGGATATAGCCATTGTGCTAATGGATAAATCCTAAAACAGTGGATTTGGTGCATCATGAATGATACTAACAGTTCTCCAGTAAAGGAATTTAAAACACTTTGCATTCTAATATGTCCTCATAGATTTTACCTCCCACTCTTATTATTTACCACCATCCTTGTAGCTTAGAAATACATCCAGACATTCAGAGCTAGGGTCTTGCTTCTTGATAAAAATCACCACATAGTCAAATTATCAAAGAAATTTTTTTGTTTTCCTTCTGCAAAATTCTTTTTTCTTTTTTATACCACACTAATCCCTTAATAAGCTTTAAATTATTTTTTAAAACTTCCTGCTTCTCCTAACTGTGCTTTGACTGTGAATCATACTAGAGTCATCTTAATTTTGTGTCTCTTAAAATATCAAAGTGCAATCAAAGTTCATAGCCCAAAGAGTTTGGATTTTTTTGCTGAATATATTTGCGTTAGTAAAAAAAAAAGACTTTCAATAAATTTAAGATAAGGCTTCCTTAAAAAATTTAATATTAAGTTAACAAATGATATAATTTTTGTTAAGACCTCTAAAAATGATTGGCAGAGGTCAGCACATGCTACCAGTCACACCCAGATTAGATTGACCAGGTTCTACCAACATGCTCCTCAGTAATAAACTCTGAACTGAGTCCTAGCTTAATACTTGTTTAACTTTTACATCTTTGTTGTTATTAGGAAATGAAAATGAAGAGAGAAAAGTCTACTTTTCATTACAAATAAAAAAAAAGAGGAAAAACTATCAAATTTTAAGATATAACTGTCAACATAGGACAATCTGAATGCCTAGAGATTCTAAGTTTCACAAAATGATCCGTAAAGTATTTTCAATGCTGGAAATAAGAAGTCCCTCAGCCAACTCAAACAAATTGTGTAATATCAGCATTAGATCTTTTGCTGTTTAACATATCTGTCTATCCTATCTCCATTGCTTTTTCCTTCTATATACTTTAATCTAGACAATGTTGTAGAACATTCTTGTATCATTAGGCCTACACAATGAGTGAAAATTACTTTAATGTAAACTTAATGATGCAGTTAAATTTCATACCACACTGATCATCAAAAGATACAGTGGAAACCTCAAAAACCGAAGTCTGATTATTCGAATTTCTCACAAACCGAATTTTGCAAGATGATAGGTTTTTTTTTTTCTCTTTGGCTTTGTTAGAATTGGACTCGTGTTTCGAAGCCTTTCTGATTTGATTCTCTTAATTCAAAGTCGATAAGGCATCACAAAAGTGCTACATGCATCTCTCAAGCAGCAAACAATGCCAATCACTGCCCAAGAAAGGCTGATCAGTGCGCTAACAAATCAAGAAGGGAGGAGATGCATTAACAAGTAATTACCAGTAGCAATTCTGTACTGATACTGATAGCGACGTGGCATGGGGGAAGGGGAGGGTTGCTCGTTGCACTTGCAAGCTCAGTAAACACTCACTCAATGAGTCTTAGACTCTGTTATATCCATTTTTTTTTAATTCGAATACTCTTAATTTGAAGATTTAATTCATTCCCATACAATTTGAATAATGAGGTTTCCACTGTAATTCATAAACAATGAGATAAAAAATTGATTGGGTATATGGCAAATTCAAGTTTTACAATAGAGGAAGTAAAATCCCTCCCCCATTTTTCGGACAAAAATACAAACAGATTCTAGACCACAGAAAAATTGCTTAGGCAATAAGTTATCTCAGCATCTGTCTATGAGATGGTATCCTTTTAAATGCAAAGCTTTTAAAATTTCCAGACTATGCTTTTCATTACATAAAAATCAACACAAAGATAAGACTGCACTGCTCAGTTATGCCATTGCTGTAGAAGAAACATGAGTGGTTAAGAGACAGATGTTATCATATTTATCTCAGTAAGAGAAGAAATCATTTCTGTTTAAACTGTAACAAAAAAAAAAGTCTCTCACAAGTCTAAAAGACAGTAATTATTAGCAGCAAGTTGTGTCATACTATAAGGCCTGATGAAACCTGGCTGGTCTAAATGGTATGATAAAAACCCACAAGCACTCCTTCATCATTCATTTACAATCAAGCTTATACATACAAACTAAATCACTTTACGTTTACTACTTTGTTAAAGGAAATCAATGCACCTATAGAATACTGAGTAAATATTCATAGTCAGGTGTACCAAGCTATAATTTTTAAATTTAAGCAAAAGAAAGCAAAATATTCTTTGACCACTGCATGCCAAATTGGAGCCTCCCATAGTTTTACATAATTCAACAATAGTAGGACTAAATTTATCTCAGAATAAAATTTTAACATTAAAAATTTTTTTTTTTTAATTTGTCATAAACTGTATCACCTTGCAGTAGCTGCAGTATTGACAAACTGAGCCTTTTGCATATTCCACCTTTTCAGGATCTAAAGGCTCATCATTCTCAGTTTCCTCAACAGATACTGTGTCAGTTTCTTCCTCTTCCGATTCAGCACAATGGCCTTTAAATATGAAAACAGCCATCATTCCAACCAACAGAGATAGGACAAGTGAAAATTTCATGGTACTAGGTTGATGCGCTTTCACTCAGGCTTGAATAATATCTGTGGGGAAGGAAAAAAGAGTAAAAGAAGAATTAAAACAATTAAAACACCCTTTTTTTTACTGAAATAAAGCAATATTAAAAAGAAAACTTTCTTCTGTGATTAGTACATTGACTGCAAGATAGGACCTACATGCAGCAAAAAAAAAGGGTGGAAAAAAACAAGGGCCATAGTAAAGCTTTATGATGGGAAATTTGGCAAATTTTGTGCTTGAAGAGAGCAAAAAAAAAATGAAAACAGGTTATATGAGTGCTACTCTTAGGCAGTATATTCAATAATCAACTCGCGACAAGCAACATTGGTTCATATACAAGGTTTTGGAACGTTTTCACAGGGCGGCAGTTGTACATCTACAATTCACACAATTACCTGAGGGAAGGCGACGGTTGTAGATATGTAACACAGCGTACACATGTATTTTATTTTTCAAAATTCTTCAGCGGTCTACTGTGAGGCTTTATCTTTCGATTTTTTGTGATTCTGCAAAATGAGCTGGTAATTTTGCAGTTTTTTTTTTTTTTAAGTTTCTAGCTTTACGCATAAGAAAGTTACGAAGTAGTAAACTATGCTTGTGCATTTTTTGGGCACTGGTGTGCAGTTGCAGATTATTACTATGATTTATGTCTCTCTTCTTGACAGAAAATCACTTAGCAGTCTAAAATGATTAATCTGATTTGATTTTGCAATAAAATTTGATAATTTTGCAATTTATTTGATGTTTCTAGATTCGCGGAGAGTGGAGTTATGAATTAAAGGTAGATATCAACTATGATTTGTTGATCATCAGAATTAGCTATGACTCTCATCTATCAAAAATATTCCCTTCTCTGCTTGTCATGCGACCGTAATGATTGAATTCATGTGATATTGCGATAACAGCCAATAATTTTGCAGTTTATTTGAAGTTCCTAGCTTTAATGTAAATGAAGTTATGAACAAGTAAACATTATTCACTTTGACATCTATGTTACTTTTCCCACTGACTGAGTCAAGGGTGTGGCATTTGGCCCGTCAGTCAAAACAATAATCTTAACGGACGAATCAGAGCATCAGTGAAAAAAAATAGAATCCTCAGACCTAATAGTCCTCAATGGCTTATTTACATTTTGTGACGTCATACGCTCAGTTGGGCCACCCTATAAGAGCACGTTTTATCTTCTCAAGAAATAACGTTCATAAACCCACTTGAGGGAGGGGCCAAAAATTGACATGACAACCAATACATGGGGTTTATATGAGATTTGAAATCAATGATGCTATAGTTTACTTCAAATTCAATCTGATAAGTCATTGTATTACATTTACTGTGGGTGAGGTGTGAAGTGGTATGAGCCATGTGTCAGCGCCCATTGCATCAGCTTCCCAGTATGAGGTGGCGCCTTGATTTGTTACAACTGTAATTTGGAACCCATGTATCAGCGTGAGAATTTTAGGCTTTTAATCGATGACATAAAAAATTCAAGCCTATTTTCTAACTGTTTGTAGACAATTCTATTTTGTTTCTAAATATGCCTTTCTTGGGCAGTGATTAGCATTGCTTGCTGCTTGAGAGATGCATGTGGCACTTTTGTGATGCCTTATGAGGTGGTATCCACTTCGAATTAAGAGAATCATATCAGAAATACTTCGAAATACGAGTTTGATTCTAACAAAGCCAAAAAAAACTATCATCTTGCAAAATTCGGTTTATTAGAAATTCGAATAATCAGGCTTCGGTTTTTGAGGTTTCCACTGTACTATCACTGAAACTGAATAACGTAGATATAGAACAATGATGCAATTTTTTGGCTGACATATCTGCTTACTAAATTTCTACCTCACCCCCTCCCCTTCCAAAAAAGGGGGAATGTGTGACTTTGAGGGGTATTTGTTTCTCGAGTATGTGTGAAAATAGGTATATGAGTAGTGAATTTGTTCCTTTGATGCTTGTTGGTTCCATTACGTTTGTATTAGATGAAAGAAATTGACTTGATGGGCTCTCCTGATAGGTTCAAGGGCTTTGTATTGTGGATTATGATATGCGCAAAATAGTACATGGTGATTGGATCAGTTATCGTGCAAAGCTTGCAAACTAGGGAAACTGGTGATTAGCTTTATTGATAAAAAATGTCTTGTTATTTTTCTTCTCGCCAAAATTTTATGTGGGGGATTGCATCATTTACCCTAATTCTTATTATATGAAATATATTATATTAAATGAAACAAGAAAGTTTAAAAAAAAAAACACGAGCCCAAAGATTAAACAGTAAAGTTTCAGAAAAGTGTCTAAAAACTTAAGAGCTTAAAAACAGCGTATCAACTCCTAGATATTTAATTTTCACACGACTGGACCTGTTAGTGTGCCAAGCACAAGTTCTTGCCACTGTTACTGGCTCGGCACTCTCGCTCAGGCAAATCAGTTAGCGCTTTACCTGGGCGAGTCTTCAAGAGTTAATGCTCACTGTGCCTGAAGTGTGCACACAATGTTTTCCTTCTCAATACTTAAATCTAACTTCAGCTCTGATGCAAATAAGCACCTTATTGAGAGATGCAATGAAACATTGACCAATTTGACATGCTTTCTTTGATTAAAAAAAATTTGCTATTATGCCTTCTTACTGCTCCTTTTTTCCCCTCTCTGACTCTCCTGCTATTCCAAGATACAAACCCCCCCCAAAAAAAAAACCCAATCAACCAGCATTTCTTTTAAAATTAGAACAATAGATGGTATGCCCTGCTTAGCTTAGTAAACTTATTCTCTTCTCATCATCCCTCTCCCCCACATTTTCAGTCTGCCATTGAATTTGAAGGTCCTTTAATAAACTGGTCCATCTTCCGCTACTTAAATAAGAGTTAATCCTTTTAATCTCAACTTAACTTACATTCTGGAGATATATTTAAAAGACAAGGGGCAGCGAGAATGGAAGGTTGCCCACTTAATTACAGTATATTTGAACTTAAAATGCACCAATTTTCTTGTAAATCCATTGAAGGTAAAAGCTTAACAAACAAAAAATCCAGAATCAAATCACAATTTTATGAGCTAATGAAATATCTTAAAAAAAAAAGTATCAGTTTGTTACAAATAGAACCTTCTTATGTCCCGCAAGCCTTAACCTTTAACCTCTTGGCTGCTACATGTTGTTCTCCCTAGTGTTCTCAAGATTTTTCTAATGAGTGCGTTGGGAAATGGGTACATCAATATCGCTACAAACAGTCCAAAACAAAAAAGAGTGACACTTCTGTTCTATTCTAACTCATGACAAAGGTTTGGACCTTGCCAGAAACTAAAATCAGTCAAAAAAATTTGTACAGTACTGTGGCATCAAAGAAATAAATAATATTATCATATAGACATACATCTAAAAGGCACATGGTCTCTCTATTTGGAGGAAGTAACTTGTACGTCTACAGCACAGCCATAGAATTTAGAAAAATTTAATTAATGTAAAGCCCTGTTATAGTCCTGTATATTACAATTTACATGCTAACTAAATTGAAGCATGTTAAAATTATGATAAAAGAAAGAAAGGTGTTTAAAGTAGATGGTTGTGTCAGATACATAAGCTGCCTGTGCTGCTGCAATACCCTTACACTTCTTGGCGGGGGGGAAACAAAAAAATGATGAAAATAATTAAAATGTTTAAGTAATCACAGTACAACAACGGCCTCATCACAGGCAGTGCTGGGGTGAGCTTTCAATAACAACTTAAAGTTAATTTGTAAGACCGATTCAGTGCTTAGCTCTATAGAGATGTCTTGAGGACTAGATGTAATATTAGCGATGACATGAAATCAAGTAATGAGTAGAACGTTAAGAGCGTAGTTTTTTGTTTTGCTGATGCCAGAGTGTTTGCGCCATTGACCTCAGCAAAGAGAAGGCCTTAGTGTAATGCCTAAATGTATTGTGCAAAGGAAAGGGCCCACTCAGTTGAATATGAAATGCTGCAAATTCTCTGGCATTTTAAACAAAACAAAAAATTTCTCTGCCTTCTCTCAGCTGAGGCCAAGTATTTTGACAGCATTAGTTAAGCTGAGGCCAAGATTGTGTTGACAGCATTAGTTTATCCTCTGCTCAATGCATGTAGTGCAGAAAGAGTCTTGATTTTTTTTTTTTGAGGAAAATACATTGAGTCAATCCCCATGAGGATATTACCTTGCCTAAAATCCCAATGTCATAATTAGTGAAGGATGGGGCAGGCAGATGGGAATTGCCTCTTTTTCTTTGCCCTTTCTCTGAATCTAAGTTTCTGTCAATTTTGCACCTCTCGATCTTACACTGAATTCAATGCACAGCAATATTTCTCTTCAACATTATCTGATATACTAACATTCAGTTAGGAATTTTAACAATAAGTCATTGTCACTAACTATTAAAAAGATTTTGTTACGCTTTCATACTTTCAATTTTCAAGTACTTGCTTCCATTTTTAAATGTGCAGATAGCAGAAACCAATGTTTTTGTGCTAATTCCAAACAAAAATTTCTTCAAATGAAGTTAAAGGTGTTTACTCAATAAAATAATTTACTGTTACAACAAGGAAACTAATGAGAAACAAAATGATACCACAACTTAGAGCATTCTTTGTGTTATTGAGCTAGAATTTGAAGTGGGTGCAAGCAACTTGTTACGTTGTGGGAAAAGTACTTTCTCAAAGTGTGCCTGACAGTTGTAACATCATAAGTACCCAAATCTATTTTCTTAAACTGCAAACTGCAATTTTTCAAGCTTCAGGCTACCTTTTGATAATTGTATCGTCTCATAAATGATAGTAGTAAAAACTAAGAGAAATGTATATTTTATGAAAGGAATCTATCAGTCGGGATTTAGACCTCCTGCTCGCTATGTCTAGAGTTCTACTAACTGAGCTATCTGGTGCCTTTCTTCCTGTCCCAAGAGCGCCCACATTTCACTCTGCGGACTCTGCTGTATATGATGACACAGGCTTTCCACAGCGTAGCACGCTGTGTCTACCACCACATCTTCCCTGCAGTGTAGCACAAAAGAATTTAAAACCTGTGCCTCTAGTAGAACGCTGTGCAGATGCTCTGTTCCCAACAGTGAAACACCCTGTGTTCTTAGAAATGTAACACACTGAGAACACCACACCATGTTCCTAGCAGTGTAACAGGCTGTGTTTACCATAGTGCCTAATTATTTAAACAAGATTAACACTTGTTTGTGGGTCAGGCCCACCAACCATATCTCTGCCAATCAATGAAACACTTAAGAGAGAGAGAGAGAGAGAGAGAGAGAGAGAGAGAGAGTCACAAAGATACTGTAGGCTGATATTTCAGTTCCTTGTTTATTGAGATGCCCATTTATGAGCTAGGTAGTCGAGGGTGCAAGCAAACAGTTCACAGTTTAGTTTAGAAACTTAGATCTAGATTAGGCCTAATTTCCTTTTACCAAAATATTGATTTTATAAAAAAGACTTTGCAAGTTAATAAACAGATCTAGATCATTAATTATCTAGAGAGTCTAGATCTAGATCAGTTTGAAACAGAAAAAAACTTCAATTTTAATTCGTAATCAGATTTTCAAAAACTTCCGAAAAGAAACCCACATAATTTTAATCCCCAGTGAGACTGAGATGGGCGTCGTTTTAATTAAGTAATGTTAGGTTCAGCAGCGGTCTACCTCGGAGTTCAAATGTGAAATTTTATTGTGTGCTATTTGCACGAATCACTTGCCACCACGTCTCTTACACTGAGGCCTGACACCGCCAAGACACAACAGTTGAGAAAGGGAAGTGACTTTCAGTTAACATCAAAAAGTCTCAAGACTTAACAGTTGAGAGCAGTTCTTTAACGTAGATGACAGTCGGTGTGGAGCACACACGTTTTTCCTTAATTTGTGGTGTGGTGCAAGTTACTCACATACCCACTACCACTGTGCATTACCACAGGTTAATGAGAAACGTTCCTTAATCTGTGTACAGTACCGTCTATTTCAACTAACAGCATCAAGTAAATCGACGCCTTGTTCTATGTCCAGTATCACTAAAATTAGAGCTAGCGTCAAATTCCATCCCTTAAAAACATTATCTATATGGCCTGTTAATTTTAGAACCAACAGTCAAGCAAAATGGGGCAAGTTCTCTTACAATTGTTCTATGTCCAACATAATGGAGTATAAGGTGAATGTGAGTATAGAACAAATCAAATCTGAGTCGTCGAAATGTTTGCTTACAAGGTCCCTAAACGCAGATTTGCTCTGACATAATGAGTGGAGACGGTGGCTTTCGAGCAGGCTAGTAGAATGATATGAAACGATCCCGAGAAAATCTAGCGGATGAGAAGAGAGTAGGAAAAACATGCAGATCGGGAAGAAGAGGTACACAGAGAACAAGAGAGGTTAGATGAACAGAGACATTAAAAAGTGAGCGGCAGACAGAAAAAATAGGATTATTAAGAAATGCAATGAGAAACAGAGTGAAAGATAGATAGATAGAGGTTCAGAAAGAGAGAGAGAGAGAGAGAGAGAGAGAGAGAGAGAGAGAGAGAGAGAGAGAGTTAGAGCCGTTAAGAAAAGTTCTTACACTCGGAGCCCTTCCGCTGGCAAAATATTGAAAAGAAAAAAAATACAGGTGTCGATTCTGTTTCTTTTGCAATAAAGAAATAATGTGTTTATGTACGACGTTTGTGAATTTTCACCTCCAGCTCTGTTTTTCCTACGCCCTTTTTATTACCTGCCTGAACTCTTGCACTGAAAGCCGCTGCTGATAACAAGTGTCAGCCTCCGAAAAAAACCAAAAACATTGTTCGTTTCATTATCAGGTTCGCTCTTGCGTTCTAAAACATCCATGTGACTGCTTAAACTTGGGACAGTATTTTCAGTCCCCAAATCATAGGTTTGAACGAGAGAGTCATGTGGGATAGGTACCTTTGGTTTAGTGGTAAAACAATGATAATAGTATTTCATAATTAATAGTTTTATTAATCGCTTTATTCCTCCGTTAATTCCCCTCATTACTTCTTTAAGTCCACCCGTTCTCGTCATTAAGTCTTGAGGTAAAGGTATAAAGTTGTACTCAATGATCCCCAGCAATCATGAGTGCAATAGTGGGAGCGGAAACGCTTGGGAAATCCCTGACGTCAATATAGAATACAGGCATTAGATAGATAGATAGACAGAAAGACAGATATATATATATATATATATATATATATATATATATATATATATATATATAGAGAGAGAGAGAGAGAGAGAGAGAGAGAGAGAGAAACAAGTAAGAGACGGAAAAATAGTATATTCACTAACCTACATACCAAATTAAGTCCGTCTGTTTATCAGTGTATAATTCAATACATTAATGGAGAAATAAGTCCTGCTATATTGTATTAATATTATCAATTATGTTCCTTGTAGTAATTTGTTCCACTGAATCGCATTGCATTTCTAAACATCACGAGATATATACATGTGTACAACTATGTCGTAACTGATTCCATTATCATGTGAATATGTTAAGATACTTTGCTTATGTCTGTATTTAATGTTCATTTCAGGAGCCTTCCTGTACCTTCTTGAGCATTTGCCTTTAATGAATGAATAAAGCTATAGACACTGCCTCTTGCCTTCATTCAATGAGAGATGAGAAGATAGAGAGTGAAAGAACACTTAACTTAACCATCCAAAATAAGAACCCTAAGCTCTGTCGTTGAACATTGAAAGCCACTGGGCCATCCCCGCCCCTCCCACAAGAGCTTTCAGTCATGCAAATTGTTTTGGCAAAAAGAGAAAAAAATGTTGAAGCAATAATCAAGTCTTCTTCCATTAAGTTAAAAAAAAAAAGAGATCATATTAACCTCTGCTTTCTCCTCTCTTCTCTCCATTTTCCTTCTTATTCTCTCCGCTTTTATTATAGTCTTCTTCTCCTTCTCCAACTACAGTTTTTTTCTTTTCTCTCCCCCCCCAAAAAAAAAAAAAAAAAAAAAAAAAAAAATCATCTCCACGAAAATAAAAGAACATAAACAATGAAACAATAACTTTGGTAGAGATTTTCACAACTTTTGTGTCGGGCCTTTTTTGTTCCCATAGATTAGAAAGTGTGGAATATTGGCTTCAAATTCATATTCTCCGTTTTCCTTCAGTGTAATTACGTATCATATGTAATCAATATATATATATATATATATAATTTTTCGACTCATGATTAAAGTAAAAAATCTCAAACGTCAAAGAGCAGCAGTGGGAAGGATGGCTATTGGAGAAAAAGAAGAGGATATGACGCCCCCTGCTGCAAAATAGCAATTTGCAGGTCCACAAACAACGCTTTTTGTTGTTGTTATTTATTCATTTTTTTTTTTTTTGGGGGGGGGGGGGTGGGGGTCATATTGGGCATAACTAACATGTTCTTTTTTAATTACTTCGGCTACAGGAAAATTTGTATTGATCTGAATTCTATAAAACAGTTTTCTGTTTCTAACACTAACAGTGGTCACTTGATAGTAAACCGGCTCAACTCGGATAATCAATCCCTGACTTTTCAAGCTTGGTTAACGTTACATGTGCAATGAATGTCACTTCTAGGTCAACTCCAATTGAATGATCATGTGAAACTTTATAAAGGTGTGTGAAATAAAATAAGTGAAACAAAACTGGATCAAAATTGTTGGCAAAATGTCATATCCTCGAGTAGGTGTACAGAGTGCTCACTCATGTCAACGATAACCTCGGATCATTAGGCCCAGCGGCTGAACCGGTGGCATAACGTTTGGGAAGTTCCCAATTTATTTTTATAATCATAATATTATTGCCACACATACGGGTCTTTTCTACTGCTTCCTTCACTCCAGATCCCCTGAGTTATGGCGGAAACTGCAGCTTTGCAGTGCCGTCAAGCCATCACTCAGCTCGGTCAAGTTATTTTTAGACTTTGAAAAGCTGACACATCACTGATTGCACCGACGTCTTGGTGTTTTGCATCAGTGTAGATGTAAACAAACAGTTGCACAATGGAATTACGAATAGGGAAGTACATCAGTTTACCATTTAATGTAAAATTATATCTAGCGTAATGTGCATCTAGATCTAGATCTAGATCTAGAATCTAGATTTATAAGTTAGGAAACAAGTTTTTCGCTGCTTTAATTGAAATTGCTGTGGAATCTCACTCACCATCCAAGTACATCTAGAACTACTTCTAATAAATTGCAGCTTTTATTATAGATTCTAGATTAGAATCTCATCTCATCTACATTCAAAGTTCAAGACCTGACCATCAGATTTATAAAGAACGTTTGGACACAGTTTTACTTTTGAAGATTTTATCCAGATGAGATTTAGTTTGTCCTGAAGTCATTGATTCACAATAGTCTCAATGAGCCAGAGTAGACACTTGAATTTGAAGATTTAATTATGGAGCAGCTTGTGAGCATGTTTGGGCCTGATGAGGAGGATGAGCTAGAGCTGCAACCCAAGACGATTCAGAGTGTCAGAGCTACTGTCGCAGAAATGCCTTCAGCATTACCTCCAGAGGTTTGACAATTTTTGTTGTTTCGCAACATCCATCAAAAGTCTTTTAAAAGCTATTTAATTATAAATTTTATAGTGGGTGTGAACTATAACACTTAATTATCCAGCTTTTAAAATGTGTACATTTTTTTTTGTTAAAATGATCAAATGCATTTTCCACTCACAATAACTCATGTATATTATACCAGAACTAGATCTAGATTTCTACTGTTATATTGCCTTCAAAATATGGATCTACTCGTCTTTAGAAATCATCAGAAAAGCAAAATCATTTTTAGTAGCAAAATTTTACAGTTAAAAATCTTTCACAATCAGGATAGATTTAGATCTATAGATAGAGCAACATAGAGGTTTAGCAGACAATTCTAACTAGCCCTTAGCTAGACTAGATCACCATATTTTTAGACTGACCAACATCATTTGCATTAACTTCTACCTAGTAGCATAAATCGCTTAAATTGCAAACACGCTAGCCCACACGAGCACTAATCTAGCACTCTGTCAGCACGCTGTAGTGTGTTTATCAGCTTATGCTCATACTTACGTGATGCAAGACAGTTTTAGTGAGATTTGGGTAGCTTACAATATTTTCCTGACTAATGCGCCCTTGAATTGTAAACTATGCAAGGGGATTTGCTAGCGGCATTAGAGAAACGATCATGTGCTAGCTGCATTATAACTCATGATCAGTGGTACTTAAGTTGCGTACGAAAACTCAATTTTATTTCCATCTTTGCAATTGAAATTATTTTGCTTTTTATTTGGGATCATGTGGTACTAACTTTAATTTCAAATTTAAATCCAGGATTTTTAACAGAGGAACAGGATTGATTGAAGCATAAAGGTCTTGAGAAAAAGAAAATTCACTCATTATACAATTTTTTATTTCTTTACAATCATTGCTTTGCCACTTTTTGTTTGCACAATTGTTTTTTTTTAAATGTAACGAATTTATTAAATCATATTCATATTGATCATGCATGATGCGTACATTTACGATTAAATGTGGCTGCAACAAAAAAAATATAATGCCATCTTAAATCTGAATATATCATTCTTTTTTATTTTTGCAGGAAGAAGAGGGAAATGTGGAATATAAGGTAGGCCTTTTCAGATTGCTTCTTTTACATTTATAAAGCTCTTAACTCTTAGTGTCCTGAGGCTAAAATCCACGTTTTTCCCCAAGTCATCTTCAGGCTCCCCATTCGTAGCCTGTGTAACCCTCATATAAAATGCTATAACTTTTGCCCTTTTCATTCAATTGCTGCATAACATATATCAAAATAAAAGGCAAAAAATAATCTTTGCAATGACTTTAAATTTATGTATATGTTTTACTTATGTTTATGGGACTAAAGTGGTTTGGATAAGAAAGTGTTTAATTCTGGACATAGTAATACGCACACCCTGTGCAAGAATTTTGAGAATGGTAAGCATTAAGACCTCTTATCAATTTTTTTAGTGATCTCAGCTTTTAAAATCTTTATATCTATAATTTTCATCTCAAAAAATACTTTCATATTCCCATTTTGTTTCTTAAACTTCTCAACTTTCCCAGCTAAAATTAGTCAATCCCTCTGAGTTCCGCATCGAGCACTTAGTTACACAGATGAAATGGCGATTAGAAGAGGGTCATGGAGAAGCTATCTATGAAATAGGTGTTGAAGACAATGGTTTCCTGGCGGGTCTCACAGATGACGATCTGGAAGCATCACTTTCCACACTGCACACAATGGCGGAAAGGTATGCATCAGGCAGAACTGCCAACATGTATGCTTTTTTATTACTCAAGTGAGAACACCATTTGTTTCCACAAATATTTGATCTTTCAGAAAATTGTACTGCTTTTTCCATTTGATGAAGAATAATTTTTTTTTATATATGTCAACTAGGCCACAAAATTGTGGAACATTGGAAGCCAAAAGATTAAAACATCTTTTAATTTTTTAATATATTTTCAATAGCAGCATTGCCATTCAAATAGTTGAAGATAAAGATAATATTATTCTATCAATTTTTTTTTTCAGTTGTCCAAATTGCATTTTTCTCTCCTTCAGACCTAACTTATGTTTAGTGAAGGATTCTAAGTTTGTCCTAATTGTGTGATCTTACCTGATATCGAACTATGGGAATCTTAGGAAATAAAAAAATTAATATAAAAGAGTATGATAACTACCATTCAACACTTCTTTTTCATGGAATGTAATGCACTTAAGTGTGTCTTTACAATTGCTCTAAATTAAGATTAGATCTGTAGAGATGATTCTCTCGATACTAGATAAAGCAAGATCTAAATGTAGTTGTTTTTTTTTTACTAGATCTGTTAAATAAAACTGACCTGACCTAAATAAATATTTTCAGCAGGAGACTAGGTTCACACTAAGATAATTCCAAAAGTAACATTTTTGATCTAGAATTCTTGATCTGGAAAAGTAACTAGGATTTTGATCCTTTACATCTAATTTCTAATGTAGGTCTAGATCAAAGTCGGGCTAGGTTAGTATTGCAGGCATGCTATAAATTTTGACTTATGGGCCCTCTTTCAAGGGAATGATTGGAACTATATTGTGATTTATGCCTCTATAGATAAGAAATATAGTAAAATAGAATTTATGGTCATCACATTATGTACTTGCATCCAATGAGACCTTCAATTAAGTTTCTGTGCCAAGATTTAATTTTCATTTTTTCATATGGTTTTCAGGCTCGGTGCTTCTTTAGAAGTCCTACGGGAAAAAGTTGTTGAGGAGGATTCTATTGGAAACAGAAAAAGAGCCCTGGAAGTTTTGATCAGGAAAGTTCCAGATGATCAGCAGGTAAACAAGCAATTTGTTTTAAAGATTCTGAAGCTATTGAGAATATATATATATATATATATATATATATATATATATGCTGTTGCAATTTCAAGTTTGATGATATAATTATCATTAATATAAGTATAGTTTGAACAAAAATCAATAATGATAGGTAGACAAGAGATGGCACTTTGAAATATGAGGCAAAACATAAATTCCATATTCTATTGATTATTGCAAGTAAGATTCCTCTTCTTTTGAGGTTTAACTATGTTAATTGACTTTGAAAAATTTGTTTAACCAAAGTCTGCAAGAAATATTTATAAAATTAATTATGAGTTTTGGAAATCATGAAGTTTTGTTTCTTGACAGTTTATTGATCTAAAGCTGGCTGTGTTGGGAAATGTTGACGTAGGTAAGAGCACATTACTTGGAGTGCTCACCCAGGGAGAACTTGACAATGGACGTGGTCGAGCACGACTCAATTTGTTTAGACATCTGCATGAGATTCAGTCGGGTCGCACCTCAAGTATCAGCTATGAAATTCTTGGTTTTGATGGCAATGGTCAGGTGAGATCATTTGTATTTATAATATGTTAAATCCAGTCATATCAGAAAAACTGAAGTTAAATTTAAAGAATGCCTATACAACAATATTTATTTTTCACCCTGCCCTTTTTTTCTCACACATAATCATTTCATCTCAAATTAATCCTGAACTAATTAATAATAAAAAAAAAGGACTTATAGATGGTCTTTCAGATTGCATGTTCAATAATACAGCTTTCTCCTGTTCAGCCTTCAAACACTAGAAACAATTTAACAAGAATGTCAGGATAATGCAGCGTTGCTACCCTTTATGCACTTATTACAAATAACTTTTATTGTTTAAAGCCAGGTTCATGAGTCTTATGCGCTAACCACTCCAGAATAGAACCTTTGAAAGAGGAGTATTGTGATATAGAAGCTGTAAACAAATTTACTGATAAGTCTGATATTTTAAAGTAAGCCAGTAAATCTCCTATAACACAGGTTTCTCATCTAGAATATTAGGGGTGATAACCTATCTCTAATTTTTAGCCACTATATTAATCCAAAAATAATCTCATCAATAGTCAATTGAAAGTTTACAAAGAAGGAATATGAAATAATGATGCTTCTCTCAAAATTTTGCTGCCGTGGCTCACATTCTTTGTTGACTATAAATTATAACAAATTTAATGTTGACTTTGATTCCCATGATGGTCTGATTCCCTATCATCCTTTGAGTTAAAGCAAGGGATTGAATGGTAGCTGAGACTATATAAGCACTTAAATTAAACTTTTCATTTTTAAGGAAATTTCTTAATGTTTTTTTTTCTTTTAAATTGAAAAATTTTTTTTAGCTTGTGAACTCTTACTAATCAAGAATACAAATGTAATGAAAAATATAAAGTGTTTCATTAAAATATTTTTCAAATTTGTGGGTTTATGAAATGAAGCAACTGAGATCACCTAGCAGTCAATTTATATCCAACAAAGCACCCCTCCCCCCCCCCCCACACACACACACCAAAAAATAAAATCTAATAAAGGTTTAAAGCAGGTATGCTTCTGCATCTGATAGTTAATAAAAATTTCTCAAGATGTTTAATGGACTTTTTTCTTTTTTAAACAAATTAAATGTTTCATGCCATCACCTCAATTTGCCATTTACTTCAATTGCATTTAAATAAGAACAAAACTGTTTTCTTAGCTTCTCAGTGGAGAAAGAAACATTCATATAATAGACACAGGTCATTAGAACTGGCGTAGAAACAATTTTATTTTCTATTTATAGGATGTCCTCAGTCTGTGTGATTGTAGGAGCTCCACAGCCATTCCACTGCATCCTTTGCTATTATTCAGTATTATTCATATCTGCTCAGGATAATCTCTCCCAGTTTTCTTTAAAACATTTTTTATTGTGCTTTACCTCTAATTATTGTCTTCTTCCCTGAAGGTTGTGAACTACAGTTCTTGTGGCAGTGCAGAAGAGATCTGTGAGAAATCCAGTAAGCTAGTTACTTTAATAGACTTGGCAGGCCACCACAAATATCTGAAAACCACTATCTTTGGCCTTACTGGAAATTGCCCTGATTTTGCTATGCTTGTTGTCAGTGCTAATACAGGAATAGGTAAGACTTGTTGATTTGATATTTTTTTCTTTTGCAAAATTAAAAAAAATAATTTAAGTTTTAACTTTGTATATGAAGTGAGGATCAAATGGTGATTTCTCAATTTGCTTAGAAATTATTCATGCTGTCTAAATGTTTTTTTATATATCTTGACTTTTGATATCGTGGTTCAAATTTCAATTTGTGGAATGGTGATATGATTTATGTCACTGTGGCTTTTGAATTGAGAATTATTTTAAAAGGAATGTATTTGTAGTTAGCAATAATTAGGATAAAGATCAATAGGTTTGGTAGTTTTTATTTACAGATGTGCAATTTGGATTAGTGGTTTAAAATTTACAAAATCTGCCTTGTTTATGATTTGGTTCATGAGTTAAAGTTAATCAGGGGAGCCATCTGCAACCAATAAAATCTTGCCTAATGCCAAGCAGCTGCATGTTTGGAAATCATGCATATGAATAAGACACTATGTCTAAACTTAGTATGAATCTAGATGTTAGGGGCTGTTTTAAAAAGACACTTTTTGCATGCCTTACTTTCCTCTAATTTTCAGTTTGAAGATATGAGATATTTGAATCGCAAATGGGCCTAGTGGAGTGGTATTTCTGACATGCTATAATCATTCCTTAGTATTCCTTTTCGGTGTGTTTCATGCTTCATATAAAATGTTTTTCTTTTTCTTTTCATTTCTAGTTGGTACCACAAAGGAGCACCTTGGTTATGCACTGGCATTGAATGTCCCTGTATTTGTGATTATTAATAAAGTGGACATGTGCAGACCAGCTGTACTTGAGCGCACTCTGTTGCAGTTAGAGCAGATCCTTAAGTCACCAGGAGTCAAGCGGATACCTATTCGTATAGAGAATTTAGATGATGCAATAACAGCAGCTGAAAGTCTGGATTCTAGAAAGTAGGATTTTTGTTGTTTTTTTTTTTTTATTTTGTTTTGGCAGTTATGAATGGTTCAAATAGAAATTTATATTCAGGAATTCAATTTTGTAGGTTTTATCCTTTGCCACATTAAAATGCATTTGCTCCCTTTATTTGAGTTGCAGTCTACAAACTTGACTTTAAAATACATTTTGGCCCTTGAAATGAAGAACTAATGAGAGTATAAATTTTGTAAAACTTTTTATCACTGTTGCATATATACATGTGTGTGTGTATGTGTGTCCTGAGCATCGATCATTATTTGATGTATACAGGTATAAACTGACTGAATATGATGATTATTTTCAATGTAAATCTATCAATTGACTGCATAAAGGTATTGCATTGTTACTAGTTATCTATATAGTGGATTGGGTGAAGGATGAGGAACTTAGCTGGAAATATTTTTACTATGAGGGAAAGAAATTTTAGGATTGCAGTTTTTTTTTTCAACTGTAGGCGCAAGTTAAGAAGAAAAAAATTCTTTTTTCTTTTTTTTTTTAATTTGGATTTTTTTCCAAATCCTTCTTTTATTTATTTTTTTCTATTTTTTAACTTTTTTTTTTGAGTTTGAAAAGGCAAGTTTTGTAATCTTGCAGTGTAATATGATGTTTACTCATAATTTCTAACTTCATCAACTTAGAATTTAGAAAGTTTGTATCTCATATATTTTAAGAAGTTTGATCTGAGATATTTTGAGAAGGAAGAAATTATCCATGAGTGAAGTAAAAACAACTAGAAGATTTTTTTTTGTCTGAAGGGCCCAATATGTATTTAAATATTCTTGCTATGGGACAAAAAATATTTATGGATAAAATAAATTAAAAAAAAATTGATTCTTCACATTTTCTTCTTCAAATTAATAATGAGATTAGCAAGAAAAAAAATAACATCCACAAAACAGCTACAATTTATTGACAGTATAATTATTTCTAAAATGAATCAATCACAAAATTGAGGAATTTTTTTTTGTTTCTCTCCAGAATAACACCCATCTTCATGGTGTCCTGTGTTAGTGGGAAAAATCTGGATCTGCTCAAGCAGTTTCTGAATATTCTTCCCCCTGTTACACCAAGTAGTGAAAGAGAACGCCTAGCACAAGACACTACAGAATTCCAAATTGATGAACTCTTCAGTGTGCCAGATGTGGGTCCTGTGGTGGGAGGAATCATTCAGAGGTGAATTTTTAAAAAATTTACAGCATATATAACATCAATGGTATAGAATTCTACTTACATTTACTATGAATTCATAGGCTTAAAACCTCAGATATTTGTAGGATTGCTCTATCTCTCTAAAATATTATACAGAATGCTTGTTGAAGAAAAAAACTTCACAGTCATGAATATTTCTTTTAAGATTTAAAGTCTTTTGTTGGCAAGTAGAGCATAAACCTAGTAAGTGATTGGCGCGTTATGTCCTAAATGAACAATGGATTGATGGAAATGTTTTCGCCAAAGACTGAAAATCAAATTAAATTTTTTGAATATACAGTCATTAGAAAAGGACATTATAACAATAAAAATTAAACTGTCTTTATGTTTATGGTTATTCTTTTTACAATTGAAAAAAGTTGACTTATATTTTAAATTTTAAAAGGATTTATTGTTCATAGCTCATAATGGAGAGAGATTTTACATAAGCCAGATTTTAAAGATGAGCATTACAAATATCTATGAGCTTGAGACCATAAAAAAAATTTCATCAATAGTTACATTGAATTATCTCATAATCCTTGGCCTTAGAAATTTATTTTAGATTATCTGTTTTTAGTTTGTTTGTTTTTTTAATTAACCTTCAGAAATCACAGATCTATTTAATTTTCTTTTACAAACATATCAGAGGTTCTATAAGAGAAGGAGATCACCTTCTGCTAGGGCCATGTGAAAACGGAACTTTCATGGATGTGAAAGTGAAAACTGTGCACAGAAATCGTCTACCATGTAGACTAATCCAGGCAGGTCAAGCTGCTTGTATTGCATTAGCAGAGGTAGAGAGGGATGTACTCAGAAAGGTAGGTGATTGCCACTGGTTTATTAATTGCACATTTACATGAAAGTTCATGAGCAAAAAAAGCTTTTCTAATAAAGTCAAAAAAACTTTTTAAATGATTAAAATTTTAATTTGAAAAAGTTGGGAATCGAATTGATTTTTTAATTAATTAGGCCTGTTTATTAGCTTTTTATGCTTCTTTCTTATTTTTCAAGGGTATGGTTTTAATAAGCCCAGACTCTTCACCAAGCTGTTGCAAAGAATTCGAAGCCGATGTGTATGTGCTTTTTCACAACAGAAGCATCACTGTAGGATTTCAGACAACCATCCACATTGGCACTGTGTGTCAAACAGCTGTGATAACAAAAATAGACAGGGTAAGATAGAAACAAAGACTTTAATTGTATGATTTTAATCATCCTGGCCTTGGGTACAAAAGATCATAAGGCAATGAGAAAAAAAAATGATACCTCCTTTTTATTATCTTAGATGATAAACTGCTTAAAACCTCTTCCTCTTTTTCATTCTTCCTGTCAGACAAGTCTCGGGCAACTAGACCTGAGGTTTTGATATTTTTTTTGCTGAAGGGGTGGGCTTGGTCATATTTTGGATCTTTGATTTGTTAACAAAGGGCAGATTTGGAGGACATTCTGTACTTTGAGGGCTTTGATCATATTGCCACTGAATATTATTTAAGACTTGTAAATAAATATTCTGCAAAATTTGACTTGTTTCTGTTAATTCACTTACTTTTTTTTTCTTTTTTCCTCCTTAACTCTTCCTCTTTTTTTTATGTAATCTTCATCTTCTTGACCATCTCTTTTTTTTAAATTTTTTTTCTTCTTCTCTGCCATCTTTGAAATTAAGTAACAAAAATAACATGTAAAATAGAGATACTGAGGCACCAATTTTTTTTTGCAGTACAAAATGATATAAAGTTCACTATGGTTTGTAAACCATCAGTTAATGCAGCTGAAAGAAAATTGTTTGTGCTATCTTTTTCATGACTGAGCACTTTTCCTTACTTTTTTTCACAGCCTCATATCAAAACCAACGAGAAAGCAAGGGTAACATTCACTTTTAAATTCAAGCCAGAACATATACGAGTTGGATCAAGACTACTTTTCAGAGATGGGAGATCAAAAGGCATGGGAGAAGTTACCCAAATCAAACCATATGAAGAAATCAATCGTTGAACCATATTTGTAGGGACATGCACTGCTGAAAAAATATTTACCTGATATCCTGTACACCCAGCTCTGTGAAACAACTGCAGATGGAGATGAGTGTACTTTTTGTCTTAATTTTTTTTCATTTAATATGAGGTTATTTTGGCTGTATTTTTGCACCTCGGCTTTATTGCAGTGTATTTTACAATGAACCTCAACACCACTGATATTTTTTAGATTGGCTTTTGTCTGTGCTGGAGTCTTTCACAAATGTTATTATTTCATGTTTTTATTCATCACAAGTAGAAAGAAATCTGCAATGCACTTTTTATGTGCAACAAAACAGACAAATGGCTTTGGCTTCTAGATTTTTCATATTGTCTTAAACTTAAAGCTCCTCTAAAAATCTTATAACAATTTTTTTGCCCTAACCAATTTTTTTAAAACTTATAAATTTTTTTTCCCTTTGACAGACATCATTTGCATTTTGTGAAATCTTCTATCGCATTTATAATGAATTGATCATGGCAGCAGGTCACAAGAAGAAAAACATAATTTTATCACAAAGGGTTAGCATATTTTTACTTCTTTGGGAAATCTCATTTGTCGCAAGATGAATGGTACATTCTGGTGAATTTTGATATTACTGTATGTATCATGTTTTCAGTTGTGCTTGCTTTTCTAGAGGCATTAAGAAGCTGTTCCTTGTTGAGATGAAAGGTATAAGGTTACATGTTGTAAAACTATATTATGTTACTTTATAGAGAAACACAATTTTTTACCTCAGTTCTGTCACGTGTAACTTCTTTTGGAAGCATATTTTCTTTTCAAAACTGCATCAGACACTGTGTCAGGGCATTGAGTTTTGTTTTCAAATCAGGCATAAGTTCAAAATGGCATTAAGTTTTAATATATACTTACGTCTCTATATGCAAATATGCATATACCATCCCTTTTAGAAACTAATGTTTCATACTCATATAATTTGTTAAAATGTCAAAGCACAACAGAGGTAATCATAATTATACAAGCAGAGATGCTTCAATTTCAATATTAATTCTATCAGGAACTAATTTAAAACAAACCAATTTGTACTTTGTGTTTTGTGTATGTAAAGGCTGTTGGGAATGAACTGAGAAATGTAAATTTGTAGATATAAAAAAAATTGTGTTTAAAATTTACTTTGCTTTTTTAGCATAGGATATTGATACAAGTGCTGAATACAGAATACTTTAAAAGGCAATCATTAACAAACTGGAAAAGAAAGCAGCTTAGCAGTATTGTTGCCACTTTCTTTACCCATTATGAATTAAAGTCATTTCTGAAGCCTGCACTATTCAACACTTCCTTCTCTAAAAAGCTTTCTTATAGCTTTTGTGTAAGTTGTCTGTTAATTTCCTTTAAAGTAGGTATTGTAAAACTAACTCTATGTCTAAGCAGATAGCTTTATATTTGTTGAGAAAACCAACGGAAGGGAGAATCTTTTTCACAGCAATTCTAATGTAGCAGGATTGGGGTAAAATGTGCACAATTAATGAAGGTGCAAATTTTTTTATGCTTCCTGAATTAACTAAATAACAATTAAATATCTGTAGCTAATCAAATTTCGTATTTCTTTTAAAATTTCAGCCTTAAAATGCCCAATTAGTAATGTCAGATGTCAGATACTGTTTTGCAGTATCAATCTCTATAACGCTAAAGAATACATAATTGCATGCCTTAAAACAAGCAATGGACAAGTTTTATTTGCAATATCATCAAGGTTTTAAAAACCATACATCCAAAAAATAAGTTTGTCATAAGCAGAGAGAAAATAAACTTGCGTGTTATTTTTCTTTAAAGCTGCATTTGAAGATGATTCCAGCTTCCTGGTCTGTTGCTGTTTGGCTTTTATTTCTTTTACTTTTTTTTATTCTGCCTGTTGGTGCATTTGGTCAATGTCCAGGTAAGATGATATAAAAGAATAACAAATTTCCCTAAAAACAATTTTTATGCAGCATTGTGAGAATTATGAAAGTGTCAGTTTTTTTATATGATGTTGTGTTAATATGCCGATATGAGTTAAATGTTGAAACCTTTAAAAACAATTCTGTTTTGTCTTTTTTTGTTTCTTTTTTTTTCTTGTTCAACTCCCTGTTCATGACTTTTATTTATATTATAAACACATTTGTGATATGTAATGTTAAATTGTAAATTATGTGTAATTACTGTATGATATTGAATTGAAGTATTTTTGTGGTCTGAAACCTAACATGTTGCAAGTGGATTTCTTGACATTGTTCAGATTTTTAAACGCATGCTTTCCTCATGTACTTAGTCAGGAGTGATGAATACATTTCTGATCTTTTGAAGAGTTAGAATTGTGATATGATGCTCGCCACAAAAAAAAAAAAAAAAAAAAAAAAGGAATTAAAAGCTCCAGAAAGATGCATATTTACTTTCTGATCTTTTACACTTTCAATAGTTTCATACACTTAAAAAACACATGGAGAAAGGTTGATATCATTTATTATGTTTAGTTTATTGTCATGATTTGAAATACAGAGACATAATATTCATGAATGACTCAATTTTAATAATTTTACAAGTAGAAATAATTTGTAGATAGTAGGAATAGTATTCACCCTGAATGTGATGTTACATTAGGCATAAATGGTATTGTTTATAAACATGTTATTTTTATATATTTGTCTATTTTGACTTGCTATTATTGATCTTAGTTTGTTTTTACCATGTTAAACCTGTTTTCCTCTCTTTGTTTGGAATAAATTATATTATTTTAATTTTGGCTTGTTGTGGTTTGGCAAACAGTATGGTATAAGAGACATAATTTTAACCTGCATCATGCAAAAAACAATAAAACAAACAAACAAACAAACAAAAAAAAAAAACAAAAAAAAAAAACCAGAAATTGGTCTCCAACTAAATATCTATCCCAGTTTTCAATGTGAATATTTTCACCTTTCATATTTACTGATTTATTTGCTACAATTAGCAATATTTATTATGCTAATATTTCATCAGCCCATGAAATAAATAAAATGAGATGAATGTTCAAATCACAATCCAAGGAAAAAAGCACCAAAATATAAGGTAAGGAGGAAGTAGTTCCAATTCCTTAAGGAATCGTATGTTGATTAAAAGGTGAAGACTAAAACAAGTTTTGCTGTTCCTCATCAGAATTTAACCATCCCCTTACCATTCACGTGAATTTCTAACAGTGTTTTCCTACATTCATTACCATTTGTATACATTTCTCACCCAGTTACAACACACCCTGAACCCATCCACGTATATTTACCATTTGAGAGTAGTTCATTGTAATCAAGTAATACAGGTAGTGTTGCTATGCACAGGCTAAAAGATTGAAAGGCAGAGAATAGGTTAAGGTTTTTTTATTTTATAAACTGATGAAGATCGGTTCTGTAGAAGATAATTTATGTTGAAAGTTTAGGGTCAAAACACGAACTTGCAGCTGGCCAGTCAACAAGCATGGCTGGTTCTAGCAGCAACACATCTCGAGTCAATCTAGAATCTCTGGCTAGAAATCTTGATCTTTCTGATTTTAAGATTCTTTTGGAGAAGGATAACTCAGATAATGATTTAGAATAGATCTAAAAAGCCCTTTTTCTACAGTTATTCAGGGTGTAAAAGAAATTGTACCTCCTGAACATGTAAAAAAAATAGTCGATCTAGGATACTATGCCCTATTGCTGAAATTATTGAGAATCCAGATGACTTTCAGCAAGGTGGGAAAAAGCATGTATAGAAACAAGATCTTAAACCTTTCAGTGGTCAGAGTCAGCTACTTGCCAACATTGGTGTGGACTGGATTATATGTCTATTTTTCTTGATTAAACAGAGGAGAAGATGGCACCATCAGCCCTAGAGGAGAACAAGTTTCTTGAGAAATGGGAACCTGTTTCAAAATCACTTAATCAGAAACCATATGTAGTGGGCTTGGTAATGGAAGGGTTAAAATCATCTGATGCCCTTTTGCTTCCCAGGAAGAGTTGGTATAATTTTCCAAAATACCAAACATTCTATGATATCAGGTACAGAATTTCTTGAATATAAAGAAAATTCTGGAATTTTAGAACGTTTTTTGGAAAAAGTGTGAGAAATTTTTAAGGAATATACACTGTCTTGTCACCATGGCCTGAAGATTTCTGCTCAGCATCATCTTTGATTTGCATTAACTGAGGAAATGTCAAAATGAAAATTTATATTATGATCATGTTGAAACAAAAAAATTAAGTTGATTTATTAATAGTTCTAAAATTGCCTAAAATTTTAAGTTGATTTATTAATAGTTCTAAAATTGCCTAAAAAAATGTACTTGGCAAAAATTATTAAGAATCTAATATTATTTTATGGTAGCATTTTTAGAATTAAAATTTTTGAAACTACTATGGCATTTTCAAGCAAGTATTTCATTTTCTTTCTTTCTTTTTTTTTTTTTCAACTTGTAAAAATAATGCACTATTATTTATCCATGATGGCCAGAGTAAAAAACCTAGAGAGAAAATGAATTGCTCTTTAATATTCAAGCGATGACAATCAACAGGAACAAAATACTGAAAGAGAGACTCGACTTGACTGTCTATTTTTGTAAAGTCACCTTTTTGCAGAATATTTTGTCGTGCCCTTACAAAGGCCTGAATATCTGCATCGACTTTGCTGTCTCCTGTCAACGTAAACTGTCCAACAGTAGGTCCTCCTCCTGATGGTGGCCGTGACAAAGGTTTGTAGCTACATCAAAAGAGAAGAAAATATTCTTGAGTAGTATCATTATTGTCTGCCTCATATGATACTTAGATTTAGAGGTGGAATACACATATCACTGCATGGCTTTAAAAAAGCCCATCTGTCATAATTACATCTTACATGTGACAAAAAACAACTTACTTCCCCTGTCTTGAAGAATTACTTCCTCTTATCACTGGATCTGTATGTTGGCCTTGTCCACTCTGAGCATATGGTCTTAACATAGTATGACTTTCAGATAGTCCAGGGGTGGGAGGAGTAATTGGTGGAGTATTCCACGCTGCCATAACTCGGCCACTTGCTGCAGATGTCATAGACTCAGTCACACTCTGGTTTTTCCCCCATAAAAAGGAAGAAAAAATATTTTGATTAAAAACAACACCCAAGCTATCTTACAAAAAGAAAGCTTCTTACCATACATAAAGTGTATGGTACACCAAGTCAAACTGCTGTGGAAAAGCCAGTGTACTAATTCTTTTTCATTAGCTCTTAAAAAAAATGGTAAAGATTTAATATGCTATATCTGTGCTGTGTATGATGATAATTTCACACATTCAAGCTTAGACAGTGGTGTTTATTTTCTTTTTGTTTCATCAAAATTGATTCACATTAAAATTGTATACATACGGTTGAAAGAGTGAGATCAAATTGCCCAACAATTCCTAACTTCTGACAGTTGAGAAAAATAAAAAGGTTACATTTAATGAAGTGAAAATTGATAAAAGAAAAAATCACAAGCAAAATTAAGTGATAATTTTTGCCTATTTTTTTTTTCATTATCGCTTGACATAATCATTATATTATCCATGCATAATACTGGCTTTAAAAAAAGATAAACTTAACACTTGCTAAATAAATCACCTGTTGGGGGTTCAAAGTTGACTGCTCAGCCCA
This sequence comes from Elysia crispata, assembly GCA_033675545.1. Lineage (NCBI taxonomy): Eukaryota > Metazoa > Mollusca > Gastropoda > Plakobranchidae > Elysia > Elysia crispata. Next base: position 383,046 of record JAWDGP010000089.1, on the reverse strand, counting down.
CCATAATTCAAAATCTTTCATCAATTGAACTTTGGACTTCTCTAAAAAATGTTGCAGATGCTCAATTTCTGTTTTCATTGTTCTCAATGAACTAAAAGTTTCTTTATATCTGATGGAAAAATCAAATTCACAGTATGAATATATTTTCAAAGTTGAATTGAAGATTACCAGCATATCAAAATCTCACACTATTTTCAAGAAATGTTGCTATTGTTAGTTATGTGATAGAAGAAATTAAACGAATCATCAACCTTTTCCTAGAAACTTTTTACAGCCTCAGAATTTATTTCATAAATTGCAGAGAGAGAAGAAAAATAACTAAAAAAACATCATTTAAATAAATCTCAAAACTGAATGAAAATACATGCAACATAGTTTTTAAAGAACAGAAAAAAAGGGAACAATTGCTTTTCTTTTTTTTTTTTTTTAACAAAAGTTTGAGCCACTCTCATACAATAAACTTACATGTGCTTTTCTGCATTCATTTCTTTCCTTATCTCTTTCTCAATCTGACTTTCCCCTTCCATGCTTTCAGAAACGCCAAAGTCTGTAAAGTTAGCAAATTTAAAGAATGATAGCACAAATTAAAGTCATATAGATTTCTGCAATATCTACATCAACATGTAAGTAGTGCAATTCTAAGAATTTGGCAAATTTTACCATACCTAAATTTAATGACAAAGTACCATTTAGTTAGGCTTTGCTTTCTTCATAGAGTGAGTGACATGTCCAAATATGTATAGATCTATATTAACTTATCTTTATGTCAACAACACTTTTAACGACACAGTGTATAATTTCAAAAACCATAAAGTTAAATGTTTTTTATAGACATTGAGCTTACTTTCCATTTCATATTGCTTTGACATAGTCACTTGAGCCAGTGAGTTTTTTAGATGGCCTGAAAAAAAATTAATAAAAAGACAAATACTTAATAAATGAGAACAAATTTGGATTGCATTTTGCCTATCTAATTCACATTGTATTTGCAATGTACTGCGGATGCTTTAGGTAACTTTAAATCCCTTAATTCTGGAGATGCTCATGGGAAGCACATGCTCCTAATAATATGAAAAGAAAACTGCTTAGAAAATATCTCACTCAACTGGTAGATAGCCCATCTCAGGGTCTGACAATTTTGTTCTCTTTTTCCAAGCCTTGCACTCTATTCTTTAAGTTATCTGGTGCCCTTTTAGCTCTTAACCATACTTCCTTTATACAGTTGAGCTGCAAGAAGCAATATGCTACCACTGCCAGTTAACAGCGCCCATGGCAGAGCAGAGTGGTTGTGTTTGTACTGTGCAGACAGCAAAAAGGTTTTGGCAGATCCGACCTCTTTAATTTCATCCAATGATATATTTCTGTCTCATTCTCTGTACACTTGCTGGTAATTTGACACTTTGCAATGATGGCAGAGAAAAGTTGTACCTAATAGTAGTAATCAAAGTTAGATCTAGATCTTTATTCTGGATCTTGTTACAAAATAGAAATAAACTTAAAAATTTGAACTCATTGATGTTGATTATTTAAAAAATTTCCCAGAATAATGGTATAATTTTTTTCCAGTTGAATCATATTTGAGTTTTTTTTTTGTTGTTGTTGTTGAAATTTATTGTGAAATGTGAATATGGAGATGCTAGGCCTACTGCTACAATAAAGTATCCCTTTTATTCATCATGTATGTCTAGTTGAATTAGTGATAAATCAGTGGATAGACAAGCTTATTTAGTTGTAAAATCAGCCCACAATTTTTAAAAAATTGTAACAACAACAGTAGGGGTAAAAAAGTTTTTCTGAATAGGAAGGAATAATGTTTGAGTACTGAAATTTAATCAGCCTTTATATAGTTACTTTGGAATGCAAGATGTAAATTTTCAATAAAATGAGACGATAAATTAGGCACTTGTTTGCATCTTTGATGAAACCAAAATAAAAAATCGCTTTCTTTTCTTTGCTGAAGCTGCATCATGGAGATGCTTGAATATCGCTTGCTTATCAAATTTTTACACTTGTAAGGAAAATCTCCTAATGATATTTTACAGGACATGGTCAAAGTTTATAAATGTCCTCAAAATGTCCTCAATAATACTGTGACATAGTGGGTAAGAAAATCGACAAGATCGATGCATAACTGGCAAACAACTCTGAAATCATTGTCGGATCAATTGCACATATCAACATGACTAAGGTTTCTGCATAAATGAGTACTTTGCCTATTGACCATTGAGCAAAAGGAAGAGAGGGTTAAGTCTGCAAAACTCTTCGTGAAATGGAGTCCAATGACACTTTTTTCTTTAAAAACATGGTGACTTTGGATGAAACATGGATTTATCATTTTGATCCAGAACAAAAAATGTCCTAAATGAAATAGAAAATGTGTAAATTGAAAAAAACATGGCAACTATACAATGGCATTTTCAGAAAGTACATTGTATATATCTCTCTTTATATGTTTTCTCTGTGACCAATAATTTTCTCATTATTTTGGCCCAAAAGTGGATTAACTCAATGAAATCATAGCTAAACATCCCGTGTAGCTCAGCCTTGCTCAAACCACAGAGCTACGTAGTGTGCATAACTTTTGAGTTGAACCGCTTCTAACATGATAAATCATTTTATGCTTGTTTATCCTTTACTATTTGGTGTTTCCTTTTGGTAAAGAGTTCTACCAGTCCAATATTGTAAACGTTATTTCAACATATACAGTCCATGGTTTGTTGTCTCTAAGAAGAATATATAACAATCTTGCGTTGGAACTTATACTTCCTAACTCTAGATCTTATGTCAATAATAGATCTCCCAGACGCTTGACTGCTGAAGAAGTTATAGATTTGTTTAAATCTTTGGAAGATAAAAAAAACGAGATTGATGTGGACTATGAAAGTGATCAATCTAGATCTAGATCTATAGCTATCTTGATCAATTAATCTCAGAATCTGATTCTGAGGATGAGTGGGCGTCGCCCCAATCAAGAGAGATAAAGAGATAATGCAATTTATAAAACCTTGCATGGGATATGTTTTATTCTCTGTTCAATTACCTTTACTTTGATTTATAACACTATGCATTTTCTATTTTGAATGATACATAAATTGGCAGTTGTAAGCAACCCCCATGCAAAATTTTTATTGAAACAAAAATTAATTCTGATTGGAAGCCAAATTTATTCTGATGTCAATGAGTTAATACCATAGGCCGGTGTAAGCCTGCTTTTTCTTCATATAATTTTCCCTAAAAATGTAGAGGAATGAAATCACCAGTGTCCAGATGGTTCACTTTGCTCCCCATGTGAAATTCTACAGCACCTTTGGGGCCTATAAATCTACGAGAAGAGCTTAAAATATACTCCCCAAATTGTGTGTTACATAGAAAGAACATCTCATTGTGTAAGTTTTGAAAAGAACATTTTAAACTGTGAGTGAAACCAAAATTTTATGAAGTAGCATGTTAATCTGTCTTACTCATTTTCTGCTTCGACTTGTTAAGCTTTTGTCCCAGTGCCTTGGCTTCACTGTAGCGCAGCTTGAGTGTTTCTTTATTTGAATCAATCTTTTTTCTGTCTCTGTAGTCTCTCATGAAGATGTCAAAAGCTTCTTGACGTCCAAGAGACATGTTGCCCACTGGTAGAGGTAATAAGAATTCAATGTTGTCCAGATCAATGTGATTTTCAAAAAAATTCAAAATTCAAATAAACTAACATGTTTGTACAAATAGGTAATTACAGTAGTTGAATTAGGAAAGTAAAATTATTGAGATTGAATAGATAAGAAAAACTTATCAAATGAAAAATGTAATCGTTGACTTACAAAAAAAAATCTATCAAGATTTTTGCTGATATATCATGAAAAAAGTCCCGTTAATTCAGATATTAAGGAAAAAAAATTAAAAAATGCAGATTTCAATTGTGGAATAGTTGTTATTAACCAGTTTACTTTTGTGTTGAATATTGCAGAGAAAATCATCATTATTTCTTCAGATGCTTAACTTTAAAAGTTTTGTGGTGGTGAAATTACAAATGCAACTTTGTTTCAATTACATAAGGCTTATATTATGGTTGATTTCATGATATATGGCACTTAGAAGATGACCATTTTCGCATATATTTGAGAAAATGAAATACTTTTTTAGAAATAAATTGAGAAGGTGATAATTTACATAAAAAATACTTATTCATCCTCACAAATTTTCGTCTTCATTCTGTCATCCCTGTCAATTGCAGCTGCTGATGATCCACCTTGCCGAGGAATATCAAATGTTCTCTGTCGATTATTTGTTTTGTAAGACTCACTCTCTGGCCTACTGTTTCTTCCCTCTCCATGACCATTCTCCAGGCTGGATGCCATTGGTTTATTATTCCCTGTGACATGATCACTGTTTCTTCTGCGTTGACTAGGACCACCTTCACCAAATCCATCACCAGCATCTGATTTCATGTTGGTCTGTTTCAAACCCACTGTCCCCTTCTCAGCATCCGCTGCCCGTTTCCTTTCTTTTTTGAGCATGTTCACCAAGATATCTCATATTGGTTAAGATTATTTTAATCCTCAAGTGATTACTACATATAGCACAATGAACATTAACTTTTATCTATCTACTTGCTCATCAGTAATTATATGCCTGTTTCATTTAGCATCTTTGCATGAAAACTTGGTCATTTACCAGACGAAATTTTTATATCTTGCCAATTATTAAAAGTATATTGTCATAGAAAACAATTGCTATGAATCATTATGTAAATAAATGAAAACATTCATTATATATTTTTCTTGTCTGCCAAATAAGACTTACATTTTTAATTGACTTAACAAAACATGCAAAAATAAACTACAAAAATATAAAGAAATTCCTACACCATGAACAGAAATGAAAACCTGAACGATGAAGATAAATATCTTATTTTTAATAAGGATACTGATCTCATTATCCCTTTGTTCAACCAGTTCTTTCAGCCTAGTTGTCTCTGCATCACGGTAGGGACCCACATCAGGCGGTGTAGCCTCCCTTGACGAAAGCTGTGGCTGTCCTGCTGACTGAGGCTGGTAGGGTTTCTCTAGAATTAACCTCTGCAAAAGAGATGGCTTATGACTACTTTCCTCTTTCAACAAAGCTTTTAATTTTTTTCACTTGAATGGAATTAAGCACATTTACCTACACTAAAACTTTCAAAGTTTATTATTTTGCTCACTTCATACTTTCCACTTCTCCTATTGTCGCCAAACTCAAAACTCCCTGCACACAAAAAGAAAACAAGCAAAAAAAAAATTACCTCATAAACAAACAGTACAAATTGAAATTAATAAGAATGATACTAAAAGGAAGTTACATCATTTATTCTGTATTATGAAAACAATTATATGACACACAAAATACCTAACATCTTTTACCTTTAAAATCTTGAAGCATCTTTGTATTTTCCTGAGATCATGTCCTACATTGAGTACGCTCTCAGGGTCAGGGTCTTGTAAATAATTTTTAACAGCTTCTTCACATCTAGAGTAGTGGCAAATCAGGAGGAAAGAACAAATATTTATTTTGGGTATTGGAAAAGTATCTATTTTATTAAATTCCAAATTGTGAAGCATGGAAATAACAAGCCTATGATTTATTGAATGGTCTCCAATTAGTATCTCAAAATAATATGTTATTTTGCTCACCTCTCAATCTCATCAGGTGTTAACATTTCTGATAATTGTTCCCCTGTTGCCATGGTAAGCTGGTCTCTCAATTCTGCATTTTCTCTTTTGAGCTTTGCTATCAGTAGACGAGGATCCAACTCTTCATTCAAAGAAACATCATTTTTAATCATAGCTACTCGTTGTGCAAAGCGACAAGTAGATATTGATTCCTACAAAGAAAAATGTATTAAAAAAGTATATGTTATATATAATTATGTATATATAAATGATGTGGACTATGATAACTGAAAAATGTGACTCATTTTCTACTATTTTCTCCTGGTGGAACCTCATTTTCTTCATTACAAATTCTATGTCAAAAGAAATTAAGATTTTTAGACTGAAAAAATTGTCAAGCAATCTAATGAAACCTTACCTTAACATAGGTATACATTGACCTTTTAAAGTAAATTGGTTGTGTTTTGCTTATTCATTGAGTTGATTAGCCTCAATTTCACTATTAATTAAGGATTATAAGGATGAACAATGTGCTTTGTTGTTACCTGTTTCACAATTCACAGCTAAAATCATCCTACCTTTGAGCTCAAGTCCAAATATATGCCCTTTTAAATTGATGAATATGCTCCCTTTAGATACTTTTCATGTAGACATGAAAGCTCATCGTATGAGTATAACAAAATGTGAAGGTAAAGAAATTTGACAAAAATTTAAAAGTTGAATTTGGTGTAATGAAATATATATGGGACTAAAATAAGAAAAATAAATGCAAATTTTTAGCCTCACGGCACAAGTTTTGGAACGTTAATTTTTTATATCTTTTGAAAGTATATTATTAATCTTCTATCACATACATCCATGCTCCTCTTTTCCATAGAGCAAGTTGCAATCATTGATGTCATACAATTTCCTCCCAAGCTATCTCGCAACACTGATGTCATCATCGAATTTCGATATGGCACATGTTGCCGATTTTTTTCTGATAGGGCAATGATCACCTAAAAAGGACAATGTTGTAAAGCAATATTTTGATAAGGTTTTTCTTTATTTCCAATTTTTAGAAAATAAAAATAACAACTAGTTTAAAAATATAACAAAACAATAATTTTAATATCAATGCTAAGCACAAACAACTCACAAAAAAAAACAATGTTGAGCCCATTAAGATTTCAGGCTTAAAACTGACAATCTCTGAGAGGGCTCATAATTAAGAGCTTCAACAAATTCAATATACAAAGAGACATTATTCAGAAAGCAAATTATTTAGTAATTTTTTATTGATAAACAAACTTGATATATTTACAACTATCACATCCCAATACAATATAAATATTTCTTAGAATTGCATGAAAGAAAATAAAACCTTTTGCAAAAAGCCCCTTTAAGATAGAAAAAAAGCAGGAACAATATAATATACTTACTGGGTCTATGACACAACTTTTGATTTAGGAATACATATTTAAAAATGATTGTATTAATATGCTTTTAAAATGATGGAATCACTTCAGGAATGATTGAAATATCTCCAACACTTATTATCAAACGGATAGAATATTTTTAATCATCATATTATTTCATCCACTTCCCTTAGATAGAATTATTGAAAAAGTCACCTGTTCCAGATAATGTAATGATAAATTGATATATTTCGCTTCTGTCAGAAGAGTTCCATTGACTCCAGTTTTGGCAACGCGTTCAGATCTGTGCAAATAAATAAATAAGAAATAAAAATAATGAAATTTTTCAAATTCATATATGCGTCAATTTATCCCTTTAACAGCCTTACCACTGTCTACAAGAAAGAGGCAAAAGAAAATACGTAGAAGATTAAAAAAAAAAGGAGAGACAAAGAGAAAAGATGTGGAATACAGGAAACAGTTATAAATTATCTGTTTTCTATAAACCCTAAACTCTAAGGCACAACAGTCACAGACACGAATGCTTTCCAAATTTTTTGAGGTCTCGAGGAAATAACTACTTTCCAACTCAGACAGAGACCACTTATATTCACTCATTTTTAACATGTGACAAATTTTTCATGCCATATGCCAAATCATTGTGCCATTTACATATTATATCTCTTTCGTTCATGTTATAGCTATTTTTTATTTAACTATAATGGGTCTGACCTTCTTTAATTGTAAAGTACATTCATGGAAGTGCACTATAAAAATGTAAGCTATCATTTTTATCATAATTATTATTATTATTATTATTATTATTATTATTATTATTATTATTATTATTATTATTATTATTATTATTATTATTATTATTATTATTATTATTATTATTATTATTATTATTATTATTATTATTATTATTATTATTATCATAATCATCATCATCATTATATCTACTAAAGAAACAAACAAGAAAAGGCAAAAAAGCACGGATCTACCCTGCCAAGTCTACAAGATGAAGTTTGGCTCTGCGAATGGTAGCAGAGCCTTCCTCTTTGCTGGTGAGATGCACAGTAAAGATGCAATGTGAACGTGAGGATGCCTGATTCATAGGTGTCTGGTACAGGAATGAAATAAAAGTAAAACAGCGTTCATGGTTAACCCTTCTAAACTACTCTAAATTAATATAGCTATAAAAGTGTAACTCCAGCTATTCTGTGGCCCATGATAAAACATGATTGCTGTTAACCGGTGCAAGAGATTTCTATACATCAAAATTTATTCTTTCTAGCTTTATAGTGAACTGTCTCTGTCTCTTGCATTTCTTTGCTAACGAAGTCAAATAATGATGACAACTTTCTAAGATTTGCTTACAAAACTTTTTAGGGACATAAACAAACATTTCAGCAATATATCTCGACATGGATCTTTATTAGAAAAAAAAAGTAATTTTTGATACATAAGATGATGGTTTTCTAAACAAAGAATATGATGAAAAAACTCTCCTTCTTCTGTTATGTTTCTTTATGTCACCATTTATATACTTCTTTTTTAACCCATGATTTAAGGTGAACATCCTGACATAATAGAGTACTATACAGAGAAGAAAGTGAAGGAAAAAAAATTAATAACATTAGAAGTTAAGTTAAAAGTATGTAATATTGATTCCTTCAGTACTGGAGAGAAAATTCAGTCCAAACGAGAAAGAAGCAGAGTAACTTAAAGGCAAATTAATAATCAACAAAAAACAGTCAGAGTTAATACTAATCTAGAATGAAATGGCTACACACTTGGTCATCTATTGTAATTGAAAAAATTTTTGCAACAAAAGAAAAGACAAACAGATGCTCCAGATTGCATGTACACAGCAAGTTAAATGGAACCAATATATCTCCACACAAAGATCGACAGTAAAGAGAACCAAAGATCGACAACCAAACAAAAAAATAATTCTTTGTTTTTATTCACCTCTGCAATCATCCTGTTCGTATCTCCCATAAACAACAGATTGAGAGCGTCTTCTTCAGATTGTGCTGGGTGAACTGTAAGATTCTTCAGATGAATATTTTGGTCAGAGTCTTCCATGAGAGAAACTTTCCTGAAAAAAAACATTCATAATGAGACAAATTAGCATAGGTATTACCACTTTTTATACAATCCAGTACTATAAAACACATGATGTCAAAACATTAATGTTTAAAAGAGAGAAGTATAGAAAGACTTCTTAGCTGGCATTCTAAAGCAATCGAAAGTAAGGAAAAGTAAAGACAGAAAGTATCAAAACGAGAAGAGTTTTTGTGTGATAACTATTGGGAAAAAATATGTTTTCTACAAACTGATGAGATGCATTTGATATGTTCCTATTTTGCATCAATGATACCGTGTTTGATGCATCAAAATATGGTGACACTTACGGCAAGTCCTCCAGCTTTGTTGCTTCATGTTTAGGATCCAGGAGGTCATAGCCATTCTCATTGTAAAGTTCAAGGTAAGAAATATGAGCTGTAAATACTTTATCTGGATGCTTGGAAGTAAAACAGAGTGATTAGACAGAGAAATAAATTATTAGGAAGTAAATTTTAATTTTTCTGAGGTTTGCATATTTTTCTCTTTTAAAAATTCATTTCAATTCATTTACTTGCTGCAACTAAATTGAAATGCCTGCTCTCTATAAGAAATAATATAAAAAATATACTTCATCTCTATCTAGCATTTTGAAGCAAAAAGCAACGACAAAAAAGAAAAAGCAATTCCTTGATTTCATAAAAATCAAAATAACATGCACACAATAGTTCAGTTGTTTGGAATATTCAGTACAAAGCCCATCACCCAATACACATCGGAGTACACCACTGAGCTGCAACATTGGGCAACAAGGTAGGTTCTAACATACACAACTAACCTAGTTGGACCATTACCCCTTATGATCTTGGGATCAAATGTTAAGCCTAAAGGGTCATAACAAGATCAAAACTAAGCAATCACTTGGCTAGACCAGATGCCCAAATTCACTAATGTCCATTCCACTTATGTAAATTTTTAAAAATAGTTGAGACAAAATTTGTTCTTTTTTTCATACTTGAAACAGCATTCTTTAGAACTGTATGCCTAAAGTTTAAAATCAAAGTCCCCGCAAGTACAACCCAACACAAGATATATGGAAAGGTTAGAATGTAAACAATGTCCTGCTACCCTCCATATGACCAGGAGCTACCCATGTCGAATTACTGCTTTGAAAAGGCCCTTGGAAAGAGCTGTAAACTGCCCTAGAACATTTTGGCAAGCCAGCTTTGTTACTTTGTGGGCCCTAATGTGCTATGGGATTAAGTAAAAAATCAACCTGCATTTGAAACCATAGAAATAATGCTAACTATTTTGAAAAAAAAATACCTTTTGAAAGGTTTCAAATATATATGACAAGGATCTTGGAATGATGCCTCTGTCCAGGTATCTCTCAGCACCACCAGTTATGGTAAAAGTTTTTCCACTGCCAGTCTGTAAGCAAAATGTAGCAACATATTTTTGTAACTGGCCATTTAAAAAAAAGAGTCACCCCTATTATCATATTATTTTTCATTTAAACAGTTTATTAAGCATCCATCTGAAATGATGAAGTGTTTTATACACTTTTGACACACATGTTTTCTAAAAACCTGTAACCTAAGATGTATATTTAGACTGATACACAATCTTACATACGAAGATTGAAAAAAAAAAGATAAATATTTCTTAAATCTCAACACTCACCTGTCCATAAGCAAAGATGGTGCCATTGTAACCTTCGACAGCACTATAGAAACAAGGAAAGCACGCATTTTCTTTTACTGATGCAAAAATAAATGTCATTTTTAACAAACGCATTTACACTCATTATTCATGTATTAATTTTTAAATAGTAATAGTAAGAATGTTGAGGCAGACCAAACATGAAAAATTAAATCTGTTACAAAATTGACTCTTGACATATGTCAAATCTGTTTTTAATCACCTCAGGTAGACCAATATTTGAGTATCCCTGTCTTTTACTCCTGAAATAATCAATTATTATTGAATATAATTGTGATTTCTTTAATTGGCAATCTAGCAAAGAAATTTCTTGCCAAACTACCAGTGTTTTAAAATGCATTTTACTTATTTCCAAGAAAAGATCTTTGTTAATAAATTAAAAAACTTGGACAAGCCATAATTATCCGCCTTTCCCACTCCCAGAGGATAGTGACCAATTAAACAACTGAAAAGCATAATTTTAGCTAATAAATGGGTATATCAACAATTAATGTATCCAACTTACCACATTATACTCATTGAGTGTAAAATAACTGATTTGCACTATTGGTATTTAAAAAAATTAATTCAAGTGATACAAAGAAAAGTTAATCTAGAGAGGGATCACCTTTGAAAAGTTTTATGATAAAATGCATTATACCCATTTATTTAAAAAAAGTTTTGTTTGCAAGTGAAAAAAGGTGTCTTTGTTAGGAAAGGATCTATTTGCACTAATCATGATTAAGATGTTATTAATGTTAGAAAGTCTAATTAAAGAATAAAAAAAAAAAGACATATAAGGGGAAAAAATCCAATTTTTGTCCTATTTCGGAATTTTCCCCTATTTCTCAGCTTTTAAAAAAACAGCTTATATTACATCTTGTCATGAAACCCTTTAATGTCTTATGTTTTTCAATAAAAATATTTTGTTATTTTGTGAAAACCTTATCTATTTGTGCTCATTTTTGGTAATGAGCAGGTATGAATTCAGGCAAAGTGATAAACCTCAAGGCATTTTTGTTCATGCTTACAAAGCTTTAAAATGGGCCTTGAAATGGATCTAGAATTTGGGAAAATACAGATCTTGGAATTTTTCAATTGCAAAACTTACTTATCTATTACAGGTTTTGCTACAGCCTCAAAGACCTCATCTTGTGTTGTTTTTTGATCAAATACTTTGTCGAACCTGAAATCAAAATGTACTGTTAGAGGAACTCAAGATTTCGCAAAATGAGACTGAAGATAATTTTTTGTAAACATACAACAAATCATTTTGATAGCTAAAATTCAGTCAGTTTTTCCTTTTATTTTCATACAAGAGATATTAATTTTATAGCAAAAAACAATCACATTCTTAATAGCATAACCACATAAGTTACCAAGAAAAGAGAAGATTGATGAATTATCCTTAATCCATTTTGAAAATACTTTCAAAGTAAGAAGCAAAGCTTCTCTGTTGGTCAATGATAGTAAAAGACTTATGGATTTACTTGCACATCTTTTCACATATGTGAGTCTAAATTTACCTAAACGAGTAATTCTCTTTCTTGTTGTTTATGAAACCTGAAGCAAGCTCTTTTGGGACCACAATTTGAAGTCGTGGATTTCCTGCTTCATCATCATCAACTTCATAGAGCTGAAAGTAAAATTTAACAGAAAGATTTAATAAATACTGTTTATTATTTGTATACACTGCATAAACAGAGACTGATCTAGATTTATACTGATAAAAGGACTTTAAAATCATGCTCAAAATAATCCCTCCAGCCCTTAGAAGAGCATAAAAAGGCAGAGATCACACTGAGGACACCACCTTTAAAGTATGGAATTCAAATGAGTAATGGAGATTTTTGATAGATGCAATGTTCCTCTAAGAAAATCTGTTTAAAAAAATCTTGATGAAAAAGAACCATGCTACTCAAGGTGGTCCCTTGCTGATACCAACGACAATTTTAGTCGACACTCAAATTACAGTGTCATAGCTACAATTTTCATTATAACCCATATCAAATGCTTTATATATATATATATATATATATATATATATATAAAGAGAAAAGTACTAACAAATATTTACATGGACTTAATTGTGCATGAACTAAAACCATCAGCTAATTCTATGGATAGCTTCATTAAAATACAAAGAAAAAGAATATATTAGATGTTAGATCTATAGATCTAGAGCTTCACCAGAACCTCTAGTTTTAGATCTATTATCTCTCTCAATATTACGGCAAATTTGAACAAAATATGAAATGTGCATTAAGAAAATTAGATTTTATATTTAAGAAAAATTTGGAATCTCAAGAATCCTACACAATGGAATCATAACATAATCTTAATATAAAGACTGTAACCTGAAAAGTGTAATGGGCCATCAGATTTTTGTGGGCAGCCAATAAAGTAAAAAAAAATATGGAAAAACAACTCTAGATCACGTGATTTTATTAGGGCATATTTTTAAATCCCAAAGTTATTTCACGGATTTACAAAACAGCATTTTAAAACCCTAATTAAACCCTATTAAGCATGCAAGACAAACAAAAATTGAGCTTTGTAGACACTTTAATTAGCCATACAAATCTGTGGGTTTGTTTTTAATGCAAAATGAATACAACCTTTGTTTTGATTTTTCAAATCCTGTGGCAGTTGGAATATGTTGGACTGTCGAAACTAGATCTGGGAGGTTAGCCTCATTGTCAATTAGAATATAACATCTAGACTTCTAGATTTAGATCTCTAGAGTGATCTACATCTAGATCTAGATCTGATTTAGACATCTAGGCCTACATCGTACAAATTTGTGTTTGTTTTTAATGTGAAACGAACAAAATGTTTGTTTCTACTTTTAAATATCAAAGGAATTAAGCTCTACATCTAAATTTTGTGTTTAGAATTTGCATTATTGAGATATCTAGATTCTAGCTAAAGATGGATAGGCTAAGTGGAGGCATATAACTTTATCTCGATCATTAAGTAAAAGCAGAGATATCAAACCATTCATAAGCCTCTATAAATACACGCACGCACCCTAGCCTCGGCAAATTAACACCAGGGCCTCGTTCTACAAACGGGGGTTTCAGCTAGTTTAAAACAATAACATTAGGCTAGATGTAGATGCAGATCTAGATTAGTTCTAAGATGTTAATACGAAGAGAAAGGAACTGGCGTCCTTGCCAACCGATATACTTACCCCGGTTTTGGCAGCTTTGGAGGGTTTCACCCTTGCAAATATTTGGATAGTTTGTTTCACCATCTTTTAGATTTAAAAAAGTTTAAAAGTACTAGGATTGCGTAGTTTTATATTGTTTTAGGTCCACTCCAAGTCGAATATCCACTGGAATGCTAAGTTTACAAGGTAGATCACATATCCGCCATTTGCAGACGTGACTGGTACGGACTTATAATATGCTATTTTTCCATTGGCTAATAATCCTATTTATTTTTAGCAACCTATCAAAAACTTTAAAAGACTTAGGAGACTTGAGATCGTGGTATTGCTGCTCGCAAACTGAGAACCGATGCGTGACGACTCCAATCCAACCGCCCACTTTTTACAGTGTTGGTCGAGCCCGGCACGAGCTTAGTATCGTTGAAGAATCTAAAGAGGACGGACTAATTGTGCGCTTTGTGCTTTTTCTGTGACGAAAACAGCTGGATTTATTTTCATGAACTATTTCAAGTAAGTGCATTAAAAAGAAGGCTGATAGTTCTTGAGTTCTTTAAAATTCAACATGTTTCTTTGTTAAAGCAAAGATGCCGGTACTATCTGAGTCATAGCAGCCCGTAGGATTGGTTTATCGATTTTTCCTCACAGTTCCTCTTCTGCTGCCATCATTCTGCATGCAAGTGGTGGAAGATGCTTGTTCAATTTAAAGATCTCCTTAGCTTATTTTTTTATCATCCTCACTTTTTGATTAAAATTTCCCTTACCATCGAGCCTCAATTCCGTTGTTTATTTTTAATTGCTTTATTTTTTTTCCTCGCCCATGAAAAGGAACATTTCCTATAATCATTTTTTCCGTTCGCTCCCCCACCCCCCTTTTTTTTTTTTTTTTTTTTTTTTCATTTTTTGAATCTTCTTTCTCTGTATGCCTGCTTTTCTCTCTCTCTCTCTCTCTCTCTCTCTCTCTCTCTCTCTCTCTCTCTCTCTCTCTCTCTCTCTCTCTCTCTGTCTGTCTGTCTGTCTGTCTGTCTGTCTGTCTGTCTGTCTGTCTCTCTCTCTGTCTGTCTCTCTCTCTCTCTCTCTCTCTCTCTCTCTCTCTCTCTCCATTTAGCTATCTATCCTTATACGCGAACATGAGAAGCAGGGCGTTTCAAAACAAATGAAAAGAGGTAATTTCCTCCTGCAATGTAATGAACTTCAAACTTAAGCTATAAGCGCATCTTTTTTCTCTTATTCTGTCTTCGATTCTTCCTGCAATCTATTTCTTTCTGTGAAGATATTACCCCCCCCCCCTCTTCTCATTTTATACCTTACTCTCCCCCCACCTCCTCTCTCCGTCTGATGTCTGCCTCCGTCTCCGTCTGTCAGTCTGTCTGTCTGTTTGTCAGTCTGTCTGTCTGCCTATCTCTCTGTCTATCTGCCTGTCTTTCTATGTCTGCCTGTCTGTCTGTCTGTCTGTCTCTCTCTCTCTCTCTCTCTCTCTCTCTCTCTCTCTCTCTCTCTCTCTCTCTCTCTTTCACGTCCTTCCATCTGTAAATGCATGTCGTCTGTAAATATAACATCCATCGAAATATATCACTAGTTGTTTTTGAGAAGAATAAGTGGCTGAATATGTCCTTTCCTTTCTCTGTCTATGAATTTACTTTTCAAATCATTTATATTCACATCTCTGTCTCTGTCTGTCTGTCTGTCTGTCTTCCTCTCTCTCTCTCTCTCTCTCTCTCTCTCTCTCTCTCTCTCTCTCTCTCTCTCTCTCTCTCTCTCTCTCTCTTTCGTCGCTCTTTTTCCCTGGCAATACAAACGTTTATATGTTTATGTATTTAAACTATTTCTTTGATAAACTTTACTTTACCTAAGTTGTTTAATTAATCTTATACGGAAAATGATATACACATTTTAGGTCTATCTTACACATAACTCACATTATAACCATTTATCTATCTGTCTGTCTGGCTGGCTGCTTGCCTGTATATCTGCATATCTTTTCTTCTAGAAGTCTGGTCTCTCAATCAATCTAATTATATGTTTCTCTATCTGCACAGAGGAGTTTATTTTTTTATATATATATTTACATCTGCCACACTTTTATATAAGATTTATGCATTCCAATTTTTAACTTTTCTGCATCATCAAAAATTGCGTTTATTCCTCACCCGTCCTTCTTATTATTGTAATTATTAAAATAATTAATTTTTTGGGGTAAGCTTGTATAATCTCTTTCGAAAAACATGTCATGTATGGGAATTTTATGAAGCATGATAATTTAGCAATGCAAGTATAATCGAAATGCTTTGCTCAATGACGATGTAATTATTCTTTTGTTTGTTTGTTTTTCTTTATTAGAATAACCATATACTGAATACCATTATTTTGCAACCAAGCAGAAGCATATCTGATTGACGTAACATTCTAATAACACTTTTGTGATCTAATTCACTAAAAAAAGAGATAAGGGGAAGGCATCTTGAGCATAATGAAAAAGTAATGAAAAGAAGATAACTTTTTATTTTATTTATATAAACGAAAAAAAGAAAAAAACCAAGAACGGGAAAACGGACCAGTGTCTATTGAAAAAAAAACAACAACAATACAATGAAAATGTTATACATTCGCACAAAGGGAAAATAAACTATGCAACAAGGCAGTAAGATTTTTCAGTCCCTGACAGCCTTATTGCTTGCAAATGATTTATATGGAGAATGCTTAAAACCAACCACTAAGACGACCCCGAAGGCAGGGTCAACCAGACAGTGTCCTCATGAGACCTAACACACATCAATTAGTCATGCAACACCCTGGACGGTTCTGTTATTTTTGTGCTAGTTGGTGGAAATGGACATGCCTGGAGAGGAGCGATCTGACCTTTCAATCTTAATTTCGTGTTTCTTCAAGTGTGGACATGATGGTCTTCTTCTTCTTCTTCTTCTTCTTCTTCTTCTTCTTCTTCTTCTTCTTCTTCTTCTTCTTCTTCTTCTTCTTCTTCTTCTTCTTCTTCTTCTTCTTCTTCTTCTTCTTCTTCTTCTTCTTCTTCTTCTTCTTCTTCTTCTTCTTATTATTATTATTATTATTATAATTATTATTATTATTATTTTGTAGATACATTATTATGATCAGAGGAAAAGAAGAAGAAAAAAAAAGAACGAGGAAAAGAATAAAGATTGATGTATAAGTGGATATAATTCACCAAATGATGGTAATCTGAGACCTGCAGAAATAGCAGAAGGAACAAAATCATGCTCTTGTAGGAATAGTGATTGCAACAGCAGCAGCAGCAGCAGCAGCTGGTAGTAGTACTAGTAGTAGTAGTGGTAGTAGTAGTAGTAGTAGTAGTAGTAGTAGTAGTAGTAGTAGTAGTAGTAGTAGTAGTAGTAGTAGTAGTAGTAGTAGTAGTAGTAGTAGTAGTAGTAGTAGTAGTAGTGCTACTGGTGGTCATAGTAGTGATGATGTTGGAAGTAAAACCAGGGATAACGGCAAAATTTGTAATATCAGTAATAAGATTTGTTTTCACCCTCGTCTGTTGTTGTAGTGGTAGTAGAATTAGAAGTCTACTGATTCAATCTCTATTTACACAGCATTTCTCTTCTCCTGTCCTAATTATTGGGGGGAAAATGGAGGTTTTTAAAAAGAATAGACACTGAGCTTGAATCATCACGCTTAAGGTGCTAATTCAGGAACAACCCTGACTGCACCCACAAGCTGACAACCAGCTAGAACTTAATGGGTATTTAATTATGAAAAAAAAAAACAACAAACAAACAAAAAAAAAAACCAAACCAAGATGCAGCTGGGTTGAATGGTTGGATGTTCCGGGTGGCTAATTTTTCCCCTTCAGGAGAATCGCTCAAAACATTTTCTTTTCCTACCTCTTTCTTCCTTCTTCCTTTATTTTCGAGTTTTGTACTTATCCTTACGAAAAAGTATATTCATAGTTGATATGGTTGCCGCTAATGGTGATACTGTTTTTGCTGTTGATTTTCTTCTTCTTCTTTCTCTTCTTCTTCTTCTTCTCCTCCTCCTCCTCCTCTTCCTCCTCCTCCTCCTCCTCCTTTTTCTTCTTCTTCTTCATCTTAATATAAATCATATTGTGAATAAACCAGACGGTTATATTGCCAGTATAGTTTTACTGAGTCAATTCTCACATGTTTTATTTTGCTAAAGTAGTTTATATCAGTCGGTAAATTTTCCTTATCTGCAATGAAGCCTTCCATGCGCAGCTGATTCTAACACGAAAACTTCAGACATTTTTCTTTTTTTTTTTTTTTTTTTTAATATTTGGAATAAGTGAAGGTCTGCCTGGAAAAAAAGGAAAGAATCATGAAAGATCCTACATTATTCAGGCTTTCGTAAGATTTGAAAATGTACACATATGTATAAAAATATATGTTCTTTACTTATGAAAATAATTTCAACAGTGTTCTTTCCTCTCTCTCTCTCTCTCTCTCTCTCTCTCTCTCTCTCTCTCTCTCTCTCTCTCTCTCTCTCTCTCTGTCTCTCTGTCTCTCTGTCTCTGTCTCTGTCTCTGTCTCTCTCTGTCTCTCTCTGTCTCTCTCTGTCTCTCTCTCTCTCTGTCTCTCTGTCTCCCTCTCACCCTGTTAGCCCAAGATAGAAAAGATAATCCCCCCCCCCCCAAAAAAAAAAAAAAAAAAAAAAAAGAGGTGTTAAATTGTTTCGATGGGAAAAAAAAAATTGAAGCAATCGATTGTAGGATCTCTCTTTTAGTTGAGCAAAAAATGTGCTTTTCTAACTGTAAATCTAATGGAAGGAAAAAGACATGTATACAGTAAAGTTTAGGACTGCTGCCTTTATATTGACTTATTTCAATGGAGACAACTCTCTTTTCAGTGTCAGGATGAAAAGTAAGTAAAAAAAACAAAAAACAACAACAAACAAACAAACGAACAAAAATTATCAGAAGTGTCCAGTTCTTTGTAAGACCCTGCATTAAAGATTACAGTTATGAAGAGCATGTCTCAGGTCGATTTTTCAAACCAATCTTTATTCCTCCACTCAAGGAGCTTACAATACAGAATATGTAACTCAGAGTATGTTCATTAGGCATAATGGGAGATGAATAGAAACTGGCATAATTATGAAAGCAAGCATTGTACCACCCCTTAGAACTTAGAAGTGCTCACTAATTAGCGATGTTGATGAAATACGACACCTGCTACTGTTACACATTTTGCACAATAAATCCACGGGCGTAAGGTTGCCACTACCACTGCTCTTGTAGGCATATCCATGTCCTCCAACGATCTCGTTTCATAGAATCTTTTATACCATGAGCCCACAGCATTCAAATGACTCGCTACGTAAACATAGTAGCGATTTGCGGCGATTTTTATTTTTCCCTTTCATCATATTGCTAATTCTTAAGTGAGCTACACGAAACATAAACTGAAATATTTTGTATGACTAGCGTATGAAAAAACAACAGCAACAACAACAACAACAACAACAACAAAAACCAACTACATATAAATATGGTGAATGTTGAAGAAAAAAAAATAGATTTTTCTACACTGTTACCTAGATAAAAGGAATTAAAAGAAGGAAGAGATTTGAACGAACAAAAAAAAAATAAATTAGTCATTCTTAATGATTATTAAGTTTCCTTTTTTTAAATAATGTCTGTAAGACTCAGCTTTATTGTATCTTATACGTGGCATTTCATTAGGATTCACTTTTATTGATGCCCCATAAAAATGGGACTATTACTCCAAGATAAAACTCAAGTTTTGGCCCTCCATCGACGTAAATCACATAGCAAAATCCGAATAATAATGTATTCGAGTCAACAATGACGGTATTAGAAACATTAAGGAAGAAGTAGAAAACCCAGAGGGCCGTGCCGGGTCGAACAGACAAGCATGTATAAATAAACTATTAGGTCAACAAGCGTGCATTCCGCCGGCAATGAGACCAGCATAGTCCGGTGGGGATTGTGGCTCACAGCAGAAATCAGAGCAAACTTGACAAACATGGATTGTTACTTACATAATTTGTTTTTCCTGAATTGCCAAGAATGTCTTCCCACTGTATTGCTAGGTAAAGATTATCTTAAATGATAGAGTCCCCATAAAATTGCTGGGATCTTTTGATGATCATCAATTTTATTTTTCTTTGTCAAAACAAACCGCTAACTTTTGTGTATTGCCAGGAGCAAATCTTTAACATTTAACGTTCAAAAGAATTAATAAAAATAAATTAATAAAATACTTTTCTTTTTGTAAATCTAACGTAACTATTTCAAGTCAGGCCGCTGTTGATCAATTAAAGCAGAGTCTCATCAATATGGCTTTGCATCATCTCATTGGTTGTGGGATACATGCCAAAAAGATTTGAATTCAACTGATAATAAAGAGTTAAAGAGCCCTATGTAAAGAAAAAGCAGGGAGTAAAGCTACACTCGTGCATAGCTCAAACCGTTTGCTAAAAGAATGTAGTGATGTCTTTAAAAAAAATACTATATGAAATTATTAAACATTTATAAAAAAATAATATAAAATAAAAGCTGAAATCGTCTCTTCTAATCGGAGACATTCTTATTTTGTACGCATATTTTTTCTCACTTCTAATACAATTTTCTCAGAAAAAAAAGTACATTCACTATTGTTCGGTAAAAGACTTGATACTGGAGCTCCCGGCGCGGGTCGATATTGTTAAAATGTCGATCAATATTAAAAAAAAAATATTCCGTCTGTGGACAATACGTACTGGTGGATTTCTGCTCGTAATTTTTATTTTATCTTACGGCACTAATTCCTTTTATCGAACTTTTTTCTGCATGCGTCTGCTGTCAGTGTCAAAAGTTGATTATCATTTGGATGGCTCTTTACACCGACCTTATCTGCTTGGCCTTGAACTGCAATGAATAAATTTTTTACCATGACATGGATTTTCTGTTTGAATTTTCAAGTAAACCCTCACATTTTTGTCTAGAAAAAGATTGATTAATAAATTTTTCAGATGATGCTTTGTTATCATGTGCATACAAATATAAACAGAGAGCAGTAAGCAAGGGGAAGAAGGGAAGGGTTAGAGAGAGAGAGAGAGAGAGAGAGAGAGAGAGAGAGAGACACACACACACACACACAGAGACAGAGACAGAGGGAGAGAGACAGACAGAGACAGACAGACAGACAGACAGAGAGACAGATAGACAGACAGAGAAGGTACGTAAGAGAGAGGGTGGGAGCATTCGGCATTAATCAATAATAACGTCGTAGTTGAGACTATCACAATTGACTGAAATAGAGAAAAAAAGAGACAGTTAATGGAATTAGTTTATAAGACAGAGAGCTGTAAGCTACATGTGTATGGGTGGATAGATAGACAAATAGATAGATAGATAGATAGACAAATAGATGAATAGAAAAATAGGTAGATAAAAAGCTCCATAGAAAGAAATGTGAAGAGGGAGAGAGAGTATGACTTAAAATTTGAATAATTTTTTTTGTAGTATTTGCTTGGTATCGAAATTAAACACATACATGCAAAATAATAAAAGTAATAAATTGTTATTTTCGTATCACTGCTTTCAAACACACTAGGGTGGAATCAAAATTATTATGTAGATAAGAAATATTGGCTTTGAGGTATCATATCGTGTGTGCGGCAAAAGAATAATTAGAGAACTTCAATTGTGTATTTCAAAAGCTGTCTGCATTTCTATTGTTTAGTTCTTTAATTGCACTTTGAGTATGATTTGTATTTTATAAATCTTTAAATTGTTTACACGTCTCTATGCAATACACAAAACCTTCATGTTTACAAAAAAAAGACAGCATACTACTTTTTTAATCGTTATGGGTATTATATCAGTTTTGTTCTTCTGTTGACTGACGTATCCATTCTCACTTTAAGTGGATGCATTGAGATAGTTTGGTCTATCTTATACTTTTGAATATTCATGCATACACAGTTTACACAGTTATCGCATATTTCATCTGATTACTTCAATGTTTTGCGGTCTTAGTGAATGCTGTGTTATAAAATACGTGAATATTCTGGAGCAAATCTTTTATGTATATTTATTCAAACGATACTTTACAATCAAGGCGTATTTCCATTATTACTCAATGAGACATTGGATAAAGTTTTTAACTACAATAACTGTGTTATACTACTTTCGCAACTACGTAAACAATAAATCATTTTGATTTTCATGCCAAAACAATTAAAAGAATGAGCCATAAGGATTTTTTGAAACCTTTCTCGTATTTTTCTTCTTTTCCCCAGTGTCTATTAATAAAATAATAAAATAGCTATAATTTTCATCTCCTACGATAGAGATATCCTCAAGCATCTGTAGACGAATACATATTCATATAATTACATAAATATAAGATAAATAAATAAGATAAATAAATAGTTCATTCGTACATTCATTCATCCAAACAATAGTACAAAATTACAACATAACTACATGTATATGCATGACTACAGTCACTCACTATATATAATTTATATATATATATATATATATATATATATATATATATATATATATATATATATATATGTTATAAATGATAAAAGGCAAACATTTTGCATTAGTGCGGGAAGTGAAAAAAAAGTTAGGACGAAGCTGGGCGATTAAATAAATTTGTGTGTGTGAGAGAAAGAAAGATATATTAAGAGGCAGAGAGAAAGGCCTTTGGGATATTGGGAGATAGTGCGTAAAATTTAATGCGCTTATAAACAAAGGCTTGTGCAATGTTGTGTAAACTAAAAGGGCGTCAGAGTGAAAGGAGGACGACATTTAGATTTTGTCCTTTTAGTCTTCAAAAGATACAAGTAGTGGTTTGTTTGTTTTTTGAGAGAGAGAGGGAGAGAGAAAGAGAGATAGAGAGAGAGGGAGAGAGATAGAGAGAGAGAAAGAGAGAGAGAGAGAGAGAGAGAGAGAGAGAGAGAGAGAGAGAGAGAGAGAGAGAGAGAGGAGAGCATTCTTTCCTTGCACCTTCTTTCTCAGTTCTTCTTTCGCCACTATGTCAAGCTGGTAAACCTGTAAACACGCGGTAGTGTAGAGCTGCTACACTAGCTTCTCAAACTTAAACGAGTGTGAATTGATTTTAAGACATTAGATTTTAGAATTGAATTCGAAATTAGTTTAAAAATATGTTTGTATGAGAAAGTTTAAAAGGACTTATTCTAGGTTCTGTGGTTTGAATCTCATTGTTATCAAGTTATACAGAGCTGTTTCAGGCAAGCAAGGGCGTTTTACTTGAGATCTCAATATACTACCTATTTCATTGTTAAAAGTTATGAAGGCAACCTTCGATGCAATTATAGTACGTCGAAAACGAACATTCTCACGCAGGTATTTATGCTTAGTAATAGACATTACTTGCATTTTATTCCCATTAAAAAAAAAGAGATCTTTTTGCATTCATTCAACATGGTTATAATTAAGACCAAAACTGGCATAGAAAGGATTCCTTTTTTACTTCTATAAAATTCATATCTTAGCCTACGTTTCTTGCTTTACTTTTCTGTTTTTATAATTGGAGGCTAGTAAAGAGTGACAATGAATTGTGTCGCAGAATGCAAGCATAGCCCAGGGTAGGATTAATAGGTCCAAAGCGAACATGAAAGTGTGGATAAATTCAACACAGCTAATTGTTCCATTGTTTTGAAAGTAATGATACCCATACATATCATTGTCTCATGAAATGTAGACCAGACTACTGCATCCAATGATATTTATGGGCTACAGCTGTAGCATTCATTGTTTGACTGTCAGTACCTGTTTTGCTTCGCCTTTATTAATGTCGGTAACAATTTTCGCGCATAAAACCTTATTTTGTGCATCACTGCTTGCAATGGTTCATGTGAAAGGAAAAAAAAAAGAGAAAGAGAGAGAAAGATTGATTGGAGAGAGTGAGAGACAGATAGAGAGATACAAGAAAGAAGTAAATGAGAGGAAAAAGAAAGAATAAGGGAGGGGAGGATGAGATCGAAGCAAAACTTGACTTGATAAAATGAAATACAAAGAAAATAAAGGTGAAAGGAAAGAAGACCGTGATATGGTTTTAAAGAAATATTCTCCTCAATTAATTTTCTACCTTACTCTGGACTTGAAAAGATAAAATAAAGTTAATATGTCATCTGCCTACTTCAAAATAACTAAGAGTTTTAGAGCTAGAATTTTAGGTAGTGCTCGGCATTTTTCAGTTATTTTCACTTAAAGCCTTATCCTAACCACTATCTAAAATTCTAGCTCTTATAACTCTTAGTTATAATTAACCTAGTGTTTTGCCTCCTCTACTCTTAGTTATAATTAACCTAGTGTTTTGCCTCCTCTACTCTTAGTTATAATTAATCTAGTGTTTTGCCTCCTCTACTCTTAGTTATAATTAACCTAGTGTTTTGCCTCCTCTACTCTTAGTTATAATTAATCTAGTGTTTTGCCTCCTCTACTCTTAGTTATAATTAACCTAGTGTTTTGCCTCCTCTACTCTTAGTTATAATTAATCTAGTGTTTTGCCTCCTCTACTCTTAGTTATAACTAACCTAGTGGTTTGCCTCCTCTACTCTTAGCTATAATCAACCTAGTGGTTTGCCTCCTCTAGATCTCATTAAAAAAACAAAACAAAACTGTAGGCTTCCAACAAATAAAAGGAAAGAAAATGAGTGAAGAAAGTTTGAAGAGACGCACAGAACCTCCATCACTCTTGTTTGATGTAGACCATATCTATACACGCCTTTAGGATCATCTTCACACAATGCACTGAATAAAAAGACACCGTGCAAAGCGACACTATCTCCATGGTCTGCTGACCATGAAAAAGACAGGCCGCATTCCAAACACGACAATGTCTCTCCGACACATAAGTTCAGATTTTGGCATTCAGGCCTGGCAAGTTCATAGTAGGTAGAACAAGAAGATGTTTCGAATGTAACCTTGAATTTTTTTTTCGAGGCTTATCGCATCCAAGGTTTTGTTTTGTTTTGTTTTGTTTTTTGCTTGTTAATTTACATAAAACAAATGGGCAACTCATTGTGACACAAGCTTAAATATTTATTGTAATAAATCCTAAATAGATCACGATTCATCGTAAAAGAATAGAAAACCACCACATATGTTATGGCGATTTAACTTATACTTCAAACTGCCACTAATAAAAACATTTAGAGCTACTAAATTTTTAAACGTTTAAAATTAAATCATGAAAGAAGGGGAAATTGGTGAAGGAAAGGGCCTGACGGTTTCAGCGGTATTGTTTCAGTAGCTTGATTGATTCAGTATTACGTTTTTATGTTTTCAAGGAAAACCAGCATTTAGAGAAAAAAAAAACATTTTGCGTTATTGTGCTAAACAAAAATAAAAGGATGACGAATATTTTTTTCTCACTGACCTTTCATTGCTCAAAATATAAGTTAAAATGGAATAAATATTCCTATCAATTACTTTCATTCATGCATAATTATATCACCAGAAAGCTTAAATTAAGTACCAAAAAATTAAAAAAAAACGGTGTAATTTTTTTGCCTTCATAAAAATTAAAGCAAAGGCACGTAGAAGTGTGCATAATCCGATAAGATACTAAACGTCAGGCCTTTAATATAAGCAGATCAAAGGGACTCAATTTGGACGAGAATCAGGAAATTTACCTTAACCGTAAGAGCGCTTGCTACGGAAATATAAAGATGGAGTAACAGGAACTTTAGACTGACCTTTTCAAAACTGGGAAGACACAGGGCCATGTAAAGATATCAGAGAAGTATCCAAGCCAGATGGTGGGACAAAAGGAAGGGTGTGAGATGGTATTAACCTTTTATCCTTTCTAGCTCTACAAACGAGAGACGTTAAAGCTTTTCACCTTAGGCTCTTGCAGAGACTTGATTATTTATATATACTTAGACATAGAAAAAGACAAATGAATGACGACAGTCATGAACTATGTAATGCATAATCCAATTGTGATAAAAACAAAATCGTGTGATTAAAAACAAATTTTGTTAAACCAAAAAATGAAAATCCGTTAATTGACACGGTAGTCGATGTATTGTCATATTTGTTTATAATTTTTTCTTTATATGCTTCTATTATTGTCTTATTATTTTTGTTACTCAATGTGTGTCTATCTGTGCATCGTAGCAAAAATCATTAAATGCATGATTGAGAATGCTTTCAGATAAAAGTAAAACATTGTCACTTTCCAGACTGTTGTCTCCAAAGCCGTCACTGCCAATCGCACATTCCTAAGTATAATATAATTTCTGAAACTGACAGTTTATCACATGTCAATTATGCCTTTTCAACATCACCTTTTTTTTTTCCAGGTGAAGCTAGAACCGTAACTAAAAAAAAACAGACAAAAAAAAATGCCTGCTAGAGGCGGAGGTCTTTGCTGGTGTTTGGGTGGCAGCCCTCGCCCTCCAGAAATCAAACATGGCCTGGACTTTGCTACTCCACTCCAAGCTATGTCTCCAGATACACCTATGCCAACAGATGAGAATGAGCTCAACAGCAAGTTTGAGGAGTTAGTGGTGGGTAGCCTCACCCTTGAAGATAGCTGAAATTTAATCTAAGCAATATTTTTTTAATCATCTCGGGATGAAAAAAAATGAAATAGCCATAACAATTTTTTTTCTAAAAATACCTTTTATGTAAAATTACAATGGCACCTGTAGCTATTTGAATTTGGATGACTTAATTGTAGCGAAGCCATTCTTGAGACCAAATAACTTTATTTCTACACAAAATAAAGATGAAAGACAGCTAAATACCAATAAAATATTATGTGACCAAATATGACTGCAATGCGTTATTACAAAAAATGTAATTGTCACCAAAGCTTTTCAAACCGTGAGTTGTTAAATATATTTATCTTTGTCTTGTTCTCTCAGCATCTCATAAAACTTGCAATATTTTTTTGTTTGTTGATTTTCTTGAAATTTGTTTAGAAGTGTAATACTCCTCTGAAAGAACATAAAGGTTAGCGCCACTAGATTTAGGAAGAAATCATATCTTGAATTGACTCTTTGATGAAGCCCGTAAATCGCATAATGATCCTAGGCTTGCTTCGATCAGTCAAGAAAGCGAGGAAGAAGAGTGAAACATACCTGCTGAACCGCTGAAAGCCTTGTGTAGGATTTTCTTTAGTAACTTAAATTATTTAAGAAGGTGCTCTAAGTCCCCCTCCTCAGTCTTAAACGGCATGGTCATTTTTATTTCATCCCTTTATATAATGCCTTGGTGTTTAACAGAGTTCTTTTAGAAAAACAAAATAAGAAAACGAAAAATAAAAATACGAGCTTTTTATGCCTACACGAGAAGCAGTGATTAAAAAAAAATCACACGAAAAAAGCTTTCTTTTTTTATAAATACATGCTCTTTATTTAAACATAAGGAATGGTTGACATATGCCCTGAGGAGTTCTCTAGCACTCAACAATAAATTATCAGATGGAAGTAATTAAACGATTGCATCCTTTCCGGACGAGTTGGATTAATTTTGCATGTGAATGTAAATATATAGTAATGATCTGCCCATCTCTCATAGACTCAAAAGGTGGGTTTCAAATGTAATAAGGTGCAATATTATAAATATCTGAACTCCAGTAACCGAACCCTGGAAACACAAACATGCTAAAAAGATTTTGTACCGGAGACTTTTGTTAAGAATAAAAGCTCGTAAGCGCTGTTTTTTTTTATATATATATATATATAAAATGGACAAGAGGAACTTTTTTCTGCTCTTCTGCTGTCACAAAGTTTTAAATGTTAATTTTAAACTGATTTTGAAATGCAAAATAATTGTAAATTCCTGTTTCGGATAAATTAAGCTTTAGAGAGGCTTTTTTTTTCATTTCACGCGTTTAAAAGTAGCAAGATGAATTTTTTTAGGGGGAAAAAAAGGGGGGGGGGGGGTAACAAATCAGTATCTCCTTTATCTGCTGACATTTTCAGCTTGTGATTGAAACAATGGTTTGCTTCCCCAGGCTGAACTTGGATTAGACAAGGCTCACAGAGATGCTCTTTACAATCTTCCACCAGAAAAGAAATGGCAGATATACTGCAGCAAGAAGGCGGTATGTTATTATGCTGTAATAACCTTTTCATTTAAGCTCCTCCCCCATCCCCCGCCTCTCTCTCTTACCGCCTCTGTATCTCTCTCTCTCTCTCTCTCTCTCTCTCTCTCTCTCTCTCTCTCTCTCTCTCTCTCTCTCTCTCTCTCTCTCTCTCTCCCCCCTCTTTTCCTGCATTTTAAATACAATATTTAATGTACATTGACAATGTCATGTCTAGTACATCTCCCTTTTATCGGTTTCCTTACTCATTCACTCTCTCACTTCTTACCTCCGTCTGCATACTTGTGGATATCGGACTCTGGGTCTTTGTTTGTTTGTCTGTCTATCTTTCTATGTGTCACTTCTTCACCTCCTGCAGTTGTCTTACCTCGTCTCGGTTTGTCATCGTTTGTTTACAGATGTTTGTCTTTTTTTTTCTTTATATATTACGATACTATGAGGTAATGCGAGCAGAAAGTGAGTGTGAGAGTGTTCATTCTCAAACTCTTAACTTGCCGATTTATTTCTTCTCTTTCCCAAGACTCTTCCTCAAAACGAACGGACTTTTGCCCTCTTGATCTTTTCACGGAAAACTTGATTTACCTTATGACCCGAGTGCTTCTCCTCTGACTTTTCAAATTGGGTCAAATTAGTCTCAACTTAGCCTGAGTCATTTCACTTAAGACTAAATGCATCTCTCTCTCTCTCTCTCTCTCTCTCTCTCTCTCTCTCTCTCTCTCTCTCTCTCTCTCTCTCTCTCTTTGTCTCTCTCTTTTTCTTTCTTCTTTTCCCTTTCTCTTCCTTAGAGCAGGAACACCTGAGCTCGGTGTGCACCATCGAACCCAATCATTTCCTCAGAGCAAGATGACATTTCCCTAATATCACTTCCGTTAAGGTGAGGGGATCTGCTAGTACTCCTGCTCGCCTCCTTTTTTCTTTTCACCTTTGACCAATCCCATAAAATCCCATTTTCTTCCTCAATTTTTCTCGAATGTCTTCAAGGCAACTATAAACTGCTGGTTAATAAATATGCCACAGGCAATGTGTTTTTCCTTCGTCATCTTATTTAAATTCTGTTGTTGTTTTTTTAGTATAGCAAGAGCACTATAAGAGCACGTCATTTTTTGACACGTTGAAACATGAAGCTTATGTAGAAAGCTAAGAAACAGATTTCAAGAGTTTTATTAAAGTCTATAACATCATAATTCGGTACCTTGAAAAGTCAAAATTGCAATCCTCTGGAGACACGTGTTTAGTGATATCATTATCGACGAAAACATCTGCAAACACTTCTCTCTTGAAAACAAAAGTTCCGGAAACTTTTTGAAATTTTTCCACTCGAAGTTTATTTCTCGTTCTTGAGGTTGGGAATGATGTTCGTTACATTTTACTAAAAATAAGCCATGGCTTCATTCATTGAAGAATATCTCTACAAATTTTAGCTTTAAATCTTTAAGCCTTATTTTGCTTGAAAAGGAGTCAAATAGAGCATAATTTCCATTTTTAATGTCACTCTTTTGAAGGAATATTTCGGTATTACTGCGCTCTTTACTATAATAATCAAAACCATCGTTGTCTCCCAAGAAAATAAACATCAAATTGTGTCAGCTTTTTTTTAGACCTACTTCAGCGGAATTTTCTTTCGTAGGAAAGAAAGATGACTAAGGAGCTTTTTCGCATGAAGCTGGTGATAACTGAAATAATGCCAAACTTTAGACAACAAGCACCTGAGATTGTAAATGTAACGGGTCCTGAAAGCCAAAACATCCGATTCAACCTCTGACCTCCCGGCATGTACTAAGGCCAGTCAGTCTGCTTCTCTTTCCTCCTCTATCTGCCCCTCGAAGGTGATTAGGTTAGTGTGATGTCTATCTGCCAACCGCATTCGCATCTTCCGCTACGTTAATCCATTACAGCTTTCATCAAGCAAATGGGCGTAAATGTGGAATTTACCGGCCAGTTTACAATTTACCCAAACTTCACTCTGAGCCTCGATCTCAAATAAGAGTAGACTGTACGTTTAGACTCTGTATATTTGTCTTCCACTTTGTATATTTCGATAAAAAGTACAAACCCTTGTAGATGTCGCCCAGCTACTCCTCCTACATGCCCTCTCTTTCAACACACGCACACAATTTGTCATTCTTATCTTTCCAATTTCATAATTTCAAAGTTTCACTATACTCTCTGAATCAACCTTATAAAAGACATATATATATATATATATATATATATATAGAGAGAGAGAGAGAGAGAGAGAGAGAGAGAGAAGTAGAAAGAAGGATCGAGAGATAGAATGCTAGGGAGAGGAGTATCACAAAAAGAGAAAGACACACACAAAGAGAGAAAGAGAAAGAGAGAGAGAGAGAGAGAGAGAGAGAGAGAGAGAGAGAGAGAGAGAGAGAGAGAGAGAGAGAGAGAGAGAGAGAGAGATGAATGAAAGGTCCAGAGAAAAGTATTCAAGCGTACAAACACTGAAGATGTAAATCATCGCTAAGTTTTTAACGCGTTTTACAATCTTTCTCTTCTTTAAAACAATTTCCTACCTGTGATGTATCTTTGAAGTATTTTTTATTTTGAAGGAGATGCTTGTTACTCTCATTGCAGACCGCTCCTGAAATTCATAACAGCAGCTATGAAACGATTCGTTGCGCTTTGCCTCTTAGCTAGCCATGTTTAAATAGTCATACAAACAGTTTACGTTTCTGTTTCTTCCTATTATTTGCCCGTTTCTTCATTTTGTCCCTAACAAGCGGTACCGATCTGTTTCATCCATTTTCTTTTAAAAAGTTGTTTAAGTCACGAAGAGATTGTTTTTTTGTAGGCGCAACTTCATGTTCTCATATGTGTTTAACTGTATGACTAGGTGAATTTTTAGTTGCGTTAATCGGCTGCTATAAACGAACTGGCAGACATAAAATAAAGGACCCTCTTAATGAACATTGAAAGACTTCATGTCGGGATGATGCACAAAGAACCTCACGAAAATACAACAGCTCATGACATATTAATATCTAGACGGAGATAGATCTGGTTCTTTCCATGTACGTAGAAGTTTGCGACGAAAACCCGTTTGCAACTGCAGTAAATCATTCTTTTTCTCTTTGTTCCCTTCCATTTTCCGTTCTTATTTTCCCAACAAATGGTAATCTACTATCGCCTGCTTGAAGCTTCATAAAATGTCATAGGACCTCATCTTCATGTGCCTTTCGTTTTCTATCATATTTTTTGTTACTCGTTTTTTACCCCTTTGTGTTTCTGGATAACTAATTATGGACAATGTGTGTTGTGTAATTGTCCTCTTTTTTTCCCCGAATGCTGTATTGTCCATTACAAAAGCTCAGCTGGATTAATTTCAAATTCTTTTATCGCGTTGAGGGAAAGAATGAAATCGAAATAGATTAGAAAAAGCAGCAAGTGGAAGTACACTACCAAAGGCAGAAAGACAGAGAGAGAGAGAGAGAGAGAGAGAGAGAGAGAGAGAAAGATAGAGAGAAAGAGATAGACAGATAGAGAGAGAGAGAGAGATAGATAGATAGATAGATAGAGAGAGAGAGAGAGAGAGAGAGAGAGAGAGAGAGAGAGAGAGAGAGAGAATAAAAGTCTCGTCTTGCCTTGCTTCATCATGTTCAGTAGTTATTTTGTCTTTCTTTTCCATCACTTCCTAATTTGCGATACTAAATGGACAGAAAATGATCCTTTAACAGACTATCACCGACTTCCCCCTCCTGACCTCTTTTCCTTCTTGACCGTTTTTTTTTTCCATTTTCTCTTTAACCAGTTAGCTTTTCTTCTTCTTTTTTTTTTTTTTACAGCTTCAAGCATTTCACAAACACTAAGTTTATACAAAACGTTTTTAACACTTTCTTCCTTCTGCCGTTTACAGAAGGTAAGTTAGCCTTATTTCCATTCAACTAGACAGAAGACAACTCTAAATTTTAATTTTTAATCATTTCGTTTTTTACGCAGCCAAACGATCAGTAATTTTTGAGACGTTTTATTTAATTTCGAAAGGTTTTTTTTTTCTCTTTCAAACAATCTTTCTAAATGATGATGGCGACAATGATGTGAACAAATTCGTCTGATTAATGTAAATCCTCACTATTTCGTGCCTACCAGTCAAGCCCAGCTGAATTGTATTTAATTAAAAGTAGATTCGCCCCATGTCCCCTGGCCTTAAGTCACTGTGACAAGAAGAACTACCGTTGGTTTAACCTTGCGACAGCTCGATAATGTAAACTCGGCTTTCTGGGTGTGTACTTAACATATAGACCAACGGACATCCTGGGATCCGATGGGAAGCAGACACAGAACATCACATTGAGACAGAAACACGGAGAAAAGTATACACGTCTATCCATTTGTTAGTTGTCTTTTCTGAGAGATTTCCTCTGTGAAATGTTTTTTCTCATGAACCCTTGAATCTATGTTATTGTTTTTGTACCTCCCCCCCCCCCCCTCCATTTTTTAGTCGATTAAAATTATGCATAACTTTTTTTTTTTTAATTTACGAGTAATTGCGCTTTTTATTGTTGACTTTATTTCTATAATCACAAAATAATATCACCATCAGTCTCTTCTTCCTTACTCATCATCATTATCATTACCGTATCAATTATCAAGGCAGTAAAATTTTATCATCCCCTCTTCTACTGTTTTTTTCCCTTTCTCATTTGCTTTAAAACCTCCATTCTCTTCATCTTGACATATTTTTTTCTTTGATATGCCGAACCTCACGCTAATGGAAAGTTTAAAACCTCATTGTAACAGATACATACTCCAAGGTAAAGACTTGTTTGAATTAAAAAAAAACAACAATAACAACAAAATTTAAAAAAAGGGCACGTACCATTACATTACGGTTATGTTGCCACTAACAAATCAACCGATTATCTACATCGCACAGGAGATGGTACATTATTTACATCACACTTTTGTTACTACAGGGAGGTGTGATTGCCTTTGTAGTGACTTAATTTTTTTCTCGGAACGGTTTTTTTTTTTTCTTTGATGCTTTTGCACAACTGTGAGAGAGCCTGCTGACTTCCTGTTTCCCCGCAATCCTTAAAAAACCCCTCTGTTAAGGATTATTTGAAAATGTTTCAAGTTCCAATTTATCGCCCATTCCCTAAAAAAATAAAAGAAAAGGAAACAAAAACTGTCGTACAGCGACGCCTTATGATGCCTCGACCATCTTTCGGATTAATTGACAAAGTCGTAACACGGGGTTTTGATAAGCAATCTCAATGGAAGCCCCGTCCACGAGATGTCACAAGCCCACACGGAAGCGGCAATCCAGCGCTAAGTTTAGACAGTAGATTCGCCGCTTTTCAAAACCTGTTTTCTGGACGTCGTTAATTGTACTGCGTGTCTTCTCCTCTGGCCACTTGAGGTGAAATGACCCCGTAGTAACTGTAAACTACGCAACGCGTCGAACGTAGATTACCTACAGCAAAGATTGTGTCTAGGCGGTTGGCCAACGACGTACGCGTAATGCTCTAAGCCAGGGATACGGTACGTAGATTCTCTGCAATGGTCCAGGTGACTTGAAGGATGTAGATACTGTCGACCTTGCTTCTTTGTCCTACTTATTATTTCATAATCTCCTCTAAATCCCTATTATATATCACAAGTTTTTCTAATATTCTTTCCCTCCTCTTTTCTCCTTTTTTGATAACTAAACAAACTACGCGCAGAAAAAAAAAAAAACTAAGGCAGAGGAGTTCAGACGCTACCATGAGACATACAGGAACTTTGAGGGAGAATTATTGCCAACAAATACTATCTTTCAGTACAAAGAAATAAATGCTCTGTCGTCCTTCAAATACATTTTATTCCGAAAACAATTGAAATTATTGTACGGTCATAAGAAGCGAAATGACTTTTCAATTTAAACTGGTCTCTGTTACTGATATTTACGGACAAAGAAATCAGCTGTTGATCTGGAGAGCAATCGAAAGGACATCTTCGAAACAAGATCTGAAGTTATAATGTTAATCACCATTCTCGTTAAAGATCGAAATTAAGCAGATAACTATTTTTTCAATTTGTACTTAACCAAGAGGATTTTGTATATTTTACACAAGAGAAACATTAATGCGGGTTGGAATCTAGGGACCGCACAGTTAGCCATGGAAGTAAGTTATGCAAACTTGTAGTCGTGGATTAAGCAATTAAAAATTTGACTTAAAAACTATGCTTTGGAACTGAGAAAGGCCTACGCACATATACACACAGAACATTTCTCTGAGAAATACCGCTTATACCTCTCGACTGCACTATACATTGATGAGTGGCTGTTTAATTAATTTAATAAGCCGCACACTTTCCACCTGGAATTGCCAATGAAGTAAGGGAGAGTATTATTCGATAAAAAAAACAAACAAAAGACGGATTTGAAAATAAACACTTCCTCATTTAATCAAGGAAATAACGTTAAACCAATAGGTCCAATTTTACACCATTAAAGACTCGAGCTCAAAGAAAAAAAAATAATTGTATAGTGCAAGAGAGAGAGAGAGAGAGAGAGAGAGAGAGAGAGAGAGAGAGAGAGAGAGAGAGAGAGAGAGAGAGAGAGAGAGAGAGAGAGAGAGAGAGATGGAAAAGCTAAATGGAAAATGGGGGATCTGAAGGATGAAATAACAAAGAAAAGAGAATGTTAAGAGAAAAGTTTGAGAAGAAGCATCTACCATAAATTTTTATCTCAAATTAAATATTCTAAGAAAAAACATTTTTTCATACGATTGCTTTTTTTTTAATCATTTATTATTCTTTCGCAAGTACCATTACCATAACTCGCATTCTTCTTCGAACACTTCATATCTTGCTTTCTTTCTATAATCGCTAACCGTCTGTCTGGCTTTCTTTCCACTTAGCTGTATTTTTCTCTTCTTTCTCTTTATATTTCTTCTTTTCGTTTTATCGAATTCGTCTCAGATCTTTTGACCCAGATGAAATTATTTTGAATTTATCATACTATAAAAAGCTTTGAGAGGATCATAATTATATGATTTTAGAAATTCAATCGAAAGGGGAAGAAATCACGATAAAAAAGTCGAAACGACGTAGTAGGACAAAAAATTAGAGAGAGGATGGTGAAAAGAGATGAGGTGGGAATGGTTAAACAGCAATATTTTCTTAAAAAGTCGAAATTGTCCTATCATCAGGTTTTAGATATCTCTGCTTCCGGGTTGTGATTTCTTAATTTTATCGTCAGTCTATTTCCGTTGCCAACTTCAAGCAACAAAACATAATCCAAGCTTTACAGGGAAAAACCATTAGAGCATTATGTGCCAGTAAAGGATCTCAAAAGTATATCTCAGTCGTGAGACTGTAAATTTTAATATATCCTCAAATACATATTTAACTGTCTTTTTCCGTCTTAGCTATAAACATTCTTTCTTTGATCATTTACTCAACTTCTCCGTCTTCGGATATACCTTCTCGTTCTGATTCTATCAAATCCATCCACATCATTTCTGTCTGTCTGTTTGTCTGCTTGTCTGTCTGTCTGTCGGTCTCTCTCTCTCCCTCTCTCTCTCTCAAACACTTTTTTTTCCTTTTTACACTTACACCACACCCATCATAACTCTAGCCCGATCATCTGGAGTGATTGATAGGTGTAGATCCAGTGAGGACACATCGCGACAAATGAGGGAGGGGGCTAAATGACGACGCTTCAAAAACACGTCTGGGTGTGGGTTTGTTCCATAACACCAGCATGAAAGGTAACGATTGCGTCATAACACAAGGGAAGACAGGCCACTCAATATTGAATGGTATATTATTTACAC
The DNA here is from genome assembly GCA_033675545.1 of Elysia crispata. NCBI lineage: Eukaryota > Metazoa > Mollusca > Gastropoda > Plakobranchidae > Elysia > Elysia crispata. The sequence continues at coordinate 347,268 of JAWDGP010000089.1, read as the reverse complement.
CACATTTTTATTGTCACCTCAGGAAGATGTGATTGCCTTTGTAGTGTCTCTTAATTTTTTTTTTTATAACTTTTTCACATTAATCGAAAATTACACACCATAGAAAGGGTCGTCATCAAGTCATAAGGAACATAACTGCATCAGAAATGAGAGGATTCTCAATGATAACCAATATAGTGGTCTATGTTTTGTACGTACATCATTCTTGAGACTTTTCCGACACATTGAAAACTAACTAGCTAAAATTATGCTTAAACATAATAGAACGTATTTGGCAACAAGCCAGTTTGACCCATGCTAAACTGTAGGTGTGATAGCTTGTCATGGAGTTACGATTATGAATATGAATGATGAGGAGAAGGACACATCATTGATCATTGATATCACTTATTTGGCATTATTTTGTTTTAAAAAGTTAACTGTATCTCGACGCATGAAGAGCGCAAGGTCCTCTACACTACACAGAGGACGAGAAAGCGACAATATCACTGTTATTATGTTGATTTTCCAAAGAGATGATTGATGGTCATTGGTAATTTCAGTGTACGTAAATTAGCTCTAGTAATAGCCATATCATGTTACGACACAATAGAACAATTTTTTTATTTCTCAACGTCACACCTTCCGTGACTAAAATAAACATTTTAAGACCATCTGTGGCCTACCCGTGGAGTGGTGTCGATTTAAACGTATGATATATTCAGTCCTCTTGAAATTAAAGTCCTTACACATTTCACCATGATTAGATCCATATGGCCTCCTGCATAAACCGCGTTTTACATAAACCTCTAAATCTTCCTGTCATACGCAGTGCATGTGTTGAAGACCACTTTACCTCACTTTTATATCAAATGACTTTTATGAACCTCAGATCCTTTCGAACTGATACCAAAGACAAATTATCTTAAATCGGCATTTATTCCTCACTTCTATAACGCAACCAGCCTCAGAATTCTTCTTACTGAAAGAGAAGGGTATCAGCACGTTACGTGTGAACACGACACGAATTTATATTATTCAATTGGTTATAGTTTCATCCGAATATTTCACGTTTAAATCGATGCTCTCAACACATGTTTTGAAATAGTGTTAACAATTTCACCCTCGAACGCGGCTCTGAATTATTGATTTTCCCTAGACCGTGGCAGAGCAAGGCCTCAAAAGAAGTATAGATACAGAGATGACAGAAAGGAAGAGAGAAAGAGAGAGAGAGAGAGAGAGAGAGAGAGAGAGAGAGAGAGAGAGAGAGAGAGAGAGAGAGAGAGAACAGACAGACAGACAGACAGAGACAGAGAGAGAGAAGTGAGGGAGAGACAAAGAAAGAGAGAGAGAGAGAGAGAGAGAGAGAGAGAGAGAGAGAGAGAGAGAGAGAGAGAGAGAGAGAACAGACAGACAGACAGACAGACAGACAGAGACAGAGACAGGCAGACACTGAGATAAATTTTGTTTGTGTTTTTCAAAAACAATTTTGGATGAAATCTTGAAGGAAGCGTCAAAGAATTAGAACGCAACATTCATTCATCCCGTATAACCGTGACAACAAAGTTTGGAAGCTGGGGTAGGGTATATTATTGGGCTTTGCGTTTTTATAAGATTAACAAACATTTTTTTTTTAACTGTCGCGATGAATGAGCATTTTTAAATATATCCGAATGAATTGTATTGATTTTGTTGTGATTGCTCTCTTTCAGCACTATCGTTGATGGGTAAAAAAGAATGTGGCTGAGATACTAAAATCTGTCTCTCTTACCTAATAAAAATTTATTGAATATAAGGAAAAGTATAAATTACTTTTTATATCGGTGATCTGCCATACAAAATCATTGCAAGCTAAATTTCCCAATACCGTTTTTTATAACAAAGCAACATACCGTATTCTTATACACAGGATATAACAAATGTCAAAGCTAATCATTTTATTATCGTATTAGATCCGAACCTGAATATTTTCACTCGAGTCCGTATCCAAACTGGAGGATGAAGTTGCCGTGCATCGCTCACATTATATTTATACGGTCTGTTGCTTGATGTCAACGGACTGTCATCTCGGAAAAAGGAGGATCGCACTTTGTATTACACATCTGATGAAATCTGTGTTAGGCCTATTACTATTACTACTACAACTTATATGGTTAACTACTATTTCATTAATTGACAAAAATCATCTTTTACCATCTTTAGAAATGAGTTTCTATCTTCTTCTTTTCTTTACCTAACATTTCTCTCTATATGCATAAGTGTATGCGTATGTATGCATATTTGTTGCTGTTATATAACTATTCTTGTTCAAATCTTCAGGTCTATCTTAATATTGCTTATTTATTGACCAACTTGTTTGTGTTTATAGTGAAATAAATGTATAACCTGGACATTTCGTGTAAATTCCTTCGCCAAGGAGATTTTTAAGTCCCTCACATTCGTCTTTGCCAGACAAATAGGACTAGATTGCTTATTCACGCATTAATGTGCAGACGTTTCACTTGGACCACTTGATACTAACAGGCGTTCGGCTTTGAAGAACTTGACCTTGACAGTGGATGTACCGTACCGATTTGTAGATGTCTAATGTTTTACATAATGTACACAAACCCCAGCTTACGGGGATGTATGAGGAGTGTTGGGTATTTGGGAAAGTGCTCGACGAGGGCCCTCCAGGGTGGCAACTGACAGGGTCGAGACAGAAACCACCGACTCCCTTGTCCTAACCTCTGCAAGCTATACTGGTGCGCTGGTCCTACTCAAATTTTATTATTCCTTCCTCCGTGCATTTTAATTTTATGATGCTTTCTTTATATCGTTACTTCACATTTTGTCAGATCCTTGCTTAAGTCGTGTGCATCTCTCATAAATTCATCTCTGAGTTGAGAGATAGAGATACATAAATAGATAGAAAGATAGATGGATAGATAAATAGAGACAGAGTGGTAGAGAGAGAAATATTGCGTATGTATGTGTGATGGGACATAAAGAGAGAGAGAGAGAGAGAGAGAGAGAGAGAGAGAGAGAGAGAGAGAGAGAGAGAGAGAAAGAGAGAGCATAATAAAAGACAAATATTCTTACAGATAAAGAAACAGACTCAAGAATATGTGCAGGTACACATATCAAAATCTTAAGTTAAAAAAGACAAACCTAAAGGACTGAGCATTATTGTCTTTAAATCTATTTTGCAACAAAGCTCGGGAGCTAAGGATTTATGAGGAACAACTTTCTTTCTAAGAGAATCCAGATCCCTTGAAGATAGCTTTATTTATGATCTTATACGTAGATCATGCGCTTAACTGTTTATAAATACAGGACCTCAATCTATGCACATAGCTCAGAGCTTTTCTCACAATATTTGAACTACGCTTCACCGCTCAATGAATGTGGCCCAATGCTTGCAGTGGATAACTGTTCCCTCTACCTGATCGTGCCTGAAGGCATTGTTCAGATAGAAGAAATCTCTGTGGCTTGCTCATCATATGCTCTTTTATACGTGAAACGTTTTTATCCTGCTATAATCTCCCTCACCCCATTCCTCAAATACTCTTCTGTCGCTCATAAAATCATAAGTCTTCGCCGTCCACTCACGCGTTTTAATATCAATTACAATTTTGACATTCTTTTTTTTAAATAATCAGTTATTATAGACATCCTTTTTTTAAAATTATATATATATATATATATATATATATATATATATTGTTTAATACAATCCGCATGTTTGCTTACGAGTCTGTAGCAAGATATGCTAAATCTGTCTTCTTCTATATGTTCCATGTGCTTTATGTTTATGTGCGATACTCTTGGAGTACCAGGTGGTTGAGTTGCTAGAGAGTTGGAATGACGATAACAGAGATGTTTGCTGCCCACTTTTTTCTACATAATGGCATCGACGCGAAGTATAGGATACTTTTAAATGAGTGATGGGAAAATAATATATGCGTGTACTCTTTCCTCCATTCTCTCTCCCCCTCCCCCCCCCCTCCTTTTTTTCCCCTCTCATCCAAACATTCGCATATATTGGTGAGCGCATCTCTCTCTCTCTCTCTCTCTCACTCTCTCTCTCCCTATTTTTTTTCTCTGACTTTATCATATTCCTGACTTCAGTGCCAATTCTTTTTTTCTCAAATACTCACTGCTCAGTGCACACTGCAAAGGTTTCACGAGAATGGCAAGTTCCATACCATGATAATGTGCCAGGCTTCAGCTCAACCCGAGATTATTTTCCTTTAATCTACACTCCGTAAAAACAAATACCGACCGTTGGACACGGTCTGAGAGCAAAATAATTAAACACAACCTGGCACACATTATTGCTGGTTACCACCCTTGAGATCGTTGGTCTTTGTTAGTCAGGCAGAGGTAGCCGTGGGAGACTTTTATTATTGTCTTAACCTTTCCAAAGGACCCGATAAGGCGATGGAGTAACTGGATCCTCCATATCCCTTATCTTTCCTTGGATTTAGATCTCATCTTAACCGATTCTCTCCCGTAAGCCAAGAATGTCCAGTTGATTTACAGGCACTGTATTGAATGGACATTACGAGATTAAAAGTAAAGCACAGGGAACGATCGAAAGGCAATGAAGCATGAAGGTCTTTGCTGGTGGTCGGTAACACACAAAATAAACTGCCATCTTAGATTTCAAAGCTTGATTACAGCAAAGCATCTTGAGGGTAAAGCTTTTGGCCCTTGCAGAGGGAACTTTTGAAAGAAAAAATAATACAACCACAAAACAACTAAATATGCATTTATCTTTGGTTAGGAAGAGGAGGGGGGGGGGGGAGTTGAAAAACAGGAGTAAGGTCGTCCCTTTAGGTTTGTTAAATATCTTGTCTTAACACAAGCTGGCCAGGAGCACCAATCCCACTTCAGTGTTTGCCTATAACTTTTGCGCTGTAAGACATAAACCATTGAAAAGAACATACTTATAAAACAGTGATCAAGAGTTTGCATCTTCAAATTAGAAAAGATTACAGGACATACTAAAAACGGAAAGAACACATATTTTTGACAAGATAGCACAATTGGACTGCTCTTTACTGTTTATCGAATCCAACTATTTGCAAAAGTCTTCGGTGAACCTCAAATCCGATAACCTTTATATGTTTCCTTCAAAGATATATCGCTAAGAAGGAGCATAAATATTTCTTTTCGTACGAACACAATGAACCAAAAAAAAGTGAACTACCTTGGCTCTAAATTAATATGAATTTCACATTGGGATAAATAAAATAAAACCGTCTGCTTCACACTGAAAAGTAGAGATAAATACTGGACTTCGATAACATTACATGAAATATAGAATACTCCTGGGAATCATAAAATAAAAAACAAAACAGAAAATTACCAAAAAAAAAACCACTAAAAAACCCAGCAAACACTCTTTTTTTTTTTTTTTTTAACTTTAAGAGATGCAGTAATTTTGTTTCTACGTCTATACCCGCAATACAAAATCAGCACTCAGAAACTATGCTGTGCATTTTAACTATGTGGAAAAATTAACCCCAATTCTGCATGAACGGTGTACTTTCACAGGGGAAACAACTGTAACTCTTCAGGGATGCTTTAACGCGCCATGCAAAAGCAAAACCACTGACAAGTGAAGTGGTTGAAGTAGTGGACAAAGTTTTAACCTGAATATCCCAGCCCGCTTTAGGCTCCTGCCTGCTTACTCAACACTTCGTCTACCCCTTCTGCTTAAACATTTACTTTGCTTAAGTCCTTGTTTTATTTTCATTTTTAATTCAACAGACACTCGTAAGATCTTGACTTCGCTTTTAATTTTTTTTTCTCTTTTTCAGACTCCATGTAGAAGTTAATGCTTTTTATTGCCATTACAAAATTTCCTGACTAGAACTAGAACCTACTCAAAGTGGGGCAGAACTTTCTAGGTATTTCGGTGAGTCAAGGAACCATATTATTACCGTGTCTCCCCTCAATTGCCTAAATCTCAGCTCAGTAAGGTGTCTGTGGCTTCCCGAGTCCTTGAAGCCAGTCTTTTTTTTTTTCTTACTGTCATTCCTGCCACCCGGTCAGGTAGGTTTACTTACCTTGACCGCTAGCCTGGGTGGTCAAACATAAAAGAAAGTAAAGCTTCTTTAACGCACGTGTGTGTGTTTGTGTGTAGTAAGTGTAAACGTCTAAGGGTAAATTTGTGCGGAAAGTGGTAGCGTCCTCTTTGCTTAGTTTAACCCAGACTTGTCGGCTCCTTTGATCTTCCGGGTTACTTAATCTGTGTCATAGTCTGGCTGGAATCACAGTGTATGTCATTTTCTGAATTTTTTTTTTTACACCCGAGAGTTGCTTCTTCACCTCCTTTTGCTTCTTGGGTTTTTTTACTTGACGCGTACTTTATGTGCCTACGAGTTTGAAACTTTTTCTTTTCCCATCTTTTGTCAAACCTAAGATGCTTTCTGTCCTTGCCGTTTGTCTCTTTATCCCAGGCCAAGAGGCTCACTTACATTGTTTCTCTGGGTCTGTAATTGCCTGTGTCTGTCTCTGTCTATGTATGCTTGTTTATATGCGTGAAGCTGCTTCTTTCGCCGACTCTGTCTCTCATTTTTTCCCTCTTACAAACTTATTCTTTCTGTCTGAATAAAACACCTTCTCGCCCCTAATTCTTTGTCGCTTCCTTTCTCTTTGCCTATCATTTCATATATCTATCTTATAATTATCTATTACTTAAATTTAACTAGTTATTCATCTGTGTAGCTTACTTCCTCAATTTCTGTTCTTGATGCTCTCAAAAGTTCAGAATGTAAAATATTCATGTCACCAAAATATTTTATAATGCGTTTTGTATATGTTAACAGTAAAAACTTTTAAAATGTCCTTCTCTTTTGCTGTGTCATATAACTGTAATGTTATTAGCCTCCTAGTAAGGTTTGTAATTTCAGTTTGCTTGGAATTTGAGTTTTGTTAATTGGAGACCGATAATAAATCGCTTCTCATGAATATCAAATAAAATAAAACCATAAACCATTTACTACGCTTTGAGGAAACGCCCTTCACGGCTTTGTTAAAATCGCTATATAGGGTAATTTCCAAATAAAATTCCACGAATACCTTGTCATTGTCCTACAAGAAGAGCTGGATGGTTACCGAGCTGATACATGTAATTGTATTACCGAGGTATACAACACCTGCGTTTACGTACCATCCTTTGTCATAAGTTGATCAATGTGCTGGTTGAATGGAATCCACTTTATTCAATGTGGTGTGGCAAACAAAGTTTTATATGGCCTCAGCAATATTAAAAATTCGAGAAAGCAAAAAATTAAAATATGAAGAATGGCACGTTCAAACGGAGAGAGTATTATTATTAATTCAAAACAATGTTAATGTAAACCGTGTTAGGTTCGCGCATTACTTGCATTTAACACTTTTAAGTTTTCAAGAAGCTATCGGAGAAGTTTCAAGCTTTGACGGAATTTTCATAACCGCTATTCGCACAAAACCACGCGTGTAAGAAATAAAGAAAACCATAAGGTGGGTTACTCATGTTTGTTTCCTAATGTCACTTTAACTGTTATGATTCTCCAAAAATTTTTTTCAATGTTAGAGATGTGACTTTGAAACAATAAAATAAAATTTTACGATATTTTTAAACCCTTTTAAACACCAGGCACCAAAAAACGTATTATGCGAAAAGCTCTAATAAGCCAAACATGTTCTAGCTTTAGTACTTTTTGAACTTTCCCTATCTATGCTTTTCATAATTTCGCCTTCCCTCCGTGCTTTAGTATCATTTGCAGGCCTTGCTTCTGATCTGTCTGATCTTTAATTTTATTGCCCCAAATAATGCACGGGTCAATTCTTTAAAAAAAAAAAATGACGACTTGTTCTTTGTTTGGTAATATAGTTGTCTTTTTTTTAAATAACACCAAGTCTTTTACATCGAGGTTATCGAGGTGAAAAAGCTGTAAATAACTATTTAATACAGTTGCAAAAATGGGACTCCAAAACAAGTGTGCCGAAAATGAAAGGACCTTGAAGAGGAATTTTATTTATATAAGAAAACATATGGCATCCCATCTCATTCAAGCGTGTATCTTATTCGTATGTCGTACTCGACATGGTATTTTGCCCTCTGAGTTCGTTCATTGACACACACTGGTTCTATTGTAGGCCTTTTGTAATGCTAAATCTTGGCAAATTTTATACCCTAAACTTTAAGACTGAGTGTAAGTTGAAAAGAATACTACGAGGTTTCTTAAAGATGTGATGGGCTCTCATTGCTGCTTGTGTGCATAAAACCCTCGAGATGTTTATCGATGGATTAATGGTCGGACAGATAAAGGAATTATATAGCACCAGTGAGAAGAACAACAGAGAGAGAGAGAGAGAGAGAGAGAGAGAGAGAGAGAGAGAGAGAGAGAGAGAGAGAGAGAGAGAGAGAGAGAGAGAGATGGCTAAAAAGATTGAAAGACAGAGATAGAGATATAGTTTTCCAGGTAGAGGGATCAGTAATCATGGCAATCCGATGTTTAGATACAAACAAGGGTAGATACAGTATAAGGGATGTGGATTTAAGATAGAAATAGAAAGAGAGAGAGAGAGAGAGAGAGAGAGAGAGAGAGAGAGAGAGAGAGAGAGAGAGAGAGAGAGAGAATAATTATGTTTGCGCTAAGCAAATAACTATCTTGCGCTCTTCTCCTTCTCTCAGCTTCAGCCTGTTTGTTGAACAAGTTACGTTACATTGAATAAAAGATGGGGAAAATAAAAGTATATCCTACATTTTGTATAAACAAGAAACTTGTTACGCTTTGTGAAGTCCGATCTGTACGCCCTAGTGATTTGCGTAGGGCTAAGTGTCATAATACACACATCGGAATGTTTTTTTTTTTGTACGTCTTTATATTTACATCCGTGTGCAACATCTCAATTTTTATCGTTATAATATGTATTGTTCAAAATCTTTTGAGCAACCAATTTTGAGCCTACCAAAGTTACTTTCATATATTTTTTTTGCCAATCAAAAACGCTCATTGTTAATGTTTGCCACACAATATATTACGCAATTGCTATTCTTTTCGATTTAAATAATTTTAAGAACTATAAAATTAAATCATAGACAAGAAATATGTAGGTCTTATAAGTGTTCCTTAATTCCCATGGGTACAGGCTGTCAATCTAAAGTTGAAGACATCTTGGTATTAAATTTTGAACAAGAGAGCGGAATTTGTACAGAAACCTATTAGGCTCTGGAGAATAAAATGAAGATAAAAAAGAAAATTTGTGGGTTTTTTTTTTAATACCGGTATATGAAGCATGATGTTAGCGTTATGGGCTATATTTAAAAAAAAATGGAATCTCTCCTCCCTCTTTTATGTCAGCTTTGATGGATTTTGTAAAACACGCCCTGAATCGTATTTAAAAACACAAGAAGAAATCAGAGACATAACCAAGTTGAGTAGGAGGGGATTTGGAGAAGGGGGGGGGAGGGGGAGGATTGGCAGAGGATACGGGATGATGTTTGAAAGATCTAGATAGACGTTCACGAGAGAGGGAAGCAGCGAGAGAGAGAGAGAGAGAGAGAGAGAGAGAGAGAGAGAGAGAGAGAGAGAGAGAGAGAGAGAGAGAGAGAGAGAGAGAGAGAGAGAGAGAGAGAGAGAGAGGATACGGGATGGTGTTTGAAAGATCTAGTTGGCGTTCACGAGAGAGGGAAGCAGCGAGAGAGAGAGAGAGAGAGAGAGAGAGAGAGAGAGAGAGAGAGAGAGAGAGAGAGAGAGAGAGAGAAAGAGAGCGGTGAGGTTGCAGACAAAAATAAAGACGGCAATCAAGAGAGGGGCGGAACATATTAAAAAAAAAAAACAGTAAAAATTTAATGAGAGAGGCAAAGAGAGAATGGTGAAAATATTAACTCTGTGTTCTTTTTCTGACCTAGCACTGATTCTTTTCATTCGTTCTATCCTTCCCGTGACTAATTTTTTTTTTTTTATCTTCAGAGAAGCAAGTACCGGTAACATTGTCAAGAACTGTTAGTTCCAGCATGAAGAATGAGAATCTCTCTCTCTCTCTTATTAATGACAAAAGAATCCTTTGTTGATATATCCACAAAAACGTAATTATCTCAATTTAAACAAAATTGTTCCAGCATCCATCTTGACTGTAATTGGGCTGAAATTTAAACATACAGCCCATTCTCTAAATACAATTAACCTTAGTATGTATTCTTATACGTAGTGTTTATAATAAACTCTTTATTAGCTTACCTCAAAGAATGGGTATCTCAACACCCGAAACTCGCTCATCTTTAAAGCTGTATATTAGAAGAATATTAGCTCCATCGAGATCGTTCATCCACTTTTTTTTATTTCATCGCGACCTAAGTTTTCTTTATGCTTTAACTGAAAGTGAGAGAAATAGCTCACACCAACATATAATGTTCTAAGCAATCCATAATCCCATGTTTTTTTTTTTTTTTTAATATAAAACAGTGCTTTATATGATAGTTACAAAGGGCCAAAGCCTTTATTCAGAGGTGACAATCCCTATGTCCTACTGTTATTTCGAGAAATAGTAACTTCCTCTACTGCTAATGATAGTATTTTCTATCCTTCTTTTACCACTTCTGCGGCGGCTACAAACATCATAATTTCTGTTTGTAATTAGAGGTCTTAATTTAAATTTCTGAAATAAGACAAATCTTTATTGTAATTTTTTAAAATGTTTGACTCAAGCATAACTTTACTAGAAGAATATAAACATAGATCTAATAAACTATGAGTTCCAATTTTCTTAGATAACCATTCCAGCAGTCAACATCATAATGAAGTTAATAGGCTCTTGACATAAGTATGAGGACTCGTTCCAAGTGGTTTCTTTTTTCACTCATGAATAAACTATTAAAAATGCCGGTTGTGTTTTTTAAGCTACTGGCTCGATTTTTACACTTTTTTTTTTTTTTTTTTTTTGTATCAACGAGTTCTTGTTTAGAGTTCAATCATCACAATCGTTTTCAATCCTTCTTTTCACTCCACCTCCTCAATTCGTCTTTTTTAATTTGTAGTTTTTTATATCCCTTCTTCAGTCTCTACGATCTCTTACGGTTCACTCCTCGAAACTCTCTTGCCTCATCCTCACTTTTCTGTTTGTCTGTATTAATTCTTTTTTACCCCTGATCCTTCCATTTTCGATCTCGAGTTCGCACTACTATGATTTTGTGTCTCCTTTTATGTGTTTGCCTGTCTGACTATCTTACTGTCTATCTGTCTGTCTCTCTCCCTCTCTATCAGTTAATAGGCTGTTGATATAATGAATGAGGAATCGTCCAAGTAGTTTCGTTTTTCACTCATGAATAAACCAATAAAAATGCCGGTTTGTTTTTTAAGCGACTGACTCGATTTCCTCACATCTTTTTTTATATCAATCAGTCCTTGTTTAGAGTTCGATCATGATAAAAATTTCCAGCCCTTCTTTTCACTGCACCTCCGCAATTTGTCTTTTTTAATTTGTAGTTTTTATATCCCTTCTTCAATCTTTACGATCTCTTACGGTTCATTCCTCGAAACTCTCTTGCCTCATCCTCACTACTTTTCTCACTTTTATGTTTGTCTATTTATCTGTGTGTGCTTGTCTGTCTATAAGTTGCTTCCTCTCTATTTTTTTTCATTCTATTTTATCCATGATCTTTCTATTTTCGATCTTAAGCTCGCTCAAATTGATTCTGTGTCTCCTTTTATGTGTTTGCTCGTCTATCTGTCTGACTATCTGACTATCTGTGTGTCTTTCTATTTCACTCTCTCTCTCTCTTTACCTCTTCCGTTCTTGTTCTCTCTCTCTCTCTCTCTCTCTCTCTCTCTCTCTCGCTCTTTCTTTCTTTGTCTCTCTCACTTTCTCTGTACTTGTGTTTGTCTGCCTGTTTGGATATTCCTCTCTCCATTCTCTCTCTTTTTTATTATCCAGTTTCTGATTTCACTTGCTCTCTTTACCCTTTTCACTGTGAATATTGATTATCTGTCATTTCCAGACATGCACATTAACTGGCAATGCTCTATTGACCCAATGATATATAGGAAACAACACAAAGCTGCTCTTAGCTAATAACATTAAGAAAGAATTATGTAGCTCACAGAGCCTGTAACCGACACCTTTCATTTTGCCATCACTTTTCTCTTTAAACTATCATGCTTATAGATGTATACGTGTTTCCGTTTTGAGTTTTATGTTCCTAAAATTAGATTTAATATCAACCTCTTCATTGATGACGCAAAAGTCTCAGGTAAAGATTTTTGGGAAAAGCGGAACTGCAATGAAAGAAATAATTTCTTGCCATCACTTG
>JAWDGP010000089.1:142500-330000 GCA_033675545.1 Elysia crispata | reverse complement strand
ATTGAGAGTTTTAACCATGCACTAAGCGTAAATTGTATTATTGTATATTATTGATTGGATATTCCTTGAAGCTGCTCATTTCTTTGCAGCCGTTACTAGTGTGAGAATAAAATCATTGTTGCCTAAAGCAAAAGTAAGTGAACCATTCGTATGTCTTCCTCTACATTAATCGTTTCATAATAACTATTGTAACAGTGTGTTTACATAAGATTTGAAAACTGAAACAGTCCTTTTATTTCCTACTGTAAGCTAAGAATCTATCAATGGATTTCAGGGGTTACTGGGTATCTTAACATAAACTTCCTCTTACCGGACCAGCGTCATCTTATTTCAGTTACATCGATAAGTAGACAGGCAATGATTTGAGATGATCTCCGAACATTAACATCAAAGGTTGGGGATAGATTTCTACCAGGAGATGGCTATGAGTCTCCCCTTTATGGCCGTTTAGTGCCTGACGGGAGCCTGACGATTCCTAGCACAACTGATGATCCAATGATCCTTCAGTTCAGAGCTTTTACTTTGCTCTCTCTCTCTCTCTCTCTCTCTCTCTCTCTCTCTCTCTCTCTCTCTCTCTCTCTCTCTCTCTCTCTCTCTCTCTCTCTCTCTCTCTCTCTCTCTCTCTCTCTCTCTCTCTGGGAATCACTGCCTCTGTCCAGTACAAATTGGTGAGATATCTTCTTTCCATATTACATACAACACTAACATGTCAATGTCCACACATGACCACATCACTCACCAGCGACTTGCCTGCACCGTGCAGGGTCCCATTGCAAGTCGCACCCCGCGCAAGCTTGTATTGATTTGTGTCCTTGAACTGTGTATAGACCTGCCCCTAACACCATCCTGGTCCATGAGAGGATACACCTAGACTAAAACAGGACCCTTGTGGTGCATGAGTCTATCAGGACGCGGGGTGGTGATGAAACCCTCGAGAGTTGAGGAAGAGGAAGCGAATCGCGACATGAGAGACGGTCGACGAGGAAGTGTATCTGTACTCTCTAGCGACTCCGAACACAGGATCTTACCCGCTCTCAAGGCTGCACTGAAGCAAAGGAAGGGACAATAAGGAACACAGCAGATGAGAGAAATAATAAATAAGTCTGTATAGTCTACATCATTCTGTCGTGTTTCGCCTTTTCGCTTAGCCTGTCATCGAAAAGTTCTTATGTTACCGTCTCGGTTTGAATTATGTTTCCTCTCAGGTAGATATTTATTGATATTTTTGCTAGTGGGTCTGGGCAATACTGAAAACTGTTATTTCAATTATTGCTTTATAAAAATTGTTAAAAAAAATAATAGATAACTAGCAGGACCTTCACAAGTTTTGAGTGCTTCACTGAGTAACCGGGCCCCCTCGACAAAAGTTATCCACAACACCACTTTGTCTCTTTGGCTTCCTTTCTTTCCTTTTGTGTGACTATTCATCTGTTTTCCTTCTTTACTGTCTTCAAGGATTTTGGCAAATAGTCAAGAGGAAGGTAATTAAGCCTTAAAAGTGTTTTGACACATTGAATTCTATTGCTTATCACAATTTTTTTCGTCCGTATTCAGGAGGCAAACTTGTTGAGTTGATGGGGCAGATGTTAAAAGGGCTAACTTAGCATGAACACGTTACAATAATTGTTGCGGTATTACATTACAATTATTTTGGTTTCTCAATAATCTTAAACTTGAAAGAAGAGCACGAAAAACTAATTTCTGAATTTCAACTTTCTCTCTCTCTCTCTCTCTCTCTCTCTCTCTCTCTCTCTATATATATATATATATATATATATATATATATATATATATATATATATATATATATATCACCTCTCTTTTTCTCTTGGTCTCACACATTAGCATTATATTCCGCCTTGGAATAAGAGCACTAAACGAAAAATATAGCCAAGGCAGTATTTCTCAGGATTCCCAATTAAAATTCTAACACGTTTTGGCTTTCAAAGTATTGTTCCGCACATAGGGATACCTCTTTGGTAGCACCAGTCCTGTGCCACTTACTTTCTTGTTAACAATATTGGTTGATTAGCCATGCGATGCTATGGTTAAGAAATAAACCCAAAGTTCAAAGAGATTTTGATTGCGAAGTGGATTATATACCAACAGGTGAACTTTAATGAAGTTTAACTAGCGCTTTGTTGAACTTACAAATTATCAACGAAGCAGAGATACGCATGTATTACGCAAATAAAACGGGAGAACAGAACTTTAAGTATTGAAAAACCGGATGTTTTATTGATAATTATGTTTTTTTTCGCATACATCTTTGATTTAGCCTCGTGATTTAATAATGAGTCGCTTCTGTGAGATTCATAAGACCAGGTAGATCCGGTTTTCCTTAATACGTGACTTCCTTTTGTGCATTGTGTGAATGCGCTTTTTAAGAAAATATTACTATCAGCAGAGAAAAGATGGAAATAAGATAATACAGAGATTGAGAAAGAGAGACAGTGAGAGAGAGAGAGAGAGAGAGAGAGAGAGAGAGAGAGAGAGGGAGGGAGGGAGAGGCGATAAGGAGAGAAATTCGAAGAATTGGCAGGACTTGGAAACAAATCGTAGATAAATGAAGAGTTGATGGGTTATACTTTTTTCTTACCTTTTACTTTCTCTCTCACTTTCTGTCAGTCTGTCTCTCACTCTATCGCCTTTCATCGTCTCCCTGTTTTCATGTCTATATCTGTTAGTTTGTCTTTTCTGTTGTAGTGTCATTAGCCGCCTCTATCTTTCTCTAATTTCAAAATCTTATCGGGAAAAAGAAGGAGACTTGAAACTGTTAAGTACATTATTTTCTCGTTACTTGCTACTCTTCCTTAAACTGTCGATCATTACTGTATCTCTCGGTATATTGTATCGACTGCTCACACTTTGTTTTTTCTTTTACCATCATTCTCTGCTCTTAATATAAACTTCTTCATGTGGTTATTGCACTTAAGCCTTGAGGTGGAAGTAAGACAGTCTATGATTACCTGACTTTATGATTACCTGACTTGTATTTCTATCAACACCGTATTCTGTAGTAATGAAACAACTTGACTCTCATCTCATTATATCGACGCTTGAGGAATTGAGCTATATCTGTAGTCCCCTATGTCTCTGTCAGGAGATTTTGATGTCTAATACTAATACTGCTTACATTTTCTCTTAGCTTCTGATATTTTTTCTGGCTTTTAATTATTACTTTCATCATCAACATCACTTTCATTGCTATCGGCATTATTATTATTATTATTATTATTATTATTATTATTATTATTATTATTATTATTATTATTATTATTATTATTATTATTATTATTATTATTATCATCATCATCATTATTATTATTATTATTATTATTATTATTATTATTATTATTATTATTATTATTATTATTATTATTATTATTATTATTGTTCTTGTTGTTGTTATTGTTGTTGTTGTTGTTGTTGTTGTTGTTGTTGTTGTTGTTGTTGTTGTTGTTGTTGTTGTTGCGGTTGTTGTCATCATCATCATCATCATCATCATCATCATTATTATTATTATTATTATTATTATTATTATTATTATTATTATTATTATTATTTTAACACCACTTTTTAAAAATACTCTACTGAGTCATTTAAGAAATATTCTGCTCTTCCGAAATGTTACCTTCAACTCAATTCATATTATTAAATCCACCCTTTTTTTAAATATTTAAATTTCTTTTTCTTCTTAGGATGTTGGTTCTGAAAAACAGCATGGACCTAACGAGTACATTCAGAATCTTTCGGCAATTAATAATGTGAGTTTTCCGGTGAATTGCAAATCACTTAAGTTTCTAGCATGTTTTTATTCTTATTGTGTACATACCATTGACACAATTATGGAAGAGAAAAGGAAAAAAATGTATCCACTTCACAAGAATAAAATGCATATCAGAAAATTTATTGCAGTCATTTGAATAAATACTTAGTCGTTTCACTGGATTTCAGATATCTAATTAGAAACTTAAACGAAAAGCTTGCTTCACGCAATTTATAATTTAACAAACATTAGGGATTGAAAATCGTCATAGAAAGCTAGATATCCGATCGATATTTTAAAAATAGAGAAAATCCTCTCATTTTGAGATTGAATTGCCTTTTACGGCCGCAGAATGTCGCAAAAGACAGCCAAGGGGATTTCACTTCTGCTATCGAGCTTGTGGAAAACCTGAAGACTGCCCTGAGGACGCAGACTTTAAGGTAAGCGTCGTCTAAAAAACACTTCGTGATGTCTCTATTTTTTTGCTGCCCACAATACCTGTTTTCACTAAGCCACCAATAATTACTAGACTAAAAAAAGATGGGAAACATCAGAAAGGGTATCTTTCATACAATAAGCAGGTAATTCCAAATATTTTTTAAACTTGTTGCGAAAGCAGATTTAAGCAAGACCTATATGTAACCTGTGATCACTCTTCTTATTCAAAATCGCGGCTCAGATTGCTTTCACTTTGGAAAAATGATGCGTTTATTTTTTTCTTCAGTCCACCTCTAAACACCAGAGAGGCTGACTTTTTGTATATCTGTTGAAATAATGCAATGTTGCTCTGAGGTGTTAATGAAAATAAATATGAGAGAAAAGATAATTCTTTAAAACATTTAAGAATTACCGTATCATTTATGCTAAACAATTAAGAATTCGTAGAATATCGAGCATCACATTATGAACTATACAGTTTTATATGACTGCCTATGATCAACCAAGCAATGTAAGTAAACAATATAAACTAAACCTGTTTTACTATTGTTTTATTATGAGTGTGTTTCGGCGTAGGTTGGTTAATTTATTTTGCTTTGAGTTGATCTAAAAGAAATTATCTTTCTGATAAAAAAAAAATTAAATTGAAAAAAAAAATTGAAAAGAACAAAATGTGCTGACAGTAACATGTACTACAAAAAGAGTAACACCATACATAAGGATCATACCATGATGATAATCTTAGATTAAAAATTACCTTTTAATTTGGAAAATGTTAACCCTGAGTCCATGGCTGTTCTCTCATCTGTCCCGATTCCAGTTTTGTGGTATCTTTCATCGAAGGCAGCGGTCTTCAGTGTCTTCTGGATTGTCTAACCAAAATGGATTACAATACATCAGAAGGACCCTTGCACACGGCCATAATTGGTTGCATTAAAGCCCTCATGAACAACTCGGTAAAATCCATTTTCTTTATGTGTGTTAAATGAGCAACAAATTGTTTTTCAATTTAACTGTCTTGTAAATGCTGAATTATATCATGATTACAGTTTTGTTCATTACTTTACATATTACATCTTTGCTGAATTTTTGTACGCTAAATGTACACATAGCAGGTACATTACCGCATATTTATGAAGTTATCTTAATGTAAAAAAAAAAAAAAAAAAAGAAAAGTAATAGTAGCAGTAGTAGTAGTAGTAGTAGTAGTAGTAGTAGTAGTAGTAGTAGTAGTAGTAGTAGTAGTAGTAGTAGTAGTAGTAGTCGTAGTAGTAGTAGTAGCAGTAGCAGCAGCAGCAGTAGAAGTAGTGGTGAAATTGGCAATTTTAATGCTGATGATAAGGTAGATGTCGATTATTTCACCAGCTTAAGAAACTTTAGGATTTTATTGGTCGAAATAAAAAATAATTAGTAGCAATACCAACAGTCTTCCAATAGAATAGGGAATACACAAGAGAAGAAACAAAAATAAATATAATTAGAAAAATAAAGTACACATTGCTTTTTACAAAATAATTTAAAATCTTTATCAACATTCAATAAATGTGAATATTCATTGTGACCTAATTTCCTGACATCAATAGCAAGGCAGAGCTCACGTTCTGGCCCACCCAGACTGCATCAATATAATCGCCCAAAGTCTAGCTGTGGAGAACATCAAGACAAAGACATCGGCGCTGGAGATTTTGGGCGCCATATGCCTCGTGCCAGGTGGACACCGCAAAGTCTTGAACGCTATGCTGCATTTCCAGAGGTGGGCCGGCGAAAGGACACGCTTCCAGGTTTGTACTGATTCCTATGTTTAAACTCAGTTTACATTCAGCATTTATACGTTTGTGGTGCTCAAGTTTTAAAAAAGATGTTTGAATAACATCAAGGACCTTCTAGGTAGCTATCACAGCGGTCTTTGTCTATATGGCGTGTATAGATATAAGGTTATTCGCCATTTGGATTTACAAAATCATTTTGAATAAATGGCCAATATTTACGTATATGTCTTCTGTGAAACACATCATTAAATGGATATATCTTACAACAGTTTATTTCTAAAGAATGATTGAATTCGGTCAGTAATCGAAAGATATTCAAAACCTGGGACTGATTTGAAATAGAGCAAACAGTATTTTATTCATTCGTCGAATGTGTCCTTCATTTTAAAAAATATATTTTTTTCTCCTCTTCCATCAGCTCCTGGTCTATGACCTCGACAGAAGTACGGGAAAGTACAGAGATGAAGTAACCTTGAAAACTGCCATTATGTCGTTTATTAATGCCGCTCTTAAATATGGGGCTGGCCAGGTATGTCCACAATACTACGACTTTCAGAATGATAATCAGTCGCATTTTTTGACATGTTCATAACAAAATTCATTTACAAGCTTTCGTCTCTCTGCTTGGCAGTGGTGCTACTAACATCCGTATAAAAAAAATTATATTCGGAAAAACATGAATTAGCAGACTTAGTCTAAAAAGCAATAATGCGCTCTTCTCATTATGCAGTCTTATTGCTATATGCATTGAGAATTCTGCTTGGATTGTTATTTCATGTGTTTTATTGATCATGGACCATGAAAGACACTTAATTGGTAGCATATGTGAACTTAACGCACTCCGAAATTTAAAACGGTGAATTTCAATGACCGTTTCTAAAGAAATGTTTTTACCGACATACTTTATTTTTCTCCTTAGACAAAGGAATTTCGAAAATAAACAACAATATAGCTTTCATTCAACATGTCTTGACTTCACGATATTTGAATAATCTCGCACCATTTGGCTCCCTGACACATTCTTCCCTTTTTGCGTGTTCTCTTGGGAATCCGTACTGGTTCCGTTCAGTTTCCTTTGGTATTTTCAGATCTGTTATCAGGAAGCGCCAAACAGCTCTGGGTGCTGAAAGAAGTCCATTCTAAATTCCGCCCGCAAAGTTTTTTTCAACCGTGGTATTTTATAATCAGGTCAAAGACTAGTACAGCTTTTACCTGTCAGACGATAGAGCTAAAAAGATACTAAATACATTTACGCTGAAGACGGATATCGAAAACTGAGGTTGATATGATTCTAAATGTTTTGATATCCTTTCTCACGCCACAAACTGTCAATCATCACATAATTTTTTTGTCACTATTAAATAAAAAAAAACCCATAATGATTTATTGCAAAAATGCAGGACCATCTGGAATTCCGGCTCCACCTCCGATATGAGTTCTTAATGTTGGGTATTGTACCTGTGATGAAAAAGATGCGTTCCCATGGCAACACTACGCTGGACAGGTGAGCTAACTTTGATAATAAAGCACTCATCACCTGGACAATACAAAAGATGTTTGCATGCTATTGCTCAACGTATCAGCGGGTCTGTTAGATTCGACTTCTTAATCTCCCACGGTCTATGTTATCAAGTATAAGAGGCAATTACGTAGATTTCTGGCACTCCGGATGCAATTATAGTGCATGTGTAACAAGTTGAATTCTCATAATAAGCCCCGCAAATCAAGTTAGATTTACACCATATTAAAATTCCATAAGTGCCACTATAACTCCACGCCATTATTGTTGTTTTTTATAGGTCTTCTCATTCTTCTTCTTTTTTTTTTTTTACTTCTTCTTCTTTTTCTTAATGAGAATTATTTGATAACATTTGCCACATGTTCTGTATTTTCAAAGGCCCCACTCTGCTTTCTGGGAATATAAAACGATGATGTGGAAAAGGTTAACGTTTCCAAAGCAAAATCACTTTTCATGACTTGCTCTTGATCAAACTGATTTTTATCGATTTGGAAACATAAAAACATATTGGAGAATCTGCAGCATTTTCTGATAATACATTTAGTGGTTATCTTTACTGTTATTTTAATAAGGATTGATCATGTTAAGATTATGTGCTTTCGATATATTTTTCCTCAGGCATTTAGATTTTTTCGAGATGGTTCGAAATGAAGATGAAAAAGAATTTGCAAAACGGTTTGATGGGGTGAGTTAATGAAAGTATGACGATATATTTGAAGCTGTGCAAAATTAATGTTCATTTAAAAAACAAAATACGATGAGATTAATCCTCGTTACACCATCAAATGTCTTGGTGATTAATCTCTAGAAAGCAAAGATATTCCTGTAAGTTATTTTCTTTAAGGTAGAAAAGGAAAATCAAACCCTCGAAGAAGATGGCATTATGTCTTCCAACTTCTGTTCAAGTTTTTTTTAAATTAATATTTATTTCATTATCAAAATTTTTACTGATTTTAAAATTTTCTCTCTGTTACTCTTGTCCTTTCCTCTGTTCCAAATTAATAAAAGGCTCATGTGGACTCAAAGAGTGCTAACGCCATGTTTGATGTTCTGAGGAAAAAGTTGCACCTCTCAACGGCTTATCCAAGTCTGCTGTCTATCTTGTACCACATGCTGCTCATACCATGTAAGTTATAGTAAAGAAAAATAATGATAGACTGATGTCTATCTTGTACCACATGCTGCTTATACTATGTAAGTCCTATTAAAAACAGATATTTGTAGTAATAACCAGTTTTTAAAAGAGACAAGCTTTCTGTTCATGTCAGGAAATCCATATAAATTAGCTTTTACTACTAACCACCTGTACTTATTTAATGTTATTAGCTTGGAGTATAGGCATGCCAGAATTGACTCTGCAATATAAGAGAAAATATTGAGGGATTATCCCTTCGTGTTTGCAGTCTTCAAATCATAGCATACCTAGGAAAATAAAGTTAATGTCATTCTTTGATTCTCAGATTGTTTTTTACTAATGCAGACCGTTCCATATATGAAAAATACGCTTTATAAAAATGGAAAGCCTCATAACTATTACGAATAATTGATGGATGTTTAATCACGTTACTCCAAACTTTTAATTTGTTTTTAAGAACATCTAGTCTACCGCCTTAAACCATAATAACAAACCGGGTTAAGAAGCAAGCAGTAGATTCTAACGAGCTAATTGCATGACATCCGATCTCTCTAACTCGTAACGCCGCAGATGGCAAGAACGATGTCCTCCAGGTGTGGTCCTTGACAGACAAGATCATTCAGCAGCTCGTCCTGCAGCTTAAAAAGGGTGAGGACCCAGATGGTGCCCCGCTGCAGGAAATCAACGTCAAACAGCTTATACGGCAGTAAGTGCTTTGCTCCTTCACATCTGCATTAAATAGACGAGGTTTGTTAATATTGAATGAAAAAATTTCGTCTGAAGCAGACATGATCAAATTTAAGGTCCCTGCCTGTTATTTGTTGCTTTGTTACTCAAAGCCAAAATATAGCCCGAAACCAACTTTTTTGCCTGATTAAGAACAGCTGATTACTTATTGCCCTTATACCAAACGATTTCAAAAGTTTCTATACTGAGGCTAACTTTATTTTTTACACAGAAGCTATTAAAAACTAGTAAGGTCTCAAAATAAGTTATCCTTATTAAGTTAACAAAATTTATGTTAGTTGAGCAAAGTCCAGAATATCTGAGTCGATGACTGCTCACTTATTTATATTACTTTTTCACAGCATTAGTTATTCTGTTTTTGTTTTTCTTTAACATCTTTGTCGCTCTTTTCTTGTTTAAGGCTCGCCAGTGAAACCGATATTAAAAGTTTCCAAGCAAAGTTGCGTGATGCGGAAAAAGTTAATGATGAACTGGCTGCAAAGCTAGCCAAGAAAGAAAGAGAATGTGAAATTAGAGTAGAAGAAAAGGTAACTTATATTCAAAGATAGAAATATGAAAACAATTATGATGTACAGTATTTACTGTGTGAAACAATGTTCCTTCCTTGAAAGTACCTCCTCCAGTAAAAAGTTGTGAATGTCATAAATCCCAAGGAATTTTTTTGTTAAAAAAATAACAACAGAACTGTTACAGTTTACTAAAGGAAACATGTCAGACTCTCTTTGCCACACCCTACTGACTTTCTTTTCTTTTTAAACCTTCTATCATTCTTTTCCTTCTCTCTCGCACTGGTCCCTTTTTCTTTTTCTCACACTCACCCTTTCTCTCTCTCTCTCTCTCTCTCTCTCTCTCTCTCTCTCTCTCTCTCTCTCTCTCTCTCTCTCTCTCTCTCTCTCTCTCGCTCTCTCTCTCTTTCTCTCTCTATTTCTTCTTCTGGTCGCTGGCTTGATTTATTGATACTTTGGGTTTTGCGCATTATTCAATGATTTAAATTTTTTCTCTTTACAGGAAGAATTGGTGTCCACCATGAATATGATGAAAACTAAACTAGATAAAGAAGTAGCAGCCCATGCAGAAACAAGACAACAGCTACAAGATTTATTATCTAGAGTAGAGGACATTCGTTCACAGGTATGTTCTCTTGCCTCAAATATTCAGACTTGAAAAGGAAGTGATATGTTGACTGTACACCTCTAGGATCAAGGTACTGACATTGGCATTCTAGCCTTTCCATTGTGATTTCCTTTCAATAGATGGCTGCATTATAATAATAATTAACACCACAATAGTCTTAGATTTTAGGGATAATCGAAGGAAGCAACCATTGTTTCACCTGTATATAGTTAAAATGGAATGGTTCAAAAATCCTATTTAAAATCTGTCAGAATCAGGCACAGGTACAACTTCTCGCCAAATTCTAGAATCTTATTTTTAGTCTGAATTTTTTTAGATTCATTTTTTAAGCGGGGTGGAGGGATATGCTATTGAGAAATTCTATATGCAATATCTATTTCATATCTCACTCATTGTTCTGATAATTTTATACAGGAATGCTTTCATCCATTTGCATGTAAATTATTACGTTTTCTTCAGTTGGATACTGAAAGAGGAGAGAAGCAGAAACTTCAGCAGCTTTTCCACAACGGAAGTCTCCCAGCAGACGCTAGAGCAGGCCTCTCGGCTGCAGCATCGACACTCATATCTGATATTGAGGCCAAGGTCAAGGCCAATGGCGCACCCTCACAGCCCCCGCCACCTCCACCTCCACCTCCACCTCCAGGGATGCCCCCACCTCCACCTCCTCCACCTGCTCCTGGGGCACCTCCTCTCTCATCACATTTAGGTCAGTACCTAGTTAATGCTGGACTTAGAATAATAAAAAAAAAAGTTTAGGACATTTTATTATCAAAAGTGGGTTCTCTATATTTATAACGTATATCTTTAGGCCGATTGATGTTCCACTCCTTTGGAATCTAAAAGCATTGAGAGCAAATAAATTTAATGAAAAATTTGAAATCGCATGATATGCACGGGGCGAGAAGTGCTTGTTCTGGGATCTTTCATAGAGTTAATTAATTATGTGAATGGAGGGACGTCCACCATGACGTGCTGTTGGACTAAAAATTACAAAGCCCTTAATGTGATCAGTTAAGGAATTTGAGATGAGGGCGAGCCTGGACTAGCACTACAAAATTCCCAAGATCTATTTCGAAATTAACGAGTCTTAAATTTAGGTCATCGATCAAATGATGGTCATACATTTTTTGGTGCTATAATGGTTGGGAATAATACACTGTATCCGAGTTAATTGCTTATATGCAGAAGCCGTATAGGTTTCAAAGAGACTTTCTCTACTGAAGTCAATTTGTATTCCCTCTGTCTCTCCCTCTTTTCAAAAGGTATAAATGGTGTAAATTCC
This sequence comes from Elysia crispata, assembly GCA_033675545.1. Classification (NCBI taxonomy): domain Eukaryota; kingdom Metazoa; phylum Mollusca; class Gastropoda; family Plakobranchidae; genus Elysia; species Elysia crispata. The sequence goes on along the minus strand of JAWDGP010000089.1, from coordinate 318,204 downwards.
AGCTTATCTGCTAAACTCAAGGGAAATCCTAAACCTAAAGTGCCAATGAAATCTTTCAACTGGACCAAGATTCCTGAGGTAAGTTCGATTTAAGTTTTGGTTATAATTGAAGTAGTGTACATTCGCGGACGAAAAAAATAATGTCGTTTCATCGAGTAATTTTACGTATCCTTTACTATTGAAGCATACATAGTGGGCTAAGATGTTACACACATACAATTTGAAAGGGTTATTTTAGGAATCTTGTACAGATTTGATGCCTATGTCTTTTAATCTTTCTTTTCCTCTCTGGAAGAACGTGATCATTAAGTTGCTCACATTATTTATTCCTGTAATCGTAAATGATAGAGAATAGATGTTTTCTGAGGAGAAAGCTTGACTAGCATTGGTGCATTGACATCTGTTTTCTTGTTTTCCCAATCCAATATATTTTTCGTGAACACTTTCCATCCTAATATTGCTTTTCTTTTCTCTGTTCGCAGAATCAAATCACTGGAACTATTTGGAGCGAGCTTAACCATTCCAAGGTATTTTAGTGAGGCTGTTCGATATAGTTATCAATTGATTTTTTTAGTTAATGTGGATGAAGAAGACTCCCACTCAGCTGGCTTACAATGTTTTTATTAATTTAAGTTCAATTCGGATTTAGAATCAAGCTTCGGACGAACCAAACTTTTCAATTTGTTTAGATTAGTGCATTTCCTTTATTTAAAAATTCTTATTGTTATGACAGTCTCAATAATATTTGCCACTGATATTGCTTTTTTTTTAAGACTTATCAAAACCTGGACCTTGAGGAGTTCCAAACAACCTTCTCGGCCTACACAAAACCAGTCATCGAGGAGGCGGAGGAGGATCAGAAAAACACAAACAAATCCAAATCTCAGGTGCTTACCGTGATCGACGGCAGAAGGAGCCAGAACTGCACTATTTTGCTGTCAAAGCTGAAGCTGACCAACGAGGAACTAGCCAAGGCTGTCATGAATGTTGATGAAGGAGAGGATTTACCCAAAGATATGGTGGAGCAGGTAGCACAGCTGAGGGTGGGATTGTTTATGATCTATTCATCAATAACAATTAAAGTTTTCGCAGTTTTATTAACGTGACTACAGCGCATAGCCATGGTAACAATGTGATTTATAAAAATCTCACGTAAAAGATAACTTTTTTTCATGTTCTTGAATAGCGACGTAAACTACTTTTATATGATTTTTTCAAAAACTCATGTGATAAAGAATAAGGTATGTTTATCTATAGCACTACAAGGCTCAATTCTAGCATCGATAACTATAAACATCGCATGGTTAATTTAAAGAGCGTAGATAAGTGATCAGTTTATTAAATTTCATATTATTCAAAACTTTTTGTGTAGAAACGAGGAGAGACTAAGTGATATGAAAGATAAAACTTTCTGTTCCCAGCTTCTCAAATTTGTGCCAACTGCTGAGGAGATACAGCTTTTATCGGAATACTCGCATGAAATAGACAGCATGGCGCGAGCAGACAGGTTCCTGTTTGAGATGAGCAAGTGAGTATAACGAAAGATTTAGGAAAATTGTGCCATGTCGTACAATAAAACTACCGGTATGTATTTGTCTAAAGAAACAAAGTCAGTTGAATTAATAGAACAGGTGTAATGTAAAGGTTACTCTCAATCAAAGGTATACAGAAATTGCCTAGAGATACTTGTTTTCGTTCATCATTCTGAAAAGTATTGCTCTCGTGAAAACATTTGTTTAAGCTTGTGTTGCGTTATGAGTTATATCGAAGAGAAAATAAACACTATTAAGAAATATTTTAAAAGTCATATTAGAGAGTCGGTTGCTGTTTGATTTTCTAAAAAGGCCTGAGATCACCCTGTTGTGTCCAGGCAATGTGAATCAAACAAACAATAAAACAACCTACAAAAGGAAAAGCCGCATTTATTCTTTTACATATTAATTTGTCAAGGCTTCCACTAAAGAGAAGCCTTAATCTCTCATATTTGAATGTCACAAGTAAATTGAAGTTCTGCAATGTAATTCACAAATGTGCACTTGACAGTCAACTTTCGTTTTGCTCTCATATAGGATCGTTCACTATGAAGAGAGGCTGAAAGCAATGTACTTTAAAAAGAAATTTCAGGAAAGAAAAGTGGACTGTAAACTAAAGATCGACGGTAAGGCTGCTTCCCCACAAGTTGTGAATTCAGTAATGTTCAATACGAAAGCTAACACTAAGGTTACACTCCTTTAATTTAATTCCTCTGTTGCGAATCGTTTGTAACTTTTCATCTTAATTGTACCATATTTACAAAAAAAAAATCACCTGAATATAATTTATAAATCTGTCTGACAAGGGCGAAATGAACATTTTCTTCCATATTTTAATCCCCAACTCTGGCTCTGATATTTTAAAAGAGCAATGCTTCTCCAAATTGTTGAAGTTTCTCTCTGTATTTCTCTGTTTCGCTGTCCCCACCCCCTCCCCCACTTTTTTCCACTCTCTCCGTCTGTGTCTTCTTCTCCTAAGTCTCCCATTCTCTTACTTTTTCTCTCTCATTTCAAGCACCCTTCTATACCGTACCTCTCCCTCCTCCCTTCCCCCTCCCCCCCCCCTCTCTCTCTCTCTCTCTTTCGTTAATTAAAACGTCCCTCCTTGTTATACGAACTCGTTCACCCTCAACTCCTTATGTTATTTACTATCCCTCCTCTTACTCCAGCCGTATTTGAAGGCAGTAACGAGGTCTACAAGAGTCGCCGTCTCAAGAGGCTTCTGGAGTTGGTTCTTGCTCTAGGCAACTTCATGAACAAGGGTCAGAGAGGGTCAGCTTTGGGCTTCAAGCTGGCCAGTCTCAGCAAGATGGTGGACACTAAAGCCAGCGCTAACAAGAACATGACACTTCTGCACTTCCTGGTTGAGGTTGTGGATAAGAAGGTGCGTCTAGATATAATTATATTGCTGAACACTGCATACACATATCAAAACACCATAGGAGCCTATCTCTGTTTGAAAGTATGGGCTATAACAGTTTACTAAATTTAACCCTTTATCAACCGCTATGTCTTCGGTAATCTTTAACTTATACATTTATTTGTATGCTTACTGGTGCACATGGACCTGTCTGTATTGTTTTCAATATTATAACCAGTACTATTTGAGTGAGGAAATTTATGCAAGAACAATAACTCATTCTAAGTTCATCAGAATCATGTGGATCCAATAACTTTGCTCTGAATATTAACATACATGCCTTTTTTCATCCCACATCCTTCCCAAGAAGATAATCACCATGAAGGAAACTTGATTCTTATCTAAATGACTAAATTCTTCAGCAAAATTATAATCATTATTTAGGTTGAAGGATAAAACTAATTCTATTTTATGTCGCTAGTTTCATAATGTTACCGATAAAACAATTTTTATTGTTTGCATCTTTTAGTTTCCTGAGCTGAACAAGATCGGAGATGATATGCCCCATATCCACGAAGCGGCCAAAGTCAAGTAAGTTGTTATTAAGCCGGTAGCAGAGCATTCTTTTCTTCCAAATAGATTGTATTGATAAAGACGAACAGTTATTGGAAAAGTAATATATTATACCTCATCCAAAAAAATTTATTTTCATAAATCTAAATCAACTCCAAAATAAATCAATTTGATTTATAGATTAATCTTTTTTTTTTTTTTTTTAGTTTTACAGACTTGGAAAAAGAAATCGCAAATTTACGCAAAGGACTTCAAAGCATTGAAAAGGTTTGTATATATATTTATATTGTTTCAATTTTGACATCTTAAAGAAAATCAATGAAATAGATTGGTGTCATGGTTCATTATTTATTTTGGGATGGCTCGGAACAAATTAACATAAACCTTGGTGACATTAATTGACAGCGGAAGAAATAGTTGAGCGTATTTCTCTGAACAAAGGTATTTTAGACTGAATGAAACAAATTTAGACTAGATTTGCCTTGAATTTTTCAATTACTAAAACGACTTTATGTCCTAACATGTCGATTTTTTAAGGCTATCGCATTTTTAAATAGTCAACAAATTCAAACTCTCTAGACAGACGTTGAGCGTGATAACTTTTAATATTTCTAAATCCACTACAGGTTAAAATCATTATGTAACAAAACTAATGGCAGAAAAATACATATTAAAAAGATAAATACTATAAATTTTGAGATTGCGTGAAAAGTAAGCTCTCCAAGAGAATACTGAGCGCAGCACTCTGACTTACCATTAAAGCTAGAGTAGATTGTCCACATGACAGGACAGGGCTTTTTTTTTTTTTTTTTTGCTGGCTCTGCTATGCCTGAAGGACAGTTCTTTAAGAAATAATCAGCTTCACTCAAAAACTGAAGACATATGATAAAGGTGATAACTGAGCCCAAAAACTTGACCAACTTTTGGAATAAAATAGACAGCCAGCAATAATTGCGCTTACCTTAGTCAGAATTTACCAATTTGAAATTTATACAGAAACAATTTAAAAAAATCACCACCACCAATTAACCCTAAAACTGATTGTCATAAAAGAAGAGTCTTTTTACCCAAACGCCTATTTGAAACGATGTCAACGTTGACCATTTGAAATAGAGCAGAAGGTTTCACCCCTTATAATGGGTTTTCTTTAATGTTGCTTTTAGGAGGTGCTCGGTGGTTCCCGATTTAACTTTGAGGTATGCTTTTTTTACGGGAGTCCAAATTTAATATCATGAGGAGGACTAAGCTCAATCTAAAGTATTAAAACGCTAAATTCTTATTTGTTTTTCATCAACAAAACGACATCGCCATTGTCATTTTTGCAAAAATGTTGCCATAACTCTGATTACCACGATCATTTCGGTTTTAGTTATAATATAGACTTTCACTAAAATCACTTTCACAAACATTAAAACCGCTATCCATACTATTGGCTATTTTTAATATTGATTCCATGCTTGACATGACTTGCAGGAGGTGGAATTCTTTGAGAACAAGCTGAGCGTGAGCAACCGGGACAAGTTTGTCAGTGTCATGAAAGATTTCTGCACGGTGGCAGCTTATAACTTTGCCTCAGTGGAGGAGGCCTGCACAGATATGAAACAAAAGGTATCAGAAGATGCCATTGTCCTCAATATTTCTGAGACCCTTGCTTTATTAATTACTCCTTTGAACTGCTTTAAATAAGTCCCATATCATATTAGCGTTATTTTTCTTTTCATCATATCTCGAAATTAGTGTCAGTATTTTACGCTGTATGAGTGTTTGTTTCTTTCTTCATAAAACAATGATTTCATTCCAAACGAAATTTTTCAGTTATAGACATGTTTAGAGGCTTGATTGTTGGTATGTTTTGCTTTATAAAGGCGTACCATTTCTCAACAAATACCTTTTTCAATGAAGATTGAAATAGCAAATAGATGGTCGACCTATTGTTAAGTAGGCAGGCCGGGTTTTTTTTGGGTTTTTTTTTCTTTTTAATTCGTTTCTTTGTATATGGGTGCAAGCTCTTGTCTTTTTGCACCCTTCATAAGGTCTTAGGTCTTGATTTGTGATTGATTCTGGTGCACCTTTTTTAAAAACAAGACTACGCTCTTTCCTCAATTGCAAATAAAACCAGTATGAGAAGACACTGAAGGCTTTCTGTGAAGACCCGAAACAAGCCCAACCCGAGGAATTCTTTGGCAGCATTGATACGTTTGTGACAGGCATTGCCGATGCCAGAAATGAAAATGAAAAATTCAAAAAGCAAAGGGAGGAGGAAGAGAAGAGAAAAACGTTAGAAGAGCAGGTAAGAGGTTTTTCTCGCATTTGTGCTTGACGTTCTTTCATTATCATAAGTCATTATTCACAAATCGATGTAGGGTCACTAAAGTCCCACTAATTCAGAATCACAGGAAAAGCTCAAACATCCACCATTTCGACGTAATGTAATAGGCACTCATAGTTAAAGACAAGTATAATCTAGAACTAACACTTCCATATTTGCTATTCACAATATACATTAACAAAAGAACTGGATATTAGATTTCTTTTAAGAAAAAAAAAAACATTATTGGATCATCAAGTGTAGCTTTTATGAGGATCAAAGCTAATTAGTTTAATTACTTTAAGTATTTGTTTCAAGACAAGACCCCAAATCTACATCTGGATTTAGAGCTAATTCAAAGTCTTCAGAGATATTTTCAGTGGAAAGCAGCCCTTATTCAATTCTTTTTTGTTGGAATTATGAAACTTAAGAAGTTATCTGTTAACTGTTTCCGGAAAATTCAACAGTTGGCTTTGGCCTTGCAGGTTTTTTACACAGCATTTCATAATGTATCTTACAGAACAAGTATGTTTATCATACATATCGGTTATCCATTCTTCGTCAAAATAAGATGCTTGTAGAGAGTAACAAAATAAATTTTTTTTATTTCTAGTTGAAGAAAGAGAGAGAGAAGCGAATATTATTACGTCGAGCAAGCAGTGCAGACAAGACCAAGCCAGCCGTGACCATAGAGAATGGCGACAAAAGCGACAAAGGTCAGGATACCCATGAGAAGTAGTTGTGGTTTTAACGAGGAGATGATGCTTATCTTCAGTTTGAATTTGCAAGCAGTAGGGTGCTCTCTCTCTCTCTCTCTCTCTCTCTCTCTCTCTCTCTCTCTCTCTCTCTCTCTCTCTCTCTCTCTTTTCTGTCTGTCTGTCTGTCTCTCTGCCTCTGTCTCTCTCTATCTCTCTCTCTTTTCTGTCTGTCTGTCTGTCTGTCTGTCTCTGTCTCTCTCTTTCTCTCTCTCTCTCTCTCTCTCTCTCTCTCTCTCTCTCTTTCTCTCTCTTTTTTCTGTCTCTCTCTCTCTTCTCTCAACCTCTTATGATGAAAATAAAGCAATCGCAAAAGTCTTATAATTTTGATAGACTAAACGGAATTTTTAAATGTTTCGTGAAATTTAGACGACTCGTAACTCAATTTTCTAGTGCCAGTTTTGAAAGAGTTTTGAAGCGATGAAACAAAATCTCAGTGTATACAGGAAGTAATAATCTATCTTTGTAACTTTTTTTAACCTCTAACTCCATGAAAAGTAGTCTAGTTTCGTCACGGAAAAGTTGGGGGGTGGGGGAGTTACATAATTTTTAGGAAAATCATTATCTGAGGTTAGATTTTAACTTAACTTTTGAGATAAGATGAGCCACGCTAACCAGTTTTTGAGAATGCTTTGCTCTGTTTTTTTTTGTGTGTGTGTCTTTAAGTAAAAAACCTTACCCCTTGAATCATTATGAAATTTCTTATATAAAAAATATTATGAACGTATTCCAAATTATGAAGAAGCCTCTGCAATTTAAGCTATGCTAGCATTGTTAATAAGGACGAAAATCTAAAAACCATTAAATTCTTCCATCTCATCGCTAAATATACACTTGTTTTTAATTTTTGCAGGCGAGTTTGATGATCTGATATCAGCACTTAGAACTGGCGATGTTTTTGGGGAGGACATGGCTAAGATGGCGAAGAGGAACCGGAGACGCATTGGCAACGCTGCTGGGGAGATGGCAGGAAGTCGCGAGCGTCAGGGAGGTCTAGCAGCTTCCTAAAGCTTTAACTGTCTGTATGTGACACACGATAAATCAAACATGCTGCTCGGGTATATTTATCGAGAAGTTGTTCAACCAATTCTGAAATTAAATGAAAAAAAAAATGTCATGTATTGATATTAACGTATTAAGTCGTGTATTGTTTTTTCAGGGTTGAGCTGAGTGGGGCTAAATTCGTATGAGAGCGATACGACGAGACAATGATATTAAAGAAAATATTACTGATTTACATGTTTATCATTGTTCAGAATAATTGGAAAGATCTTGTTTTGCATTAAAAGTTAGTGCTATGGATTGTATTTTTTTTAAAAAAGCCAATTGTCGAAGTTGTAGCTGACTTTTTGCTAACATGTCATTTTGTGATAAATTCATTTCTATACTTGCATTTAACTTTTAGAACTGAAGGCTGAGAAACCTACTTGTGTCACAATACATCCGCCAAGTGTAAGAGAATAAACAAATCGAATCATTTTCTTTATGTAAATATCATATTAAAGTGTTCATAAATATTATTGCTATGATTTTACAATAAGTTGATATCAATGTTGTTTTTTTCCTTGAAAAGTGCAATATGCTATAGGTAGATGTTTTTGTATAATCCTTTGAACTCTTGATGTTAAAGTGGGAAAAAATTTAGGTTTGTACAAAATTAGATGAAACAGATAAGTGTAATGATAAACTTGTTAGATTTTTTTTCTTTGCTCTTACCAAACGATTGCAATGAAAGAAATGTCTACAATAAGAGTCTAAAAAATGTCACGCTCTATATTGGAAATGTAAAACCAAATGACCTTATTAGTATATACAAAATACAAAGATAAATTGAGTAAAAATGTAAATTTAATCTACCTTGTTATGATCAATACTGGTGGTCCTTTTCACATAAGACAGATTTTTGTACATTTGACAGGATTGTGTGTTTATGTTAACTTTAAAAAAAATATAACTAGTATCAATGATTAAGGTTTTTTTCTTTAAACGTGTCAGAGGAACAGATAAAAATATGTATATAAAATTTGGATTCAAAAGGAATGTGAATCGCAGATTTGATAATCTAGTGTGACAAGAACACTCAAAGCAGACTAAGAGATAACACAATGGAGCCATTGAAAAAATTTCAGCCCATCTACATCTGCTCTTTTTCTCTTCAAAGTTTATCTTCTTCTGTTGGAGGGTCCATGAGGAAATTATTTCCCAACCCTCTAACGAGAAAGTTTATTACGCAACCAACTTATCAAATATTCTGTTCTTGACACCAGTGAAAACACATTATATAACAGATTGCAATTTCCCAAGAGGTACACGTAAACCTCTTACAAAACGTTTCAAAATTAACATTCAAAAAATATAAATGTTTATTTTCACATCTTTACAACGTCAACTTTCATTCAACAATTTCAAAAAGCTTTCAATGCTCTTGACCGGTGTAAAATCATCGAAAAAATACACTATAATCATTGCATTGCTTTTCTACGAAAAACTTCCTGCTTATGAGTCAGATGTTACGATCATAAGATATTTACCCCTGAACAAAATGCTGAGGGTGTAATTTATCATCACTGAGTGAAACTTTACACTGTCCATCTAAACTCGAACGTGTGTATCAGTAGACCTGTAATCCATCGATACCTATTGTGTGTTCTTTGTGAGATCCTTTTCACTTAAAAAAAACATCCCCCCCCTTTTTTTTGTACACCAATTACTTGATTTTCAACCCATATCTTTTTATAAATACTCTCTGTCCTATAGTGTAATATATTACTCTTTTTTTGTCATCCGCATCTACAATGCAATAGTCATACCCATGAGAATATTTGTTTTTAATTTGATTCTGTAATTTAACTCTTTTATATTAAAAGTAATTTTTTTTCCATTTTCATTTCGATATTTGCGTCTAAACTTTCTTTTGGTTAGCACAGGAAATGAAACTGTGTGTCCTCTACTCACTTTTTAAAATGATAGACGGTTGTGATCCGAATATCCCGCTCATAAAATGAGGCTGTGAATCTGTATATACAACATTATCATTATTATCATTATTATTATTATTATTATTATTATTATTACTACCACTACTACTACTACTACTACTACTACTACTACTACTACTACTACTACTACTACTACTACTACTACTACTACTACTACTACTACTACTACTACTACTACTACTACTACTACTACTATAACTACCACTACTACTACTACTACTACTACTACTACTACTACTACTACTACTACTACTACTACTACTACTACTACTACTACTACTATTACTACTACTACTACTACTACTACTACTACTACTACTACTACTACTACTACTACTACTACTACTACTACTACTACTACTACTACTACTACTACTACTACTACTACTACTACTACTACTACTACTACTACTACTACTACTACTACTACTACTACTACTACTACTACTACTACTACTACGACTACTACGACTACTACTACTACTGCTGCTGCTGCTGCTGTTGCTGCTGCTACTACTACTACTACTACTACTACTACTACTACTACTACTACTACTACCATGCTTGATTCCATACTTAATAGATTTTTTCTTAATGTTGTCTATAAGCACTTTCTTTCGTTTTTAGTATACCTTTCTAATAACTTACTAAGTATATTGATATTCCACAAGATTTCTCCATGCTTGTGAGATTTAAATTCTTATTTTCACAAATATATACATTAAATAATGTATAAACTACGGAAAACATTTTACTTTTCATATTTTACGAATTAGGGCTGCTATTAATAGGTGGATAGAAACTTTGCGATTAAGCTTAGTCGATGCCATCAGCATCAGCGATCGTCGGAAAGTTATTTTACGTTTATTAATACGAGCTTGGATTACAATACGCTTTACCATGTGACAATAAATGATCAAGAAAGAATCAGTATTTAGATCTGATGTTTAGTTTGCTGTCTAAAAATGACTTTTCTTTGCCATGCTGTAGGCTATATCGATAATGAGTAACTTCATTTGATACATTTGTGTAAATGAATGAATATAAACTTCTTGTCACTGTGAACATGTAATTTTTACAGGCATAGCGGTGCGTTTGAAATAACTTAAGCAACAAATATAAATTGAAAATTAAAAAAAAAAATACGTTAGCAATGGACAAAGACATGGCTTTTATTATAATTCAAGATCGTCAACATAATTATGAGCCGAAATTTTTTCTTAGATTTTCATCATGCGAGAATGCGCCAGTTTGCAATTTATTGAACAGCTGCACTACTTTGTAATGCCCATTTAAAATAATCTTAAATGTCACTGTGAAAAGATAGAATTAAAACCGTACATGTTGAGCAGATGAGACAGGCTAGGGTTTTATTGAGGTTTTTTTTTTTTTTAATTTTGATTCCAGTGTTGAGTAAGGCTGTAGAAAAAAAACGATATGCCATTAATCGTTGAACGAGTGTTGTCCTTTCAACCCTTCGGATAACATCGCTCAGACGTGAGCCAGACTGTGTGTTTAGAGGCCAATCAAAGTCGACATTTATATTCCATGTTTCCATTCAAATTCAAGAAATAAAAGAATATCAACATGAAGCTTCCAAATAAAAGTAGAATGTCTTTTTTTTTTTTTTAAACTTGTACGTACTAAGTCAAATGTTTGAGAGATTCAACAAGATGATGACTCTCAAAGTATTTTGTTTATCGACTGTGTAAAGTGTACAAGATATCATCTTTCTATCTATTTCGTCTTATCTTTTGTACTGTGATTGTTCTGTCATTTAGAATCATCCAATATATTTGTTTCACATATTGTAATACGACAGTTTCGATATATTGGTGCGAACAAAGCGAGTCAGAAAAAGAGACTTGAGAATAAGACTCGCAGCTAAAGCCTTGAAGAGATGCACAATTAAAACAAAAACTGCAGGTTTAAATGAAACAAATAAAAAGTTTTTGTTATCATGCACTATGGTTAGTTTTGTAAAGTGATGCAGAAAGAAATACATAATTGAATCTGCAAATCAGAAATAATGGCAGAAGATAATTTACGATTTAAGTGCAAGGAAATGGAAGCTTCATGTGTTTTATATCTACATTATATGGGTAAATGATTTTTTGATTCATATAGAAATAAAAGCTAACTTGATTCTTCAAGTTATTATAATAATGGTTGGAGATCATTTGAGATAAAAGGATGTAATTACGTAAAGCTTCTATACCTGCATTTTAAATTTTTAGATCAATTTAAAGATTTTTAAAAAATCTTGGTTCTGTAAGTTATAACTATGGCATGGAATTATTTACTGTGTATGAGAACAAAATCCCCTCATGTCTTTTATCTACGATAGTGTTTATTTAATATTCATAAGATATCTTAAAAAATTGTACTTGATTCTACAAATTAAAGGCTTTAGCAGGAGATCATTTACTATGTGTGTATGGTATTTTCGTATGTGATAAAATTGTCATATAAGAGAAAGAAGATTGATTGCATGTTTATATATGATTTGATTCTAGTTTGTTTTCTGATGCAAAACATGACACTACATTCAAAATAATCATGTGCTGTTTATGCGTGATTATCTTTTTTTTTTTTTTTGTTTGGCTTTGCCTTTTTTAAATTGTTCTATGTCTGGTTTTTTTTTTTTTTTAACAATATATTGACTGGTTCAAATGTGACAAATAAAATGTGTACCTGTCCAATTTTTAAATATAATTTGTTTGTTGTTTCTATTTTTTTTTTATTTGCCTGATCATGCCAAAGTCTACTCGTTTCTCACAACATAATTTATTTCTGACCTTTTGTTTCCGTGTGCTTATTTAATGTATTTTCTTCGGTCAATATGCATTCCCTATCTTTATATTCCATTTTTTCGATATCGAGAATAAACTTACCAGATCTTATTGTTAGGCACACAAGAATCTCCAGTGATTCGCAATTTTTTTCACAAAAACATCTAAACGATATAACGCCTTTAAAAGTAGCTGATTTGCAAAAAAAATATACTTATCTCTAATAAGCATTGTAGATATATTGCTAACTATAAATTAAAAAACGTATTAACCTATCCAGTAAAAACTATCAGCTATAGATATAATAGATAGATTATAGGTGACTTAGTCAGAGTGTGTATATACTGTCGTGTTTTTCCTAGGTGCGATGATTGAATTTATAGCTTCAGTTTTTCAGTATCGGAAACTTTGACTATTTGAAATTTGCACTTCATGAAGCTTTCGCCATATTCGGCCACGGATATGGCTCCATTTAAAAAAAAGAAAATATTACGTTTCATTACTCTTTTTAGGATTGTGTGAAAAGAGAGAAGAGAACCTAAAATGTAACCATAGTCTTATAATGGAGATAATTAAATCAAATTAACCTACCTTCTCACTTTTGACTTGTTAGAAATTGTGATCTTGATTAAGCCAACAACAACAACAACAAAAAATGACAATTTCCCGTTTTAAGCTAAAAACAGTTGAAGAAAAGGATTGAGGTTATATTATTTTGAAAGTTTGTCAGCTGTATGTCGGCTTTAAACTTATGATTTTTTTTTTTCTGACTGCCTACAGTAATATGCTATGAAAATAACACTACGTGGGGGGTAAAAGAACTCTAGTATTGTAAACTCAAAATTTCAACTGGAATCTGAGACCAAGAGGCGAGATCATCGCTTTAAAAGAATTAGCTTCATACAAGAAATCAATGACAAAATAATTCGCTCCTAAGAGGGAGAAAATTAATAAATGCAAAAAGCAAACAGAAACTGGTAAACGAGCATGAAAAAAAAATGTTTAGAGAGAAAGAATCTTTTGCTTCAATATCAAAACTTGCTTTGGATTTCCCCGACAATTTAGTTGAAAACTATCTTTCATTTGGTGCAGCAGTAGTTTTGTGTCATTGGGACAAGTTCATGAATACCAATAATCCACAAATTATAAATAAGTAAAAGAAGTGTTCCAGTTGTAAAAGTTGATTGTAAAATGTTTGTGTTATGGATGAAAAGCGATAGGTTCACACAAAACCCCGTTTTGTTTTATTTTTCTTGTGTTGTACTTTGTGCGGTGTTTTCATACCTTTGAGTTCTCCATTGAGCAATGGCAACCGAAATATATAGATCTGGATCAGCATCAAGATTCACTTTTACCGCTTTCATTTATTTCACAAATATCTAGCACATCGTATTCTAGATGATTGGTATATCTTTAGAGACACTGAGTAGAATACTTTTACGAACGTCCCGACAATTAGATTTAAAGTTATCACCAGCTGTTTTATTTGCTGCGGAACGTCTATGGAGATTATCCAGACTTTTGAAAAGTGGAGGTAGGACTTAAACAGATCAAAAGTTTGTCTAAGATTGTCTAAAATTAAAACTGCCTGATGCTTTTTGTCTTGATTTATATTTTAAATTCTATTCAACTCTTCATGCTGCTTTCAGTAGCTCTTGATAGTTTGTACTTAGATTCTGATGAACGACCTGTGCCTAAATACAAGCCTCCGTTTCCTTCGAAACATTATTAGGTTGTGCTAATAAAATAGAAGTAAAGAAATAAAAGGCTTTTTGCTTTGTGAACATTTTAGAGAATTTTGAAAATTTGTCAATGGAATATGATGATATGATATGATATGATATGATATTTTTTCAGCATTATTAGGCCTCTAGGCCTTTTGCTGATCTTTTTATTCAGTCTTTTGTAGAACTATTTTGAGTGTTGGTGATCTCCCCTGTCTAAATTAATCTAAATACAGTGATACATGTGTTCTTTCCAGTGACAATCTAGTCTATTTTTTAAAACTGTTCAATGATGGAGCATTCACAACATGAATTGGCAGCCCATTCCAGATGTCTGTAACTCTATTTGAGAAAAAATGCTGTCTTAGTCCAGTGTTTACTCTACATTTTCTCAATTTGTACATATGTCCTCTATTTCTTGTATCATCTTCCTTGATAAGAGGCGAACTGACGTCATACATTTCATGGGTAAACTTGTAGACTTCTATCATATCTCCTCTTTTTCTCCTGTACTGCATGCTAGGAAGACGTAGACTTTCTAATCTCTTTTTGTATGCCAATTCAGCCAAGCCTGGAACCAACTTGGAAGCTCTCCACAACACACTTTCTATAAGATTTTTGTCTTTCTGGAATCTTGGCGACCATGCTACATTATTAAACTCCAGATGAGGTCTAACCAGTGCAGTGAATAACAATCTTAGGCTCTCCTTATCTAAAAATTGGTATGATCTTTTAATCAGCCCCAATATTTTGTTTGCCTTAGCTACTTGTGCCTCAACATGCCTGCTGAATTTGAGTTCATTATCCACCATTACCCCGAGGTCCTTTTCACATTGTGAAGTTTCCAGCTTTGCTCTATCCTGTGAAAAGTGAAGTCTCATAGTATAGTCTTGCTTTGGGTTATTCCTGCCAATGTGTACGACCTTGCACTTATCTGCATTAAAGCGAAGCTGCTACTTGTCTGCCCAGTCGACCAGTTTATCTATGTCTGCCTGCATAGTCTGTCTTTCCGATTCTGTCTGGACTGTGGATGAGACTTTGGTGTCATCAGCATACATTGTGCACCATGATTCTAGGATTTCAGGCAGGTCGTTGATAAAAATCACAAACAGTACTGGTCCAAGTACACTTCCTTGTGGGACGCCACTTGTGACATTCGACCAATCTGAATACATTCCCTTCACCGATACCCTTTGCTGTCTTCCAATGAGAAAATCCCTAATCCAGTTCAGGACCTTGTTTTTAATACCATATGACTCAATTTTGGCTATCAGTCTCTGGTGTGGGACAGAGTCAAAGGCTTTTGCAAAATCTAGGTATACTGCATCTAAAGGTCTTCCCGTATCCAGTGCTGTAGTCTATTTTTCCAGAGCATGCAGCAAATTTGTCGCACACGATCTTTTTGGGACAAATCCATGTTGGCAGGATGAGAGAAGCTTCTTTTGTTCTGTATGTTCCATGATTTTATCCCATTATGATGAAATTCATGAAGTATGTGTCAAACTACTTTTGCTTTGTCACTTTTGTTCTTGGGAGAGGAAGAAAGAGACGTCCTTGTCGGTGATTGTGGTTGATGTTTAGCCTTCTGACTCTCTTCATGTGGTATAATAGGATGAAAGATGTTGTTAAAAAGTTTTTGATTGTATTTGCATTGTTATTTATTTTATGCGCCTTGCTTCTTTGTTGTGTACTGTTTGTACAGCTCTAAACCCCTGCCCAATATAAATGAACCTGAAATTCCAATTTAAATTTTAGTAAAAAAAAAAAAAATGCATGGCTTCATTTGTAGATTTTCTTATGGATAAGAAATTTGTGCAATACCAAAGATATGCACTTTTTTAAAGTAAATCAATGAGAATTGGGAGAATCGCTTTTTCATTAAAATTATTGTGGGTAAAAAGTTTTTCAGAGGTGAATTACGTTTCAAATTTAGAACTTCGAAGTCTGCCCTGTGCATAGCATTTCTCTTATGTACTTTTTTTTGGAATCAGTCATTTTAACGAACAGATTTTTTTGGTTGAGCGAAATTAACAAATCTCGATTAGAAGTTTTACTTTAATGGTATGTGATTTTTTTCATTTCATTTAGACAAACGGAAGTTCAGATATAAAGTTCTGCGGCGACCTCCTACTCAAAACATTGGAATCATAGGCGCGCCTTTGGTACATGGACAGGTAGGTATAAGGTTTTTATGTAATGAAAACTGAGCCAAATGAACGCAGATGGAGAAACTTCTCAGCAACGACCGAGAAGGAAGTTAGATGTTTCTTGGGGGAAAATAGGAGCCCATTTTGAAAAGAGCTTGCTCACAGAATCGTTTTCTGATGCTGTCTTAGTATACATGAAAAACCTTTAATAATGATTCTGTTAGTTGTAAGGCATTTTGCATTTCTCATGACCTTGTTATGAGGACAAGGTAATGAAATACTGTTCCGATAATCCATTTTAGGCCTTCAGGATCTATGAGTCAATAACAATCGAAGAAAATCAATGTGCTTTCTTAGACGACAATCAAACCTGTGTATTAAAACGCAATTCAAATGGTTATGAATTTTAGAACGGAAGAAGCTGCAAGCAATGTCGGTTAGGTTAACTCCATCGTGACAATTATGTAGATCTATTCGCCTAGTGTGAGTAACACAAAATGGTAGATGGCTTTATTAGCTATTTGCGTGTTCTCAAAGATTTTCATTCTTTCTAGAGGGGAGCTAACGAGAACAAAAAAAAGGTAAAGAAAAAGCAAGAACATGTCATTTTTGTGACTTTTTGAGCCTTTCACTAGCGTTTGTCGCACATTCCCGAGCGGTTATCCTCTCCGACCCTCATGCCCCAGCATCCCTTCCACCCCAATTCCCCCATCTGCCAACTTAATCTGCTCCAGCCTCACCAAGGTCCGGGTGCGGCTCCAGATCTTCTTCGGGGTCTGAGACTAGCAGATGTGCTTAGATCTAAAGGTCAGTTCTGTTTTTCGCTTTGCTCTAACAAAAAATTTTAAACTAATTGTCTATTTAGATTTTTTTTTTTTTTGACGAAACGATATATTTATACGTGTGCGACGATTCAAAGATTTCCTACTAGTACAGGACTAATCCTAACACTATGCTTTTGTTCCTAAATGATATGTCGAGCTGTAGCTGAACATAACAAACTTACAATCCGGGCACTGCTGTGTCCAAACTTGGTGTAGACAATTCGCATTGAAATAAATAGAAAAGTTTTTAAAAGTCTGTTTTCCTCACTGCCTATTGTTCACTCACTTTCACTTCATTTTCTTGACACTTTTATATTTTCTTTCCTGTATATCTACTTCTTCTGTCTGTCTCCATTTTCCCTATTTGTTTCTCCCTCCCTCCCTCCCTCTCTCTCTTTCTCTCTCTCTCTCTCTCTCTCTCTCTCTCTCTCTCTCTCTCTCTCTCTCTCTCTCTCTCTCTCTCTCCATCTCTATCTTCCTCTCTATCTATCTGTCTCTTCTTTGTGTCTCCTGTCCTATTCTTTGATGGACAATGTGCACCTCGTCTCTTTACACTGTTGTAGGTATTTTGAGTTATGGTCATACTGATGGCTGCAATTTTTAACTGGGTAAGTATCATTTTAATTATTGACAGGAGCAAATGTGAAAGATTACGGAAATTTGGAGTTCAAGGTTGTCCCCAACGATTTTGCTGTGGTTCTAGGCTGCTACAATGCGCGCACTGTTGGGAACGCAAACAAGCAGGTATGGCCCATCGAGTGCACCCCAATATTGCTTAGTCTGAAGACGTCATTAATTATTTTCCTTTTATCTCAGGCGGATTTCAATGAAACCAATTTATTTCAAATACATTATATATTTGATTCATTTCATGCTGCATGTCGTTAAGGATATGCATCCGAATTGTGCTTATTAATGAAATAAATTTTTATTTATAGCTTAAATAGATAACATGCACAATAAATCTCATGCTTTGTATCATTCAGGACTTGGATTCGAATTATACGTGTTAGCAAACCAAATCGTGATTTATTAACAAAAATAGGAGGGTATAAATCACAAATATATCAATGAAACGGAAAAAGTTGGGTAGATTGCTGCATGTACTTTGGTTCGAATAAGTGAAGAAAACTTGATGCTGTGCATTATCTTGGCGAAGCCATCATGATCTCGGCACGGTGGAATCGCTGTGCGATTGAAAGAAAGGCGCAATGAATTATAAGTGCGAGCAATGATGTAGATCAATTTAAAATAATTGATAATTACAACCGCATGCTTTTCCTGGCGCCATTATGAAATCTACTCGAGCACGATCTCTTCATTTTTCCGTGACGGGATAATATGCCAATATTTTGGCAAATTTGGCGTCACAGTTTCAGCATATCTTACAATAATCTTAAAACTACCCGAGCTGTGCAACAATAATTGTGCATGAAATTTTCAAAAGTGGTTTTGATGAAACGTGATGAATTTTATAACCCGCCCGATCATCAATAAGAATAAGATATACTGACGCAATGCTAATCGTATATTGGTATGCCTCAGATTTCCCAGAAAGTTGCGCACATCTTGAAAAACGGGGAATCTGTGCTAGTGCTAGGTGGTGACCACAGTGTGGGCTTAGGTTCAGTTTCCGGCCATGCCAGCATCCGGGAAAACCTGGCCCTCCTATGGGTGGATGCTCATGCAGATATAAATACACCCCTCACTTCAACTTCCGGTAACTTGCACGGCATGCCGTTGTCTTTTTTGGTAAAGGAATTTCCACACCTGTCGCCGCCAGTCCCAGGGCTGGAGTGGTGCAAACCATGGTAAGTCCCGAATTAAAAAGATGTCTTGTTTGTTCATTGTTATTTTGACAACGATGCATCAGGCTACGCCACCCTTAATTTAAACCCTTACCTTTTGATCCAAGAAACTGTTGCCTTCAATTAGAGCACGACCCAACTATTTCAGGCCAAGGGTAGAAGGTTATCAGATTTCTATACAGCTGTAAAGATGAGATTTATGACTGTTTTTATTATTATTATTATTATTATTATTATTATTATTATTATTATTATTATTATTATTATTATTATTATTATTATTATTATTATCATTATCGTCGTTGTCCATGTGCTGCTGCTGCACCTGCTGCTGCTACTGCTGCTGCTGCTGTTGTTGTTGTTGTTGTTAATGTTGTTGTTGTTGTTGTTGTTGTTGTTGTTGTTGTTGTTGTTGTTGTTGTTATTACTATTACTATTATCATTGTATTATCGCAAACCAGCAAGAACCAATGAAAGACAATAAATATTATGAAAAAGTATAATGAAATTTAAAAAATATTGTATAAGTAACTTCAATTTTTTTCTCAAGACATTTTTATGATTTGTTCTCTCAGTGTCAGCTCCAGGAATATTGCCTACATCGGTCTCCGTTCCATCGACTTCAGAGAAAAGTCAGTATTGTATAGATACTTCATTGCCACAATTGTCAATACAGAAAATATACATAGTGATGTTTGTCTTATATTTTAGGGGCTTCGAGAATATTTGACACATTTTAAACATTTTTTTGGCAAAGAGCGTAAGTGCGAATGGTTGGGATTGAAAAGGATATATCACTTAAAAAATATGTTATATATGGAGATCAGCTCTTGGTTAAACCTAAATTGGAAAGTATGCGTTCATAATTAAGAAATGGTAAAAATGCATGGCTTTGCAGAAAGAGAGAAGGAGACCGAGAGAGAGAGAGAGAGAGAGAGAGAGAGAGAGAGAGAGAGAGAGAGAGAGAGAGAGAGAGAGAGAGAGAGAGAGAGAGACACACACACACACACACACACACACACGGGGACAAGGATTGGGGCAGGGGAGATAACAAGATCAAGTACAATATTTAAAAGGAATAGAGGAATATTAAGCGACACAATGAAGGGCGGAAATATTATTATGAGATTAAAAATTAAATAAGAACAAAGAAGAGAGGTGACACTACAGGATGGAAACTATCCTGTAAGTTTCATCTCATCTTTCTAACAGAAGTTTTCTGAGAACACTTGGAATCTGCAACTTTACCATGGAAGACATCAGGGAATTGGGGATTGACACTGCAGTGACAAATGCTTTGGACAGAATCGACCCAGAGTAGGTGACATGAACTCATTTATAAATTGCCAAAGAAGAGAAAATTGTGAATTTTGAGTGAAAATTATTGAAAAAAAAATTGCTCCTTGACTGCACCCTGGACAAGCCATGCTCATTTTGCGTAGCAAGGCGACGGGTGTCGACAGCACTATAGTACAAGGTTCGAATCCTAAATAGGCCAAAATTTTTGGATCATTTTCACTCAAAGCCTTTTTCTAACCTCTGCTGTGCACTATATAAAACTTTCTCTGTACAATTCTTACTGCATCTAATAATTATTCTAGTAATTTGCCTTCTCCTAATTAAATGTGGAACCCTTAAGGAGTAGTAGTAGTGGCAGTTGTAGTAGTAGTAGTAGTAGTAGTAGTAGTAGTAGTAGTAGTAGTAGTAGTAGTAGTAGTAGTAGTAGTAGTAGTAGTAGTAGTAGTAATACAGCAGCAGCAGCAGCAGCAGTAGTAGTAGTAGTAGTAGTAGTAGTAGTAGTAGTAGTAGCAGCAGCAGCAGCAGCAGCAGCAGCAGCAGTAGTAGTGAAGTCGTAGTAGTAGTAGTAGTAGTAGTAGTAGTAGTAGTAGTAGTAGTAGTAGTATAGTAGTCGTAATTATAATAGTAGAAGTAGTAGTAGTAGTAGTAGTAGTAGTAGTAGTAGTAGTAGTAGTAGTAGTAGTAGTAGTAGAAGTATTAGTAGTAGTAGTAGTAGTAGTAGTAGTAGTAGTAGTAGTAGTAGTAGTAGTTGTAGTAGTAGTAGTAGTAATAGTAGTAGTAGTAGTAGTAGTAGTAGTAGTAGTAGTAGTAGTAGTAGTAGTAGTAGTAGGAGTAGTAGTAGTAGTAGTGGTAGTATAGTAGTAGTAGTAGTAGTAGTAGTAGTAGTAGTAGTAGTAGTAGTAGTAGTAGTAGTAGTAGTAGTAGTAGAGGAGGAGGAGGAAAAAGAGGTGGCAGAGACAGTGGCAGTGGCAGCAGCAGCAATGGTAACAGTAATAGCAGCAACATCTGATTTTTTCCTGGTGAAAACTCAATTGATTGTATGATTCAAATTCAGCCCTAGACTGTATTGTGAAGTGCCGCTAATAAAGTGGATTTTTTTTTATTATAATTATGTTTTTCCTCCGTAACTGGAATTAGTTCATAATGCAGTCTTATTGCTAAGGAAATCTCTGCTTGGATTGTAAGAAACTAGTTTTACAATAATTTATTTATGGGTTCGTTTGATTTTTATATAGTTGATTTGCTTATCTTGATAGGACGATAGTTATATAGATGTAAGCAAATTTAAAATCATATTCCCGTGTATTGTTTGTGTTCTTATAAAACAGCACTATGTCTTTTCTTTCTTTTTTTCTTTTGAAATATTTCATAAATATCAGTAAATATATCGTGTTGGTTTTTTGTGAAAAAAAAAATCTATATATATAGGGGAAACCGCTCCATTCACCTCAGTTTTGACGTTGACGCTTTAGATCCTCAAATTATTCCCTCTACGGGCACACCAGGTAAGCATGATATGAAATTAAAGAAAGTATTTGGTGTGGCGCCAGGGATGAGTTGCTGGAGTATATGCGATTTTATATATATATATATATATATATATATATATAGTTATAGAGGATATTACCTTAAAGTCTCAGCATGCTCCCACATTTGAATACTCTTATCAATTGTTCCAATTAATTTTCAAACTATATATAAATGATTTTTAGTTCAGTTAAAAGAGGTCAGGCGTATTTTATCAGTCGGTCGCAATGTTGTTTCTCAACGTGCGGCTAACCTACCATTATGAAAATGTGAATATCCATAGTGACTTAGCACAATGCCACTGGAACCTCTAAAGTTTCTCAAACGAAGGAGACTATGAGACTCCTGTGCAGTCAGAGATAGAGCAGGTTAGATACGACCTCCCCACTAGATATCCTACGCCTGTTTGGAGCATGAACTTCCATTTTGTCAATCCAATGCTCTATTGACTGAGATATCTGGCGCTACTAGATACATATGTAATTCTTTATCCTAAACTTCTTGAAGCCTAACATAATGTAGACAAGGATTTGTTTTTGTGTATAAGCGTTAAAGGATATTCTGTTTTTATTGTACTAGCTAGCGCCCAAAATAGAAGCTAGGGTTGAAAATAATCAGGTAGTAGTATTTCCAGAACGAAGTGACTATATAGAGTGTCACTCTACATAGACTGATAGAGCTGTGCACACTATTCAGAGTAACAGCTGAGCTCTTCTGTGACAGAAACAAAAGACTACGAGAGACCAGTTTTGCGCCACTCAGCGCCAGCCTCAGCCTGCCACTGCCAGTAGCCTACTATCCATACGAATGCACATCCAGCGAGAGTAGATTTAGATCGAGAGCTAACGTTGCCATCTTAAAAGCTATTTCAAAAGTAAAAAGAGTAGATTCGAATAAATTTAGATTACCGTAGCTGAAAGTAAAGTTAAATGGAGCGTTTTGCCGTTGGGTCGATTTTTGCCACTCTAGACAGCTTTGAACTACAGTTTAAATCGTACCAAAAAGAACAAGGGTTCTAATACTAAAGTAATATCATCCTCAAGGTGTATAAAAGCCAAGAAACACTATTTTCCTTGATTTTGCCTCGACTAGACCTTCTTTAGTATGTTTATAAGAAACTATATGTACATGTAAAATATTACAGCAGTAATTAATATTCCACCATTAACCATGTAGCATATTATGAACATAATCAATAAACATAGACTGTGAAACCATATTCACTTTTTAATATTTTTTTTTTTATTATTTCTGTCTGGTCATGCTTGCTTGCTTTAAAAGTGGTTGCGGAATATTTAAACCAAACTTTAACATATCATTTCTTACTTGATTTCACGCTTAAAGTTACAAAAGTCTTTACTTTTCAACAAAGCAGTTGCTAAACAAAATGATACACTTCACTTGAATGGTTAAAACAGCTAAAGTTGGTTCATGGTATCTTAAGATTTGATACTTGGAAACTGATTCATTGGCTTTTCTCATCAACATAGTGATATCAAGGGCAATAACCCATGTTTTGAGTATTAAAAATCTCAGACTGTGACATCCTTTTTAGATCATCAACTAAGCATGACTTTTTCTTCTATTCAACTCAACTCAAAATATGCATTCACAAGCGGTAAATACATGTAGTTTAGTTTAATGAAAAGAACGATAACTAAAAATAAAAGGCAATAACTCTGTCAATACTTTTGTAACGGGCAAGAAATCTATTTTGAGTAATGTTCACAAAAGGCCTAACTACTTTCCTTCTTTAAAGTATATAAAATTATTTGTAAATAAGGAGTTACAGGCACTTAAATATTGGCCTACTGAGCCTCATAATATGCTTGATAGTTTTTGAGTTTCCTTACTTGGCAATGCACCATATTTAAATTAAATTTAAAAATTGATTTATTATCTGATTTTGAATTTGGAAACCTAACAACCATAGTCAAACTCTTATAGAAGGAGTAAGTAAAACACACTTTAAAAAACATTACGGTTATGAAAGTTTCACTTTCTTCACCTATTTACGTACATGTACTGCATCGTACATCCTAACCCAGCCGATTACAAATCTTCTTAGAGTGTTACTCTTCATAGTGTCGCGGTCTATGTAGACTTACATGTATGTTATGTTTGGCTCTATGTAGAGTATGTAGAGTGTGACTCTAAATAGTGTCCGGCTCTATGTAGAGTGTGACTCTGAATAGTGTCCGGCACTATGTAGAGTGTGACTCTGAATAGTGTCCGGCACTATGTAGAGTGTGACTCTAAATAGTGTCCGGCTCTATGTAGAGTGTGACTCTATATAAAGCCTTCCTTTCCAGAATTACCCTTGTACAGGACAAACGCATTGCGACAAACTCTGTCCAACGTAGAAGTATAGGAGATGCCCTAGTTGCTTTCACTACAAACGCGTTTTAATAATAATTTTTGTCTTCTTGAATTCAACTTTACAGTAGCGTCAGCGCTCCTGAGATTATTAGTTCATCAGTAAAGACATCAATGATTGAATTTCAAGTGCTAGCTAAAAAATTAATTCGAAGCGGAATTCAGGATTGCTCCTTGCGAACTCTTTTCCCTT
Source organism: Elysia crispata (assembly GCA_033675545.1). Lineage (NCBI taxonomy): Eukaryota > Metazoa > Mollusca > Gastropoda > Plakobranchidae > Elysia > Elysia crispata. The sequence continues at coordinate 293,987 of JAWDGP010000089.1, read as the reverse complement.
TATAATTGGTATAGTTTATATAAGATTTAAACATAACTTTAGATCCATTATTTATTTCCCCAAATAGAATCCAGAGTCGTCTCATTTTCTGACAAACCTTGTCTCTTAAATGGAACATAGATTCCAAGAAATTAGACAGAGATACAGCATAGATATCATAATCAATAAAATATAAAAGTTCACGCGTGTGTAGATAAGGAGAGTACAGCCACTAAAGATTGCTGCCAACTATTTTTGGGGGAAAGGGTAAAGGGTACTTTTATTTTTTTTATCAGCTCCCATTTATGAAATTGCAGATTGTAGGTCTTTTTAACATTTTTAAGTGCGAATGTAGAAATTTATTTTACGAAAGAAAATCCTATCATTTGCCATTTCTTTCCAGTACCAAATGGACTTGACTTCAGAGAGGCTTTAAGAATTGCCAGGATCGTGCATAACACTCGTGAGACAAGAATCAGTTACTAAAGAAGCAATCACTGTTAATCTGAAGCCATGCTGAAGATACTGTTGCTCATTGCTGTTTCACCTGTTTTTTCATATATTTTTTTTCTTGTCTTTACATATTCTTTTGTGCAAAATTAAGCTTGCTTAAATCTTTTTAACATGCGATTTTCTAAATTACGCTTACAGTTACATTGTCCATCATATGCGATCCTGCGTATTAATGCAATCACAAGCTCACTTATTTCCTGTAAAATTTGCAAAAGTTAATCCCTTTAACCAACCTGCCTACATGTATAAATTTTACTTGCATTTCATGATGTCAGTTTTGTTATGTAAAAGTGCACCCCTCCCGTTATTCTTTTGTTTTCTTTTTTTTCCGTTAGTGTATTGATTGCTCATCATTTATGCAGCCAAAGTTTTAAATGGGCTTATCTTCAAATTGATTATTTATAAACATCTTCGTCACTTTTCCATGTTTCCACAGTTATCATTTATGAATCTTGTATTTCATTCTTTCTATGATCCGAGTATTTCAGAAGTCAGATGTTATAAATTTTACTTTATTTTCAATATATACATATATACAAGTAGCTGTGTCTCAATTCATTTGCTTGTATAACAGTTTCTTTTTCCATATTGCACTCACCATAATGGCAATTTTGAACTTTTGTTATTTACTTCTACGAGGTTGTTTTTTTCTTATCTTTGTCAAGTAAGTTTTTTTAAAGTCCTCATCTTCATAAAAGAATTTTCTTTTAGAACCCTCTGCTCTAGTTTGAACCATTTCAATTTGTTTATAATATAATAATGTACAATTCAAAATTAAGCATTTCAACAATATTTTACGATAATTAAATCCATCATACTTTACTTTACAGTTGTCGTGCGCAGTTCTCACAAAATCATGACATGCATCATTATTACTTATTTCGGTATAGTTTACACTCTATTCATATAATACCGGTACACTGACATTGTTGTGGACAAGATCAGATTTTAAAACATTCCACATATGCTGCTTCTACATACATAATTATTCACACCTAATGTTCGTGTATTCCATGTTTACGTTTCAAACTATGGATGATCCACAGAATACAATACAAACCAATGACCCCTATTATGAACAAATTTGTTGTATGATCTCTGTAATTTGCAAAACCAAGTGTGTGTATTTTTACTATTAAAATATTAGTCGCAGATATATACCTTCCAAGTTTATGAAATATCATAGCAATGACTAGCAAAGGATCATGCATATAAAAGATTTTCCTCTTGGTGTAATTCGATGCCACAGTACTTAGATTTCCAAAAAAGTAAAATGTGATGAGAGCTGATGCTTTCTGCCCATCTGTGATTGTGTTTGCAGGTCGCATGTCCGTGATGGATGTAGTGGAGCTGAACCCTTTACTGTCGACCCCGTCGCGCGCGATCAAGTCAGCGCAGGTCATGGTTGAAATCATATCTCGAACATTTACGGGCAAGAGAATGAGATACCCATCTGTTCAAGATTTTGAAGTTTGACAGGTTTTCAAGTGGCAGTAGCATCTTTTGTTATTATCGAACAGGGCTTTGCTTGCCCTCCTCTCTCTCTCTCTCTCTCTCTCTCTCTCTCTCTCTCTCTCTCTCTCTCTCTCTCTCTCTCTCTCTCTCTCTCTCTCTCTCTCTCTCTCTCTTTCTCTCTGTTTCTATCTATCTATCTCCCTCTCTCTCTCTCTCTCTCTCTCTCTCTCTCTCTCTCTCTTTCTCTCTCTATCTATCTCTTATGTACGTTCAATAAACTTGTTCTAATGAACGCATTCCTCTTTTACAGCTGCCGTTGCAATGTACATGTGTCTGTTCGTGGAAAAAAAATGTTCACACAAATTAAGACCAATGTGAAATATTTATCTCTATTAAAAACTGAACGAGTGGACTACTTCTTCTTTTCATTAAAGTGCATATTACAGATTACCTTATACATTTTTTCTAACTGTAAAATATGCACACAAAAAAGAGAAGAAAAAAAACAAACACTAATATAAAAGAGCAAGTTGACGAAGAGGAGACGACGCTTCTTATATATATATATATATATATATAATTATTTGCTTCAACCTTAAATTTCATCTTTCAAACATGACTGAAGGCAAAGGATCGTGATGTCTTGTTGCCATAGGGGCATCATCGTGTCATATTTTAGGACTTTCATAATTTGATAAAGTCGTGAGATCCTAGTCATTTTTGCAAATACTTAAAAATGTTTTCAATTGAAAAAGTCTCCTACGTGCCAGAATCAATTATATTACAAAGAACGATTCGTGCTAAATGTTCTCTAAAATCAATGAAATAAAACTATAAAAAGAGGACCCAGTTTGGTTTTGGTTGTTTAACTTCGGAAATATATATGTACTATTTTATTTATTTCGAAAATGACAAAAACAAAACAAAAAAACAAAACAAACAAAAAAACACACGAGTCATATCTCTAATCCGCCCTTCCCCTTAACTAATCACGCTTTGATTTTAATTGGGCCCATATAGAAAATCGATTCTCATTTTATTTTCTCCGCCTTATCATTCAGAGACAGCATGGCTTTCACCAAATCGCCAGGCCTTAGTTTTACTGCAAATAGATTTATCAAACCTCTATGATGCGTGACTTCCTAACTTGAGAGAAGATTCAGATCTTCCTATTGATAAGCAATGCAGTCTGTGTAAAACGAACACTTGCCAATGGACGAACGTCGAACAGACAACTAGGACAAATGATTACTAGCTATTGAATTATCCAGACTACTGGGGAGAAGCTTTTATTTGTTCATCATATCTTTACCAATCACATTGCTCTTTGATTAATCTTTCTTGTAAACATAATCCGAGCTCAACAAAGTTCTCATGAGGACACAGATATACATCTTCTGGTGGGGTATCTTGCATCCGTTGTTCATGAAGATTTGTCACTCCTATGGCCAGACAAATTACATCCAGTACCATCACAAGGCTTGTGATGAGTGGAAAAGTGCTAATGTTTCATTCATCGATATCGCAACGTTGAAATGAATTATATTAAATACGCCCTCCAATTGTGATCCAATCTAATCAACATAAAAGCTTGAGCTTCATCGCTTCGATTGCGATTGTAAATACCTAAACATTATAACGCTTCTTACTTTTTTATTTTTAAAGTTTACGAATTTGCAAATTTATTCACTTGGACTCTATTAAAATGAAAAAAAAAATACCTTTAAGTTCTTTTTTTCGTCTTACTGACATCCTCGCTTAAGTTTCCAAAGTAATTATATTACTGTAAAAGAATCTACTGCAGCCTCTTAATAATAACATTCAACACACCTCAAATAGAAAAAAGTGACAAAGTAACGTCAGAATTTATATACATGTATTTTTTTTTTAGATTAATAGCAAACAGGTGTATTGGGGACGCCATGCAAATTTTAAGGGAAAAAAAGGAAAGTCAGGGGGCGCAAAGCAATGAATGGACCATACCACCTTGAATTTGAGGATAAACGATCCACCATGATAAATCAGTGGCTTCACACTGTATTATTTATTTAAATTTTCAAATTAGCAACAAGTTTAAATGTAGACCACGGTAAACGTTCACATACTAGCAGATCTAGCCTGGTTTTTGCCTTTTCAGTCAGAGGGTGCCACACGAAAGGTGAAATGCATACAGTCATATGATTTCATTTGTTTGGCGTTTGCTGTATGCTTGTGTTGATAAACGTTTTCCGTAATACACACGATCATCATTTAGAGCTTAGGGTAAAATCTCATTCATATGATAAAAAGTATTTTCTTTTCTATACTGCTCATCAGATATTTTATGCTGCTCTTTATGTTTGGTCTAAATGTAGAGACAATTTCTCTAGATAATGTAAATAAAGTGAACACTAGCACATCCCATAATATACTATTAGCACTAGCTTAAACTTTATAACTATCTAGGAATAAAAAAAAAAAGCGCCTGGGCAAAAGAGCCACCTGAAACTGAAAGGCAGAAAAGGGAGGCTTGTTGCTTGCTTTCTATCAATCAGGGATTTTGCTTTCTTTGCCATCACAGTATTGCTGCATGCTTTTCAAAGCTATAATTGCTTGAAAGTGATACATGTATAACCACTTATTCACCATATACTCTTAAATTTTCATACATAAAAAATTCCTCAAATTACAGAAAATCTCACAGGCATCGCTCTCGTTGTCAACACTGTATCAAAGAAGCTTAGAACAAAACATTTTGAAGAAAAAAAAATATTTGACATTACTTAAAGAGCCTCTAAAATTGATGTTGGAGAAACTGCCATTGCAATAATTATTCCTCTTAAAATAAAATTTTTATCTTTTATCTTCATTCTAAAAATATATCGATTCTACATTATTTTTTATTCAAATTTTCACCATAGAAAATTCTGGCAGGAGGAAGATGGGACTTGTACATTTGCATGTATTAATAGTACTACTTGTACATTTGCATGTATTAATAGTACTACTTGTACATTTGCATGTATTTATAGTACTACTTGTACATTTGCATGTATTTATAGTACTGATTTATGCATGGAATTGAATCCATAAATATTAAAAGAAACTGATTTTCACTTGATTTAAAACAGTTTGGGAATACATTGAGCCTATAAGTAAACGCTGCTGAAACTGCACCTGCGAAGTATATGAAGTTATCTTTTTTGGCACCTGGCTCATTGATTCCAAAATTTTTTTGCTTAAAATTTTGGCAAAACATATCTTTGTAAGAAAGTTTACCACAAAAGAAGACTTACAGACTAAATTGTAAGTTGCAATAAATTTTTAGACACTGAATTGCATGAACTGTTGAGGAGAAAAATTCTGATATGGGAAAGTCATAAAATTGGTATTTTTTTTTGTCTCAACTATTGTCAATTTTGTAAACAAAAGAAAAGTTTGAGTTTCATCACACACTTATCCATTGATGTTAATTTCAATAGTGTAATAGTTTGTAGCTATTTCATCATTTTCACAGTCTTCATATTAATTATCCATTAAAAGCTCATTTTAAAATATGTAGGTTTAATATCTTTGCAATGGTAGATAGTCTCTAATTTTCCATTTTTAAACTAATAAAAAATTTTTTGTAAATATCATGTATGCTCAGTAAAACAGGCCAAAAAATTAGATATTATTCTGCAAAGCAGAATACATTATTTAGTCTTCAATATCTTCCAAGTAGTTGATTTCATGTGTTATAAAATGGAAAATCAACAAGTCAGTTCTCATTTTAAAATTGTTTATTTCCTGAGATAAAAAGAGTAAGACAGCGGTCCATTAAAAATTGAAATATATGTATAAAGATTCATATGACAAAGAAAGATAGTTTGAATATAAAAAGAGCATCAACAAAAATATCCCATCATTTCTAAGATATGGATAAACTGTAAAATCTTGTTTATCATTTATGCCATATTTATTTTCTCTTCTGCTAATTTGTGATCTCCTTCAACTCTACCATCTTCATCAACTTCAAATCAGCAGTAATAAAAGAATAAAGACAAAACTTTTCAAGTACTTTTCTGGACCTTATGCATGTACACAATTAAGTTAAAACAAGGAGACACAGGTCTTGATCTGTTTTAATACTATTCCTACAAATAACTATTCTCCGGAAACACCAAAAAGATAACCTTGAAACATATAAGTTTGCTTTCAACTAACACTGAAAGCCTGATCCATGATAAAAGAAGCAAAACTAGGAACTAAACACTATTTACAAGAGCATAATGAATATAAAGAAATAGCTGGGATTTTCTAATGTAAAGAGGAAGCTACATATTTCACAAAATTGGAAAGGATTATGATGGTAAAAAAAAATAAAGGTAGAGTTCATAAAAATCTTTCACATAAATGAAAATTGATATGTTTTAAAAAAGAAAATTAAGAAACGTCAAAATGTTTGTATCACAACACTGGGCTGTAGTGGCTCTCATTTTTAACTTTAGAACTCAATAAAAATTAAAGTTGATCCCTTGAGGCATCTTATATATGTTAAATAATTTCGTTTTCTTATTTATTTTTTTTCCTTATTTAGTTCCCCTCCCCCCCCAAAAAAAAATTAAATTAAAAATTAAGCTATAAATAGTGAGAATTCCATTCCCTTTCTTTTTTTTTTTTTTCAAACTGCAACAATTTAATTTTGACATAATTTTAATCGCTACTTGGACTTGTTAAAATATTATTTCATTGCTGTCCACCATTTTTCTATTCCTCTCTTTAAAAAAAAAAAATTGTTTCCAAAATGAAATATTTCATCTGGTGGGTAAGGAATTTCACAGATTTTTAAAGCACTATGATTTCTACCAAACACAGAAAATGTAAAAATTGTTTGCTTTTGTTTAGGAAACTTGGGAATTAATTTACGCGAACAAACAAAAAAATGAAATAGGGAAACAAACGCTAAAGCCCATGAAAGCTTACAATTATTCAAATTTACTATCCAATAAAAAGCGAAGTATAACTTTGAAGAAGGCATTTTTATAAAATTCAAAGTATATTAATCTCTTTTGTATCACATAATTTAGAACATAAAAAAGTACAGTTAGATACAGATGAAATTTGTGCCTCGCAGAGTACAAGCTTTTAAAGATAGATAAAAAAAAAAATCAAAGAAATTTTTTTCTGCCACTTATCTTTTCTTCAAGGTTCCCCATATCTGATATGGACATAAGAAGTTTAATTTTTGATACTGAAAATAGATTGTGAGAATTAGTTTAATCTGATAATATAAACAATGATTCGATTTTTAACAACACTGTTTCAACATCTTGCCAAGTCAATGTGAATCAAAGTTGGTGGTCTCAGAGCATCCATACAATAGCTTTGCTGAAAGGCATTTCACCATTGCACTTCATTAAGATACACCATCCATTGATATACATCAAGTTGTCAAAACTGTAAAAATGTAAAAAAAAAAAAAAGGAAAATAGAGAGGATTGAGGGGTGGGGGTGGAGGGTGGTATTAGAAAGTTATACATAATCAAGAAATTTTCATCTCTAAAAAATAAAAATTCTAATTTTTAAAATGAATTTATCTTGAACAAAGAAAATCAAAAAGGAAAAATGTTCTTTGTCTTGTAAATTAATGTGAACAAATTTTACTTGTCAATGAAACAAATGATTATGTGATATGCAGGAATTGAAAGATGAGATAAATGAAAACTTTTCCAAACTTTATCTTGTTAGAACTAGTCTGAAGACCCTTGATGTAAATTATCAAAATAAACATTTTTAAATCATTTCCCCTATTCTGCATTAGAACAAACTCATTTTTATTGCTCTTTTTTTAAACTCTAGCCAATCAAATTTTGGTTTTAAAAATTTCTTAAAACCTGATGCAAGGGACGTTGTTAAGGTGATCTTTTAAAATTTAAGAAAACTAAAAGTTAAAGAATTGGCTTGTCCTCAAGTTAAAATGGATTGGATATTGTAGCTTCAATATTAAAAGATGGTATTTAACTCTTTACCTACTTTATTATTTTAGGGTTTGGACTAAATTAATTTTTCTTATTGTAAGAGCATTGGAATATATTGCCAGTATGAGTGAACGATATATCAGCAAACAGGCCATTTATAAATATAGATTTATTTTTAGCCGATATATCGGCTAAAAGTAAGTAGAGTTAAATTATGCCTTTTTTTTTCCTCAGTGGAGATTCCATGAAATGTTTACACTTCTCAGAAAAGACTTTTTTTTTTTTTTTCACTTTTATAAGCTTAAATTATAAGCTTAAGAGATGAAGAAAAATGGTTTAGTTGGTATATTGATGATACACATTGAAAGTCTAAAGGAAACTGCAATATCAAAAACTTTTATTTTTTAATTAAAATTAAATTAAGTGCTGATATTAAATTAACACAAAAAATTATTCACCTTCCACCTCATTATGCAAAGATATTAGCAGTTCTCGGTATGGAGAAATCAGATTAAAAAAATTATTTTAGAACTACAAGGACTATTGTACTGACAAAACTGAATAGCCCTCCTTGCTTTCTTCTAGTCTAAAACAGAAGAAATTAATAGCAATTTAGCCTATTGGTGAAGATGGGATAAACAAGTTTGGAAAAAAACAAACATCCTCCACAACATCATAAAACTAGACACCTGATATTAAAAAAAGGGTGTTCCATAGATTACGGATTCTATTTTGCCTGTTGAAAATCAATTCTTTTCTCCATAAAACTTACTGAAGGAAACAGCATTTGATGCAAGGCTTAAATGGTTCAGCTTTTACATAGCACTCCTTATAGCTGCCACAATTTTCTCCATTTTAGCCTTGCTGTTCACAAAACCATCACCATTCTGTGAAAGAATGAATATAGACCAAGGAACTTAAAATGAATATGGATGAGGCTGTTTTCATTCAGCAAAAGGAAAGAGAAAATTGGAAAGAAAGCAAGAAAAAAAGTTCAATACATATTGGCAAATACAATAAAAAAAAACAAAAACAAACAAGAAACAACAAATTATCTTCAAACATTGTGAGAACTTGCAATATGTTTCCACTTCTGCTTCCAATTTCTCGGACAAAGTCGAGAATTATTATCAGTTTTTTTTAATGCTTTCAAAATGTAAAATGTGCTAAGATGACAAAAAAAAAAAAAAAGAGAGTGAGGAGATGACTTTTAAAGATGAAACAAAGATACTGTATATTGATCATATTTAAGTTCTCTTGACAAACATTGAATCTCAAACAAAAAATTATACTTTCTTGGAAATCTATTCCATTTTTATTGAAAGCTCAAGTATTTCAAACAATCAGAACCTTAGAATTCTTAATTTTTATTTTTTAAATTTGAACTGAAAAGTTGTAGGCAATGTCTGTGTGCCAAAGTTTGATTTTATTTTCAATTAAATTCTAACCATGAAAAGTTTTCTTGATGGCTTAAACAGATCTAGACTAATTATTGTTAAGCGTATGAAGCAAAAGATGATAAAAACTAAAATTTTAATTGTTTTTGAATGAAGTTAATCTCTGATCAATTTCTGCTTTAATGGCTGTTGTGACCAATTTAAAAGGATTTGGTAATGACCAATGAGTGAATGACAACTTTCTTCTTAAAAAAAAAAACCCACTGTTTTCTTACCAGTTTGGAGTGAATCACTTTTCCTCCACCAATTTGCACTTCAAACTTCCCGGTTGCAGATGGAGTTCCTTCACCTGTCTGGTATCATGAAAAGTATGGTATTCCATAATATTTGAAAAAAATAAATGAAAGAAATTAAGCTGATATAGACGGTTCAATATTTTTTTTTATCAAGTGTCAGGATTTGCAGCCCACAGAAGTTTTACTAAAATCAAAATAGAAATCTCCTACAATGAACCACCAAAAAAAATTGTGGTCTTTATTTTTTGCTGTATATGAACACCTTTAAAACACTTGAGCTGTGCCTCTGACATATACAGTTCAGGCTAGATCAAATGAAATCTCATTACTTTTTCAGTTGTTTTTTTTTTTTTTCGTTTTACAACTTTCAGAATGACTTTTAAAACAGTTTCAATTGTCTAACAACCAGACCCAAAAAACTTATCTTTATTAACTATTTATACATTTTTGAATTTCTCAGATATATAATTCTCCAAAAGATTTATCTTATTTGAGTATATCTCATTAAGGACTAAAAATGCTTTGTGGAAAGCATAGGAGGGCAATAGTTCCTACCACATCTATTTCGCCCGGTGAGAATATGTCAAGAAGTTCATCTCGGAAAGCTGCATACTGAAAAAGTAGAGAGAGAAAAAAATTAAGACACAATTATATTCATTGGTAACAAAACAAAACAAACTATAGTCAAGTCCAAATAACTTGAATTTCTGGTAGATTCCACAAAGAGTATAATTTGAACAAATATTTGCCTCTTTAAGTGGAGGCCTGAGCCTGGCAAATAGATCTGGTTAGTTTGAAGTCATCTATCTTTTTTTTTTCTAAATTAAATGCACAAATTAGGGCCCTTGTGCAATATGAAAGATTTAGGTGGATTTTTCAAATCTTCCTCTTTGTATATTTATAATTCAAACTTCGGTTGATTGGTTATATATTTTTCTATTCCAATGACTGCTAAAAAAAGGATTGGTCTGAATAGTGTAAATACATTTACCCCTATATCCCTGAACCACACATACACAGCATTCTTCCAAAGGCTGGTTTATCTTTCACTTGCACTAAAAGCTATTATTTTTCAGATGAACTGTACCAATGATTCTGTCTTAGAAAACAAAAAAGTGAAAATAAATAATTCTGAAAAAAAAAATTAATAGCCCTTTCTGCATAAATTTAAAAAAAAAACAACTTGTGCTTCACATTCAATCTTTTAAAATCTTACAGTTTTGTAACCTTACTTTTGGCTTATACCCTCAGGCACCGCTGAAAAAAATAAAGCAATAAAAGATCAATTAGATGGAAGATAAAAACTTCTGAATGATAGAAATGAACAGAAACAAACAGTGTGCAGGAATAAAGCTTGTCCTAATTTTGAACTTTTACTGCAGCTAGTGATGTTATTGGCCTATATATAAATCAATTCAACTCTCCCTATGATAGCAAAGACAAAGAAAGATATTTTTTTTAAATCAATTTTTTACATTTTAGATAGTTTAGTGTATCATACAGATTAAAAATCTTGTTGTCCTGATTTTCCCCTTTGCCTAGTTTCAAAATTCAAGATGACTGAATTCATACAAATTATTTAGAAGTGAACATTGGGTGAACAAAATAATGTTAGAATAAGCAAAGTCACTTAGTGTTAGATTTAGGGGCCCTTTGTGATTAAGATCTAGTCTGGTCATATGAAAAACGACATGGCAACGCTTGATCCAGCATTGATTTTTGACAATGTTAGGCTACAGCAATCATCCATTTAAGAACTTCCACTGCATTGTGCTCAGAAAGTAACATAAATTAATGATCTTGCTTTCTGATTGCAGTTCAACGCATCTTGGGTTGTTACCCCTCGTAAGTTAAAAAAGGTTTATGCTAATTAAAATCTAACGTTCGTGCATTTTTGTTTGATATCCAAGGCTGCCAGCTTGGAGTCAAACAAACCTATATGAAGTTTATAAAATAATTTCCGATCCTGTCTGGTCTCATATCCTGACTATACATGTAGGGTACCAAAATTTAAAATGTTCTTTTGTTGCTTTATTTGATTTCAACTTAGATCTATAACTGATACAAAATTGTTGGTGAACAACCCTGGGGGTAGCAAATGAACAAGTGCCAAATATATTCTTGATCTTTACATCACATGTAATTGCTTAATTTTTAACCACAGGCTAGCCAGAGCAGCAAGATCTGTAATTTTTGGATCAGTCATTTCTAGATCTAAATCTAAATCTAGAACTTACCAATATACAACATGAATCTTCACAACCATGGTCGTTTTCTTTCTCAACTGGGTCGTCTAAGATCCAGGAGCTCTGTCTAAATTGGTGTAGGTACCAAAAGCAATAGAGAGCAGGCGTCTTGTAGGCTACCCGATCACAGGTAATGTCTAGCGTTGGTTAGAATAATTATGTGGACTCATCTAGGTCGTTAGGCGCAAAAAATTTGTTTACGAAACTTGAGTAGTTTCCCTTAAAAAGCTCCCCTCCCCTCTCCCCCCCAATACCCACAATGCATCCCAATACATGTCTATAAATTGCGAAAGACAAGGAAGCGAGAGCACCATCTAAAACCGCTTTACTGATCTCAATTTCTAGCTGCATGAAAAGAAAACCTCTCCTTGGAACAGCATCGATGTCCCCCAAACTGATAACGCAGATCGCACAACAGACAATGGATTCTCTGGAAGTGAATATAACGGTGAGTTACAATTTGGGGTGCCAAGAACAGCGTAAATCATTCTGATTAAAAAAAAAAAATCACACGCATAACACTTTAGCATTGATACAAAAGATCTCTACCCAACCTATTTTAGACAGCTGGAAAAAAAGTCAGACTGAATTAGCGTGTAAAGTCCCCCATAATCACCGTGGTTGTGCCATGCGCATGGTCAGATTTTACGAGTCTAGAGCTGAGCCACTGCGTCTTTAGGAAAAACGCATGAAAACCCCGGGTATAGACGGCGTGTCGCGTATGGTCTAGCGATGGGACAGAATATCAAGCTCTGCCTGATATTTTCTATAGCGGCGCCTGACAAGCTCAGCCAGGATATAAAAAAGGACATAAAAATTTCGGATTTTGATCAAAAAAAAAGTTTCCGAAACGTGTTCCTCGTCGAATTTCAGTGCAAATTGATACCAAATAATACATAAATATTACATAGAATAGGAGATTTAAAAAATAAAATAAAAAAAAGGGTCATTGGCTCATGTGGGCGTGTTGTTGTCATTGTTTCCCCTTTTTTCCTCCTATTGTCTTGCGTTGCTGTCACCCTGTACGTCTTTTTGCACGAATAAGCGCGACTGAGTCAACTGGCTGATGCAACATTTCCGAAACCTACTGCGTCTGTGGTATGTAAAATCACAGCGCAGAAAGCCTTGTACACATTGCTTGTGCAACGCCTTGCACCCCCTCTGAGTGTATGGTTGGCTTTAGAGCAACCAGGAGGTAAGCCTCTGGTCCTGCTGTATCTATATGCCGTTCACATCCTAGTGGGCCTCCTAATACCAGAAATATGATTTCAACAGCATTTTGAGCCTATTTGTGTTAGGTTTACTAAGTTAATTTATCAAATATCAAAAACACATAGGATATCAATGCAAATTTTATACATGTAACTTCAATTAATTAGTGTCACTGAATTTTCAAACAGTTCTTAAGCACTTGGTTTGCCAGCCTAGCTCTCTGAATTCAAGCAGAACATGACAAGACGCTCCTCTTGATAGAGTGGTACGAGTGTGTAGTGTGTAGTTACGTCAATTTACGAATAAAAAACCAGGGCAAGATCACATCCCCCCCCCCCCCCTTTGCATGCTCGTTGAACCCGCCCCCCTTCAAAAAAAAAAAAAAAAAAAAAAAATACAATTCATCTTCACGCCTTCTTCTTCTTCATTTATAATATCAAAAGTCTTGCCTTTGAATACCTTCAAAACCACCGCTGAAATTCACCAATTCACCAATATGTTCGCCTGTTTGTCTCATTTTGTCTAAGTTTTAATGCGACTCATTCGTTTTCTCTGTTACCATATTTTTTCTCTATTTCTCGAGTGCAAATTATCATTTCTCGTTTTCATTTTATACACAGCATATAATTTTTATGAAAGGTATTGCGAAGGTTGTTTGGGATAAAGAAAAAGTATAATACTTATCATACATTATGATAATATTGCTCACTCGTAATGCGCTTTTAATATGCGAAGTTTTAGTTTTGTGTTCAGATGAAATGTGATAACATGTATTTGGTAAGATTTTTTCTCCGGCGGCAATGGTTTTCATATTTTAAAGACATCTTTTTTATCCCTAACTTTATTAATAATAACATGTACTGAAATGTGAGTGTGTTATAGGTTTTTTAAGTAAATTTTTTTTTTATTTGGTGCGCCGCACAACTGTTTTGTGTATAACATTTTCTGAAAATACTTTTTAACTTCAATTATCTGACTTTTCATTGACCATGTATTTTGGCAAGTAAAGTTTGAATATTTTGACGAAAATCGATAGAGGATTTTTAATTTTTGTATTTGATCAAACAAGGTTTCTTCATATAGGTCTACTGTAATTCTTTTCTTTTAGCTGTGTATTAGTATTAATTTTGACGACCGATCTTATGAAGCTAACATGTCCTGGTTATCGTTATGTGATTTTGATCTTTCTCATTTAAGCCTCCTTTACAGTACAGCGGATTGAAATTTATATTCAAATTTCAGTGGATCACCATTCTTGCGAGTTTAGAACCCACTTTGTGTAACTTCCTGATCCTTCCTTATTAAAGGTCTCATTTTCTCCATAGAATTTATAGTGTTTGAAAACCGACGCCATGTAGGATACTTCTTAGTCTTACCCTTCAATGCTCAATCATCAATGGCTGTTTTTTTGGTAGGGGTTTTTTTCTGTAAAAGGAGGGGAGAAGGGGGATTAAGTCTTCTCCTACAACTTTTTATACAAAGGCCAATTTTTTTTTACTTTCACTCCCAATAGATCGAATTTAGAAACAAAGTGGTTTTTTGGGGGGATATATTTCTTTGACCATTCACTCTAATGAAGTGCAAAACAATACTTGCACAATTTTCTTTCTCATTAAGGAGAGAAAAATGTTTATCTAAGGAAGAAATATATTGAATAACATAATGTACAAATATTTCACAGAACTTTTGAAGAGTGTATTATGCATTAAATTTTATACACATACACAACATTCATGTTTTAGGAACCTGCATTACTCATTTCATCTTGCAAGCTATCACAAGAGAACATATAGCACAGAAAATGAACAAGAAAAAAAAATCATTGCATTCTCAATAGTAAAAAAAAAAACAATAAAAAAAACTGTAAGGCTTTTGCAGGCACTGCAGTTTTCCATTTAAAATAAGAGTACAAGATGGGTTAAAAACACAAAAATGTGGGGATACATGATTATCTCTACAAACTACTCATATGATGTATCACAGGACATTCAGCTGAACTTAAAATTTTGGTGATTCACTACATTTTTCAATCAAATCTTCAAGCTCTTTGTTTTCATCCAGATTTATACCTAAACCAAAGATTAATCTTTGAATTATGTTCTGGCTGATGGTTATGGACTGGCACTGAACATCCAGTTCACTCTTTAATCTGAAAAGAAAAGCAGTATGAGCATGACAAATACTTTCAAAAGGCAATTTAATATGATTGGTAGTGTTTCTTTATTCAACATTTGCAAAATCTCTCAAAGCATATGTATCTAAAATAATTCCTTGAATCTGACTGACTTCAACCCATAACCAACTCTGTGCTTAGCTTAGTAGAACTTAGAGGATCTCTCTAGTCTGCCATGATCAATGGAACAATGTGCATTTAAAGAAAGAAGATTAGAATTTTAGAAACACAATAACATAGTTGATGTTTAGAAATGGACATTCAATCAATCATTATTACAACTTTTCTCTGACTGCAACATCGAACCAAGAAAGGAGAGAAAAGGAATTGATTATCAAGAAAGGGGTAGAGAGGGTGTGTGAGGGTTAACCCTTATTGCTGGTTTTTACTTTATCATGGTAATGACTCAAGTAAATTATTATATGGGGTTCACAAATCCTTGCACTATGTCCCTTTTGACTTTAAAACAGAATCTAAAGTAACAGTGAATCTATTCAACTCTATCATTTGTGCAGCTGTTGCGAATGAGTAAATTTTTTGCCTATTACATTCCCTTGATAAAATGATTCTTAGTGCATATCAACCATGCTCAGATCTAGAGTTGATATTAAATGAATGAATTAGTCTATTCATTAAACTGTTTGTATTATATGCTTCTTTTTTAAGACAATCCCCAACCATATAAACTGTGAAGTAGATATTCATTTACTCTGCTTTTCGTTATAGATCCAACATTGTTTCCTGCTATTTTACAATCAAACAAATATTCCAGGGAAGATATATTCATTTACTCTGCTTTTCGTTATAGATCCAACATTGTTTCCTGCTATTTTACAATCAAACAAATATTGCAGGTAAGACAAAAAAAAAAAGAGTTTATGTATACATGATTACAAAATAAACAGCATAGTATCCCAATGACTTCATGGCTTATTTATTCTTTTCATCTGTTTTGCTTCATGAATAAAAATTGGATAATGTCGTTTCTGTATACGAAACTTTGAAAGCAACTGCTCAAGATGCCCTGCTTTATCTTATATTTTTGAGGTTCTTATTTCTTTGTATGATGCCAACTGTTAAAATGCACCATTTCAGGTAATTTATTTGTGGCTACCACAAACTGATGAAATTTGCTTTGATAGTGATTTAAGAGTTGACACCTCATATCATTTGCCTCGCATTTGAACTGGACTAATCGAGACTTTACGGCTGAGAGCTATATAACTTATCATTTAACACTGTAGCTCAAAATTTCGGATGACATTGGTTTCTGCCATAGATAGGCCATAGAGTAACCCTTTTGAAAAGTTATCTTAATATTGCAGTCTTTCAAAGTACAGCTGCAAAATTCGATTTGTGAAACAAGTGAGTTTTAAAAGATGGTCAAGGTGATAAGTATTGAATTATTAATGATGTTTTAAAAATGCATCATGTTCTTATCATAGATTCTAGATTGACAGTACCCTCAAAGAAAAAAATGGATCTTTCATAGCAGATCATTTATGTTGGTATGTAGACTTAATGTATTGTCAGCCTGGTGGAAGGAGACATTTTTTACCTTTTGTATTCTTTCGTCCTAATCACTTCTGTTGGCAATGCAACTTTTTCTTTGCACTCCTTTAGTTTTCCCAAAAGCTCCATATTTTCTGTTTTTAACTCTGGATTTCAGGATTTAATTGTAAACAAGAAATATTTATAATACAAGCATGTTTCTACACAAAAAGCTATATCTAGGTTTGACATGGAATATCAGAAATTTGTCTAAAAAGAAAGAAAGGAGACATCCACACACCATAAATGTATTATTTTGTTTTTCCATACATTTGAACTGAAAATCCAAGAACTTAACTATACCTGATCAGTTAAAATTTAAAAATGAAAAAAATCTGTTGTTTTCTTTCCTTAGTTTAACTCTAAGAATTAAAAATGCTGCTTTAATTTTTCATATTTTTTCAAATCATGCATTGTATAATTTAAACATGTGGTCAAAACATCGGGTACGGTAGACATAAATTTGGTGATTGAAAAAGGGGCTTTATGACCACAGACATATGCAAAATTTCACTCAAATGACAATACTATGATAAAATTTAAAAATTCAAATACAGACAATTCTGAAATTGTTTATAAAATATTACTTATTGGATAACTCAGTAGAGTGCAGTGTACTTATCTCAAAGTTGGCTTTTTCTTTGGGGGGTCGGGGGGATGTAAAATTCACTTCCGATTATAAGAAATTGAAGTTAAAAGAATGCATTGTTGAAAAGGGTTTAATCTTGCACTGAAATTAATACTATTCACCATGACTGATCGAGGTCTCAAGTGCAGGTACTGTAAATTAAAGTCTAGAATCTAGATCTACGCAGAAGCACTTGCACTACGTGTTGAGACTAACCAACCCATTCCGTCTCTGACTCTCCCATTGTTTATGTTATTCAACTCCTATAGATCTGTCAGTCAAAGAATGCCATTAGCTGAATGTCAACCTTTCCTCCTCCCACCCCTTTTGCTAGCTGTCGGCTTTAAGTTAAGTTTCACAACCACACCTCTATTATATCTCTATAATGCTTGGATTTAACAAAGGCATTAGGGATAAGCTCAACAAGCCCTGATATTATTCTCCATCCTCAATACTTTCCCTCTATCACCAAAGGTTAACAATATCACTCAGCATACATCCAAGCCATAGCTAGATATAAGGCAAAAATGCTTAAATGAAGAATTTTTCCCTGACAAATCAAAATTGTCAGAAGTAAATAGTATCATCGCCTCAAAGTTATCAGAAGCTGAATTATTTCACTTTCAGTTAAACTAAAGGACACTATATAACGAGCTTAAATAAGAGAAAATTTGGGAAATAAAATTCACTCTGAAAAAGGAAAATAAAATTATCTTAGTTTGAGTTAAATGGACTGCACTGTACGTCCATCTTATGAAATTATCTTAAAAATTTTGGGAGAATACATAATTAGGTAAGTCATGATTGATCTTTCCCTAGGTCTCTTATATATGATAAAATGTACAATGAAAAACTCACTGAAATTAGTAAGTTCCTGTTCATGAAGTTTCTCCTCAAGGTCTCTGGTTTCCTGTTAAAAAGATTAAAAATTTTTTCACAATACCTCAAGATTATGAGATAAATGGTTTATTCTGCTCACAATTGACAATTGCTGATAGTGAATGAGCAAAGCATGCTATTTACTTAAGTGCCTGTTTCACAAAATTTGACTTGACCGAAGCAAAGTAAGAAACAAGAATCAAAAGGGAAAGAACTCATGGAGAACTGATGTATGATTGCATTAATTTTCTGATCGGTAAACTGAAGGTCAGATATATAAAAAGAAATGGGCAGCACTTTTTTAAACTCTTAAATTTATTCCCTATCTCCGTCTAATTTTCCTTGAAGATTTTGTCTGTTTTCAAGGTTATTTTAAATGAAGATGAATGTTCTCAGTTGAGCTAGCGATCAATGTCTTTAAAAGAAGATTTCACTGAATATTGAGCTCTTTCTATGCTGTTGTTAGAGATAAAACCAACAATTGGCCACCAATAAGGGTTGAGAAAGGCATGTGTAAGGTGAGTCACGTGCCAGTTTTATTTTGGTCACAACGGCTTCTGTGATAATGTTTTTCATATCAGTCTGCTACTTAAAGTACTCCAGATTGTGCTTGATTTTTCTATTGCAAATGTAACAGGTCATAAAATCCTACATGCTTGGTAAAACATAATGGACACTTAAGCAAATTATTTGGTATACTTATATAAGACAATTTAGTATTACAAACGAAACAGCAAATTGACCATTTTATGAGAAGACCACCGTAACAGTATCTATCAAGCTTTGAGCCATACCTCTTTTTACATCAAAGTATATCCATCTCTTTTTAACTAACTTTATACTGAAAGGAGGCTAGGCATGATTTGCAATTAGATTGGTTTGTTAAAATGATGCTATGAAATTTAACTTATACCGTCTATCTTTGCTTGTCCTATGATCCTTTCTCTACACCCTCTGTTAGAAACATGGAACAATAAATTGTGTTGTTTATTTCTATAAATACTAAAAAAAAATAGCAAGATAAACTTTTAATGTTTTTCTGTGGGCTTTAATAAAATCAGACATCAATGCTGACAGAGCATGTTTGATATGCCTTCATGTCTGCCCCAGCCATAGACCCTGCACTCATGATTATTGAAGATGTTGAAAAAAATTTCAAATTTTGTTTTTGTTTAATAATTGGTTTGCAACCAGAGTAAATGGATCAACTTTTCTAATTTTCCAACGTATTATTCTCAAACTTTTAAACAATGTAACTTGCATGCCATTTTCAAAGTTTCCTCCAAAAAAGATATTTGTTTTATTAGCAAAATAAAGAAAAAAAAAATAGAAAAAATAACAATTTTGGAATGTTTTCCCATTAACTCATTTGGACTGAGAACAAGATAATTATTCAAAAGACTAAATAAATACCTTATTAATCCTTAAGGCTTGCTGTGCCAGGTCCAGTTTTTCGAAACTGAAACAGGGTGATACAAATTATGGGGCTGATAAATAGTTGAAAATGCACATTAAAAACTATAAAATTAATTAAAAGGAGAAATTACGCATAAACAGTCCATTTTCAAAAAATGTGATGATCCATATATCATTTTAAAAAACAACAAGATATACCACTTAAAATTTAATGACAGAAAAAAAAGATGGGATGTATTCACTGATAAATGTAATGAACAAAATAATCCAACTTGTGGTTACTTACTTATTTTTAACAGCTGATGCATTGTCTTCTTCAATGAACAGTTTATTGCACAAAAGCCTCCCCATCTCTATTCTGAAATTTAAATAGTAAAATGAAAACAAAATTTTTTAAGAAGTTAATATTCTTGGGTTTACTCCAAGAAACATAAAACATAAGGTATTGAAAAATTGATATAAAATATTACAACATATATCTTTGTTGCTTTGTAAAATAAAGAAAAATTTCAAAATAGATTTTGAATGTTGATCATAAGCCTTTGAAGAAATGTTTCCAACAAAAAAGGATTATGAATATGAGACTTAAAACAGAATTTGAATTTTTCCATGTCATTATGTTTAATTGAGAAAAAATATAGCAATCATTGCAATATGATAAAAAATATCAAAAGTACCCGTATTGAAATAAAAAAAAATCGATAAATTTCTTCTACTTTTCTTAGAGGGCAAAAAATATTGAAATCACTTTCAAAAAAATTTAAAAAAGGGAACATTTTAAAATCCGTTTCATACTAAGTTTAGAAATTTCAGCACTTTTAGCTCAATGACAAAGTTAGTAACGAATCATGTGAGCCCCTTAACTATCTCATTGATCATATTTGTATACTTTAAACATGTTATGTGACATAAAATAACTAGCAGGCTTATTTGACACAATGATATTCAATTTTGTTCTACCTTTTCAAGCGTAATTCACACCATGATCGAGCAGTTGATTCTTTTACCAGTTGACGTTTCAGTGTGGCTATTCTAATCAAAAAGTAAAAAAAAAGAATCAATTAGCAAAATAATCAAAAATACTAGTAAAAAAGTTTATAAACATACACACTAAATAACCCAGTGACAGCCTTAATATTAGCATTTAACAATGCTTTCTATTTGAGTATATCTTTTTACCAGTCTCATCAGTTCCCATGTGAAAAAGGTGTAACTAGGTGGAATGAAATCCATAAATATAATAGTGATTCAGATTTGACATAAACCTGGGGGGGAAAAGTTTGACATTGAGAAATGAGTGTCATCACAACATACTTTAAATACATGTCTTGAATTCAATAATTTAAACGAACATTCTGTAGAATTAATGATACCAGAATGATTCTTGATGAAACAGTGAACTCTAAGTGAGATCTTTTCTAAATTGATTGAAAAGAAATTTTTTTACATACTTTTTTTTGTACAAATTGAAACTGACTGTAACATAAATCATTAATTATAATAATAATAATAATAGAGTGGCCTCCAGATCCCTTTACACTTTAAAATCTCATTCACAAAGAACATGACGTTGGAAAAATGATATTATTATACGAGATGCATTTACAAACGTATTCATGCATTTTTAAGAACACAGTTTTACATTTGACTAAGCTAGATGATGAGTTTTTTGTAGTTTTTTAAAGTCTCTTCTAACTTTTTGTCTCTCAGTTGTTGCAGTAGCGTGCCCAAGATTTTTCAGCACAGCAGCACCGTGATAGTAAAGTGGGGGAAGACAGGAGTTAAGAAATATCTCGACACAGTGCCATAAACACATAACAGAGAATTGAGGCTTTATATTTCATGCATGATTTTACTGGTAACCAGTGCATATATATAAGGAGAAGTGTTACATGGTCACACTTTCATTTGTCCGTTTCCATTCTTGCAACACTATTTAGCATCTTTGCAACATATCCAAGCTGTCATTAGGTTAGTTTTGTACATATTGAATAATAACACCATCCAGTTCTGTACCGGTACTTCAGTAATGCAAACAAATTTCAAACTTTGCTACAAGCCAAGAGAAATGTAGTGGTGAGACTGATCTATAAAGATGAATATCATCAGCATACTTATGTTACACTAAACCATTAATGCTTATATTTCTACTAAGAAGTTTTGTATACAATGTAAACAGTAGAGTTGGATTGAGACAGCACTTTTTTGCTTATTTGCCAGACCGGGAGCAAACGAAACGGGTATCCGCAAGTCAGTGGGTAAGTTGTGGGCAGTAATAAAGTGGACTTGTCTCCACACTCCAGCAGTGTTTGTTGACGAAACATTTTTAACCTACCATCAAGTCAGTATGTTAAAAATCTTCCCATTTGGGTGCACTTTCCCCACGATGCCCATCCCCTGAGCTGAATATCATCACAGCATCATGAAGCAATTTAGACATCCTCTGTCACAAGAGGTAAAGGCTATTAGTGAATTCACAGCAGTCACAATAGAAACTGAAATCACTAATTTTAAACTAAATAACGGTCAATATGTAAGTTCATGCCCAATATTGTATGACAATCTTAGTGGTGTCCAAAGCATCCCTACAATTTCAGGTGTCAGATTATATAAAACTGAGCATAGATCTAGTGCGTAGATAAGGCCTAGCTTGTCTAGACAGATTGTACACCCCTCTCTTCGCTCTGTGCTTATGTACTGTAAGCAACTGAAAAAAAAATGAGAGGCATGAGGTAAGGAAAATACAAAGGATCTTGGCAATATTAAATAGCAATTCAGTACATGAGATATATGTGTAAGTCGGATAGGAACATTTCAGAATCACACATACTGATTCTCTCTCTATGATTAACAACCACAAAAGCTAGGTAGCTGTCAACTGCCTACAAGTCTTCAGGCATTGTGCTTGTCACCTGTCTGCATCAATGATGTGCACAGGCACATATGATCATGTGGGTGCAGATCCCAGAACTAGTGAAAAGTATTATGTCCCAATACAGAGCCCTAAGAAACACCAAATTTCAAGTTAAAATATGCAAATGTTTTACCATTTACGACATCAGTTTGTATGCAATCCCTAAGCTATGAGCGAAACTATTTCAAGATGGTTCTAGAGATACCATAAGAGTACAAAAGCCTGGCTAAGAGAATGTTGTGATCAACAGTATCAAAATTTGCACTTAGATCTGACAGACCAAGAAAGAAAAACTTGCCTTCATCTGCAGCAGTCAGGAGATCATAAAATATCTTTGACAAAGCTGTTTCAGTATTGATGTTAGCAGATTGATTAGTATCAAAAAGTCTGTTGGTGGCCAAATTATACATTATTCAGCTAGTTCAATATTATAACTGTAAAAGAATCTTAACAGCAATTATCTGTTGTTCCTTGAAAAGTAAAAAGATATGTGACTCTTTGACTTTGATCAAGCGTTTATTATATGCATCCAGATGAAAGTTGTGCAAAAAAGCTTTTATTGAAATAAATAAAAATGTTCACGAACTAATTGATTGAAGCACTTAAAATAAAGATCATTTTACCTCTCTATTAGATCTTCTGCAAGGCCACCTTCACTTCTTTGATTTACTGTAGATATAAGTGAGAAATCTTAAGATAAAATAACTTTGATCATATCAAAATAAAAATAGATTTAAGTTAAGCAAGGCAATTATGTACATGCACAGTACCCAATTTAACAAAAAAACAAATACAGGCATCAATTAAGGAGATGAATATATATATAAATGGCAGAGAGGAAAAGGGAGAACATAAAAAAGGAGGAGGAGGAGAAGAAGAAGGAGGAAGAGGAGCAGGAGGAGGAGGATGTGGAGGAGACGAGACCGGTGAGAAACAGAAAGAAAACTAAGACCATTGAAGCAACTTATCTATTACCTTACTTAAATCTTAATAAGGCACAGGAATGATTCAACAAGCTGTATTTAAATTCTTCACCATCAATAAAAGTTCCTAAGTGTATCTCATCCAAGGGGACCTTAGTGAATTGACAGGTTTGCCTACTTCAAAATTTGAAAATCTCTAACAAACAAAAATGATTTCTGATACATGACAAAATTCTGTAACATCCCACTAATGGAAAAAAAAATGACAAAAATAGTTTGACTCTTTTCTGCATCTATATGGACTAAATGTAGCAAACATCCAGGTAGAATTATGTTAGGATGCTTCTCTCTGCAGAAGTTTAAATTTTAATTCTTAACTTCTGTGTCTCAGTTGAGGAATTTTTTTTTTTAAATGTACTAAAAGTAGGTCTAATCCATACAAAAATTTGTAACGTCTATCATTTTCCGTAACTCTGTAATGCGTGTATTATTTCTGTTTACAGATTTTTCGTAACAGTAGGCAAGTCTGAATTGATAAATTTCTCAAGCCCAAATTACAAAAACACAATTTTTTAATCAAACAGTTACAAGCAAAGAGCTATCATAAAGTTTCTTGAGTCAGAAACCTGTGCAGACATTGCATAAAAGTATTTTATGAAGTACATTAAACTAGATATATTTTATAATAAATACTGTAGTGCTGTAATATGTGGGTATCCCGTTCAACCCAAAGATAGTAAGGAAAAATTGAGAAGCCAACTGCATGTCTATTTGAACAATTGATGTGCCTGTTTCCCATCATTAATTATTGCCATTTATAGAATGACAGGGACAATATCTTCATTTGGGTGTGAAATATATATATATATATATATATATTGCTGTACCCACCTTATTCTCCTGATCTAACAACCCTAGACTTTCATCATTCATATGTATATTTTATTGACAAGCTAAATACAATATTACATCTTGAGAGACTAGTTACTTCATGGTATTGGTATACATTGAGAAATCACTTTTCTCACATGTCTCACGAGCATCCAGCAAATGTTGAAGGTCATAATCAAGTCTGCTTTTCATTTCTAAAAGTTCAGACGTTGTAAGATTGTCATTCAATTCCTTTAATTTCTCCATAATTCGTCATACAGTTGTGAAATCTGTAAAAGATAAATAAATTCTTTTATTTTAAATTAAAATTATTCACAAATGCAATGAATCAAAAGTATTCATGAATTTTTTGTAGACTTATTTATATCACTTAGCATAAACAAAGGCAGATAATATTATTAGCGCGTTTTGTTGATGCCGATTAATAAAAGCAGGGGAAACGCTTTTGTTTGGTTATCTTTTCTTTGATCATGGAGAAATGCATTCATTTGAAGGTGGATAATATTGATCTAACAAAAGATTTAGATCTAAATCTAGAATTCACTGTACTCCGAAAGAATTGCGGAATAATACTAAGAAGAAAAAATAGGATATAGCTTATTATCCTATCTTAAATCTCCATTTTAAATTTTGACATAGACTAAAAAAATTTACCAAATTATTTAGTTTGAGAGAGCCGCCAAGTTCAGTTGATGTTTATCCTGACAATAGTTGACTTCCGGATTTAGAAGTCTCAAGCTTTGCAGTCAGGCAGTGGAAAAACAAATTATGGAACTTAGCCCGTCCTACACTGGAGCTTGAGCTTAGATTGGAACTCTTCAGCCGTGATCACTTCACTTTTCTGCTCTACTTTGTTCGTAATTTAACTATCTAGAAAAAATGTGCAGCATAGATTAAAAGCCTAGCTATCGGAAAAGGTCTAGAAAAAGTTAAAATACTACAACGAAAGTGTTGAGATGAAATTTGATTACCGGTAATTTAATTGATTTTTAGGAATCCAAAGATCTTGTTTGTTTTTTTTTAAATTTGCGGTAGCAAAATAAGATTCAATTTCGCTGAGATTTTAGGTTTTTTTTTTAGCCCTATAGCTGTAACCCAACTCTAAATCGCCTGTATTAGTAGATTTATATTTGATGTGGGTTTAACTATATGTAATCAATTATTTAACTCTCTAAGCCCCATGTTAGTGTCAAACCGTGGACTATGCAGACTGGTTAGAAGAGTTAAAGGTGTTGAGGGCATCAAAGAAATATCAACATCAAAAGTGGGGAGTTAGATCAACGGGACTTGGCATAGATCGATGCAGCCGTGGATACCTGAGCGGTAGGCAGTATCCATTCACGCAAATCCTCCTACTACCAATTTATCCCCCCCCCCCCCCCTTTTTACCTTGCGCCAAATCCTGACTATGACTGTAGAGAACTTTTATGTTGTTGGCACAGAGAGGGAAATGTAGCTTTTAATTCAGAGGCATATGATTGCAACTATATGTGAGAATAACTAATTATTTAGTTTCACTGGCCATTATCATAATGGTTGCCGGGGCTAAAATTTTGGGTCGCACTGATCTCAGTAATTTAAGTTCCAACAACATAAAACTTCAAACTCTGTAGAATACGGTATCTTTATTGACCATAAGCATTAGAGTCTTGGAGACAAAAATAATTTTGCTTAAAACCTCCTTGTTTGAAGAAAATCATCATCATCATCATCATATCATCATCATCATCATCATCATCATCATCATCATCATCATCATCATCATCATCATCATCATAGCCTTTCTCAACTTCGCTTGGGGTATAGGCCACTAAAAATCTTTTCCATATTTCCCAACCCTGGGCCAGTTTCTCACTTTTGTCCACATCATCTTCCTTGACTCTTGTGCAAATACCTTGTGGTCTTCCTCTTAATCTTTTGTCCCTGATGACTCCAACCCAATATCCGTTTAGGAATGCTTTTATTTGACTTCATGACAGTATGATCAATTCATTTCTAACGTCTTTTCCGATTTCACCGACAATCTGTAGCTGCTCTAACGTTATCTGCTTATCTTATCCTAAGAACCTTGCGTAGATACTTTTGTTTTTAATGAAAACTCCCTGCATGTCTCACAACCATACAGCAAAACAGACTTACTCTTGATAAGAACAACAAGGTTCTCAGGTATCCCATGATTTTTCCAAATATTCCCCAACTTATCTCTGTCAATGTTGTCAAACGCTTTCTCAAGGTCCAAAAAGTTGATAACTAATGAAGAATTCCAGTCTAAGGGCTGCTCGACGATAACTCTGAGTGTGGTAATCTGTCAGTGGTGGATCAATAGCTCCTGAAACCAGCTTGCTCATCTTGCATTCTTCATTCATTGGAGAATTGCTCGTTTGAATACTTTCCCTGTACTGATAGAAGAGTGGTCCCTATATAATTTTCACGTGCACTCAGGTCTCCTTTCTTTGAAATTTTCACAAAGTGCTACTTCATTCCAGTATTTGAGAAAATTTCCTTCAGTCCAAATATTTGCAATCAACTTCAACGGGTTGAAAGCATGGTCCATGTTATTTATTGTTTCATTCTATGGCATGACTTCAGTGAGGAGGTTCCGACTGGGTACTCAAATTGGTAGTCAGTTCGGCTTCTAAAACATGTAGAATTTTATAGCAGTAAGATGTTCACCTTGGGGCTAGAGAGGGAGGAAGTCGTCAGAAAAAACATTAACTTACATCTTATCAATTGTGAGTGTTTCGGCCTT
The DNA here is from genome assembly GCA_033675545.1 of Elysia crispata. Lineage (NCBI taxonomy): Eukaryota > Metazoa > Mollusca > Gastropoda > Plakobranchidae > Elysia > Elysia crispata. The sequence goes on along the minus strand of JAWDGP010000089.1, from coordinate 266,826 downwards.
AAACTCTAAAAAGGAGTACATGTATAGCACCACACCTATTTCATGAACCTCTTTATTTCTCTTTCTACACGACTTGGGATTAAAACGTGATAATTAGATTGTTAATCTACTTCCGGTACTCAGTTTTTAATGCACGTAGAGGCTAGATCGAATCACCCTCATAAATATTTTGAGTTGGCACTGGAAGTTACAATTTTTTATTATAATATCTAGATAGTTTCAAAGAAATGACCCTAATGGCTTAATGTAAAAGACTTCTAATTGCATTTAGTTGGCTAGCCCTAAACCTAGCTCTAAATCTAAAGTTATGATATCTTCAATTTCTTTAGATGTTAACGCTTGATTTTGAGAAAAAAATAATCTTACCCCATGCCCAATGGGTTAATAAACGCAGTAGACCCCTGGCGCCTTTTAAAGATTCCGTACAATTCTCTGTTTTGAACGATTCCCAACCCAATTAAAAAATAAAGCAGATATACCTTGCTGAATGTTACCTCAGAGCGCCAGATAGGTCAGTCAGTAGAGCACTTGACTGACAAACAGAAGGTCCGGAGTTTTAGGAAACTTAGAAAACGTAAAACTAATGCAAAAATATCCCGTCTGTTGCCTCCCGGTGAGTCTTAGTGAGAATCACTAAAAAAATCAAACCTCAGCTCTATTAAACGGTGTATTATGAACAGTATATTATTCTTTTATTTATATTCACGGTTCATACACGTTGCAGGTAATTTAGGAGAATATAATTGCTTCTTATATGTCTTTGAAAAAAGCCTAAAGTAATGGTTTTTATATTTACCATGACTTTTACCCATCCCTGAATGAACTTGGTTCGATGGGTCACTCTCATGAGAAACTTGAATTTACTGATCGATTTGATCGTATTCATTGATATAACCCGTCCACTAGGATATCACAAAAGAGAAATAAACTGCAATGAGCTATCTCAATTTGTTTTCTTGCGATGCACAGTTAAAGCAGTATATCACTCAAGGGTAAACTATAAGATAATAGGGAAATTGTGAAAAAAAGTTTGAAATATTTCTTTGAGAACTTGCACAATAATTCTTAAAACAAACAAGCCCTCGGTGCTTAAAGATCAATAAAAAGCTTTTCATTATGGCATGAAGCTGCTCAGATCGTCTCTAGTAATTTAATTAGAAAATGCAACTGCAAAAGTACAGCCACTTAAGTACATTGAAAACAAAAATACCATACGGTTATTTTCAGAGATAGGTGCTTAAGAAATTTAAATAAAATAAAATAAAAAATTAAAACCATTGAGTCATACAATTTCCATAAGAGCTTTATGAAAGGAGCAAAAGTATAAAATGGAGAGTTATAACTTAACAGCACGAAATGATCCGAACGGACCTTAAAAATAATATTGGTGAAACTCGTGCCTAGAACCTAAAAACTCCTTGGCTTTCTGTAGCAATTGCATTCCTTGTCATGACTGAATCTAGGGCGTCCATGTAACAGACAGACAGAGAGAGAGAGAGAGAGAGAGAGAGAGAGAGAGAGAGAGAGAGAGAGAGAGAGAAGAGAGAGAGTATTTAGACTAAAAACATCATCCTGCTAACGAACCATCGAACTCCAACCAAATATTCCATGAGCCTCTCTCTCTCTCTCACTCTCTCTCTCTCTCTCTCTCTCTCTCTCTCTCTCTCTCTCTCTCTCTCTCTCTCTCTCTCTCTCTCTCTCTCTCTCTCTCTCTCTCTCTCTCTCTCTCTCTCTCTCTCTCTAAGATCCTGATACAGCAACAAATTTTATGAAATACTCATAAACATATCAAAGAATGTAAAAACAAAAAACAAACTCGTAGAGGCAAAACTGCGAAAATGCAATGTGCAAAGTTTTAATTAACCACTCAAGGCAAACTGAAGAATCACCCTTTCGTCATGCTTGTGGCAGTTTTTGCTTGTTCAAATAAGTAAGTTGAGTGCACACATTTTTTCCTTTTATAATTTATTAGGTCTTATGGTCTGTAGGCTACCGCATCTCCCTCTGCGATAAAGAATGCAACAAAACTGAAGAAAGCAGCCTCTTATATATTTATATATATATTTGGAATTTGATACACACACAGACAAAAGCTCTGAGAGAATCCCTTATGGTGGACTGGGCTTGAAGAACTGTTTCTATAAGCGACTATAAGAACTTCCTAGAGTGTGCCTATTTCTAAATATAGATATGACATCATTGCTAGTTGAACTGCCAATATTTAAGGTAAATCATATACTTCATGACATATTTCACCATTTAAAAGTTTTTGAAAAAAATTATTAGCTAGTATTATTCAATATATTTCAAATTAGTACCCCCTTTCCCTTCTCATTTCAAAGTTAATTTTGTTTCGTGTATTGAAGTAGAAGTTCACGCATGCGCAGATCTTTGCAACCCATGCTGATGCTGAATCTCTTTTCTGAGTGAGAACGTTTAGATACCTAAGATGACTAAAAAGAGACTCGCTTTAGAAAAATCTGGGTGATTGACTTTCTTGGATAAATCCGGTTCGAGTCCAGTTAAACATTTATTTCAAACCAACTCACTCCTTATCTGTCAGCGTTAAAACTGAAACCTGAACCAACCTCACCTTTAAAGATTTGTATTTTACCTCAACCCCTTGTAGCTACAGAGAATTGCAATATCGGTGAAATTTAAACTTAATATTTCAACAAGGAAAATTCCTGGTTATCCATATTCATTTATTGTGTTTACGATCCGGATTTCATGACAGCCTGACACAGACCAACAAAGTGTGTGACTGTGTTCAACTTGCATCTTATTGTAGATGCTGGGTCTGTTGTTACACACTTCGACTCTCTCTAGTGTATTCCAATTATGGATGGACCAGTGCCTAAATCTATATCATAGGACCAGATTAGACTACTTCTGATCTAGATTTAGCTTATAATTGCAGATGTCATTCGGGCTAAAAAGCATGAGCATTCATCATGTGTGATCAATGCAATGAGATTTTAGTTCTCATCGACAATCGTAAGTCTCACTACTAAAAATATTTTAAGTTCTTAATTATAGAATCTAAATAGATCTAGATCTAGATTTAGAAGTAAACTCAGATTTATATTTCTGCAAAGTCCAAAGATTTGGAATCTTTATTTTAGTATCTACGGGCAAACAATCTTCAGCATAATGTAGATCTAAATCTAGTCATTTTGCTACGAATACGATGCCATTGGGTTACGTTGATTTAACGGTTTTATTGCAGATAAGAGCCCAACTTACATTAGGCTTTAAAATTGTATTTTTATTTTTGAATTTGATATGCTGAACGCGAATGTGAGAGTTTTTAAGCATAAGTATTTTTTGTGTTGCAGCTCTAAAATCCTATTTAACTAGAATCTAGATCTAGATCTACAAATTTCGAATTTGTCGAGAAACATGAAGCCTAACGTGAGTTGGGCCGATAGCTGCAAATTTATCGTTTTAACAAATAAATCTACAATGAAATAATTCTTCTTTACACCTGAAGGTAATAGCAACTAATACCGCAGTGTTGTTGTCCCTGTTAGATGTACAAACAAATCACGCCACAAAAGGCCAGATTTTATTAAAAATAGCGAAAACAAGTTCAATATTTTGTGCGGAAATGCCTCTACTGAAGAAATTTTTGCAAGATGATAATTTGATTAGATCAGTGTTTCCATTTTAATATTCAGTGAAAATAGGGCCAGTTTGTTGTATCCACTATGGCCGCACTATCAACATCTAGACCCAGAATTGCAACACTTCGGTATTACCCAACTGAATGTCTCTAAAATTATCATCAATTTCTGACAAGAGCAATTTTGATAAAATGATAAGCACACTTTTAAGGAAGACTGATGGTAGACACAGCATTGTTACCTTGTAATAAACATGGGGTGCTATACACAGCTTGTTACGTTGTTAGGAGCACAGGGTGGTGTTCACAGCTTGTTAAGCTTCTAAGAACACGAGGATGATACTGTTAAACAGCGTATTATGCTTCAGGGATCATGCAGTAGAAAACAGTTTTCACTCTTGGGAACAGATTATCTGCACAGCGTCCCACCAGAGGCACTAGATTTAAAATCTTTAGTGCTATGCTGTAGGAAACACAGCAAGCTACACTATGGTGAATGTGGACTGGCACAAGGCCCATGTAAGCAAAGCTGCGCTCCGGGGAGAGGAAGAAAAGTGACAGATTGCTCAATCGGTTGTACTCTAAAGTAACAAGCAGGGCGTCCGAATCCCAACTGGTGCTCCCCTTCGCTGTTGAACTAATAGATTACGTTTGCGCTCTGGGGACCTTCAGGTCATTGGAAAAAGACTATGGATCGCAAATAATGTTCCATTAAATGCAATACTCAAAAGTGACTTCTTTCTGTCTTCCTTCCCATTTTGTTTTTATCTCCTCTCATTCTCTGTCTTCTTTCTATTCTGTATTTGATTCTTCAAGTACTTCACGTCTGATGATTTGACCCTTATAACCTGACATCTCGTTGATGGAAGGTACCAATAGGTCTTATTTACAGCAATGATAACTGTTGACCCCACAAAGGTTATCTCACAGTAGTTTCTTGTATGCCGACCACCTCATGTCAGAAAATGTTCACAAGGGGAATTTACGTTTGCAGTAAAAGGATTTCGTATTCCTCTTGGCAACTCAGTGTCTACTGTCTTCCATTGTACAAGCTATATTTTTAGCCCTGGTGATAAAGGTTTCCAAAAATTTCCATCACATTTTTCTTTAATACTATAATAATAGATCCAAACTTATTTCAGTTGCAGAAAAAAATGTTACTTATTTCATAATATACATAAATTTCTCCTTGTTTTTACAAGCATCATTGATGAAGCGAGATAATTCCCAAAAGGTAGCCTGTAGCTGAAAAAAAAATGGTGGACCCAATAACATCTTTGGTGGAAACATCTTCTTTTACTTCTAGCCAGTTCTTTATTTTGAAGAGTCAGTAAGCCCTTGACCTTTGTAGTGGTTGATGATTGATTTATTCTGACAAGAATAGTTGGTCCAGCTTATCTCAGTTTTTCTATGTTTACAAAGCTTCAATATGGCTGAATTGATACAATTTTGTTATCAGAAATGAACTTAGGATGTACAAAGTTTTGGGGCACACTTGTCTTAACACTATCAAAAGATTTAATCCAGGCGAACCAAAAAACCACCTTACATTATTTTATTATTAATCACAATTATAGGTAATCTACCAAATATTATCTCTTTATTTTGTGAGAAACTTAACTCATTTACATAATGAGGAAGAGGAATTCTTGACTGGGATCAAGACCTGAAATTGTTTCAACATAAGACCAAGTGATACAAAGATTTTGATTGAAATTTTTTTTTTTTGCTTTCACGGTTAGACATCCAAGAGATCAAGAATCTAAACTTAAATCAATTTTGGTACAAAGCAAGTTAAGGTGTCGCTCTCAAATAATTAATGAATTCAATGGTTGTACAATTTTTATAATATTTGAATATTTATATTAGGATACCACAATCTTCTTAGCCTTTATTTCGTTTAATGCTTGCAGTAAAATTCATTTTTTTTTATTTATTATCACAGGCACCAGTCGTCATGTGTCAGGTAACCCACAACAGCTTAGCCGAGCTGAGGTGGAAACATTCATTCATTACTCTGTTACTTGGAACAACAAGTGAGTTTCTTTCTTTATGAAGGTACATCGAATTAAACAAAAGTCCCAAAATTAAGCGCTGTGACGGAGCACTAATGGCTTTTATGTTAGAATGATATTTGGTGGGACATTATTTGGGAGTTCAATCCCCAGATCATCAAAATAGGCTTTGGATGAGGCTTAGATCAAATTTGTACTCAGCAAAAATGCATGAATTGAGTAATGCATATACAAGATGATACAATAATTGAAAAATCGATAGATTACTTACACTTATATATGAATGCTATTTGCTCCTTAATCTTTTTGTTAAGAGCATGATTAAAGAAAAGAGTTTCAAAGCCCCTTTTCTTATAAATTTTGATTTTCACAGGCAGAAAACTGGTAAAATGATTGACACTACTGAAGTTCATGGTTTTAGTTTTTTTTATACTCTTAAATTTATAGCTGTGCACACTTCATGTATAAGCAAAATCATCAGTTTACTCTTGTGAATGATTTGATTCAGAGGGATTTGCTGGGAAATCCTCATCAACCTAATAAGCCCACTGAAGATGGTTGTTTGAAAGGTAGTTTGATTTCATCCAAATTGCAAGGGTTGGTGATCCACTGTGCAGATCTATTTATGTTTGCATCCAAGAAAGGGGATGTGTGTTTTGGCAATATATTTGATTGATGAGTAAAAGAAAAAGGCATTGTGATATGCCTATTGCTGCATGGTTCCATTTTAGTTTTACTTCCCTTAAGTCTTCCCAAGAATCTTATATAGGCCTACACGGTTAACAGTTTTCCGTTAATTCAGGTGTAGGTATAATTAGATAGTATCCCTATGTTACTGTCTGGTGCCAGGATCAAACCTGGCACACCTGTGCTCCTAGTCTAGTGATAAAGCTATCCTGTGCCCCTCCTGTTGCTACACAGACATGTGCAATACTGGCCAGTTATATCTGCTAGATAAAGTTGAATCTAGTCTTGTGCAGGAAAGTAAAAAAAAATAATAGAAATGATTGGCCCCTTACATATGTCTGGTGTCAAATGTTGGACATTGTGTGAGAATGGGCTTTATTACCAAGGTAAAAAGTCTGCTCTGAGACCCTCAGGTGTGAACTTAACTTGCTACAAATGCTATTGTGTGTGAAAGGTTTACAGATAAATTCACCTCAACTGCATCATATATCTACTGGTTTCTGTAGGCTAGATTTGAAATTCAGTGCAAGACAAAAATTTGCCTCTGCTGGGGTGGATCTTACTTTAAATTGTCAAAAAGTCTCTCTCTCTCTCTCTCTCTCTCTCTCTCTCTCTCTCTCTCTCTCTCTCTCTCTCTCCCTCCCTCCCTCCCTCCCTCTCTCTCTCTCTCTCTCTCTCTCTCTCTCTCTCTCTCTCCTTCTTCAGACCTGCTTAGACTGGCGAGGTTGTTTATGATATCGTCTATAATGATTTTTAAAGTGGAAAAATGGTTCAACGATTTAATGTTACTTTATATTAAAGCCTAATTCAGTTTGATTTCCTGTTGACATCACTGATTATAAAGTATATGAATAAAATAAGTTTATTTAATCTTGTTCAGTATTGAAATGTTTACTGGCTTGAGAAAGGTAACAAGAACTATTTTGATTACCTAAATTTTCACTTTTGATCATATTTTTTTAGAACTAATGAGTTGGTCATTTTATCTTAGGTAACAGTCGATGAGAAATCAGCTTAATAGAGTTATTGTGCATCCATTATTGTGGTTGATATTGACTTTCAACAGATTTTATTTCAATTGAAAATTATGCATACATTGGTAACTGGTTATGCCTTTTTTTTTCTCAAGGCGATGCCTTTGCATCTATAAGGACTTCAAAAATTTTGACAAGTTGACTAACCTTGTCCAAGTCTTGCTTAACATGGGCATGGACCTCATACAAAACCTCCCATTCATCCTGCCGGACAAGCTCAAGGCTAAAGCAGCAGAGGAAGCTGCTAAAGGAGAAAGAACAACTTCCCAGTCTTCAGTTGAAGGCACATCAAGGAGGAGCTCAGAGTCTGCTAGTGATGACAGCAGAGCTGCAGAAGAAGAAAGCAAAGAGGATGGCCTTCTAGGAAAAGACAATTATTGGAGTGACTGGTCAATTGAAGAGTTGAAGAGAATGTTGGATTTTCAAACCCAGTTGTTTCTCTCCAATTTTGCTGTTTATGTTGCGCACAAGGTGATGACAGCTCATTCAATGGAGGTAAGATATTCATTTTATTTGATTTTTTTTATACACAAATAAGACCTAGTTATGAATGTTAATAATTAAAGATTTTACACTTTTTAAAGTCTCTCTAAAAATTCATATGGGTTGATTCTTTTCCTCTTTGATATTATCGATTCTTTTGTCTATTCTCAGTTTTATCAAAATGATGCTTCCTTTTGTTACAGGAACTTTCATCAGCTGAAACAACTGCTCTACATAATTATTGTGAGATAAATGTAAGTAGAACTCTAAGTATAATATGATTTCCTTATATTTTTTTTTTGTTAATGGAAGTGGCAATCGATAGATTTTCTGTGTTTTGCATAAATGTAATCTCAGAAATAAAATTTAAATTTCTATGATTTAATAGGTAAACCTGACAATGCAGGTGTTTCTAAATTTCTTTTCAATGTTTCAGGATGTTGATGCCCCACTGATGTTGCTGAGGAACATATGTTTCTTTATAGACAGTAATGGGATTGGTGCTCTCAGTCATTGCTTTGAGAAAGCAAACAACAAAAATCTGCCACTCACATTTGCCCATACTTTAATCACTATCATTACACATGTGAGTTTATTGAGGTTACGAGAACATGTTTTAAATAATTTTTTTTACTTAATTTATGTAATTACTATGATTTATTGAAAATGGATTTTTAGGACATTGCTAATTGTCTATTGTCCAGGTGATAATTAGTATAAATTTAGGTGTATACTTGTAATTTTTATCTTAAAACTCTCCGTTTTTTGCAAATTCTTCAAATTTGAGATCTTGTTTTGATTTTCGTTGACACTTTTTGCAGTAAAACTTTTATTTTAATCAAAATATCTACTTTGAATTGTAGTAGATGTCATCATCATAGGAAAACAACTATGCATTACTGGAGAAAAAAAGATTAGGTGGGATTGAAAGTTAGATTTAATTTTTTTTTATATATTTTTCTATATTTAATACTGTTGATGTGATAGGTTCATGCAGAAGTCCAAATGTAGAAAGAGCAAAATGAATTGTTCTATCATTTATTTGAAATACTAGTAAGTAACTCAATAATTTAAAAAGATACCTTTTCTGATAGATGATCTTTTGCCTATTACCGAGTTAAAAATTTTAATTTGTAAATTTCACCTTTTCAGCTAAGGATGTGGGTGAACACCCCCACCATCATGTCATGCATATTGCCTCTGCGATCACCTATCATTCGTTACATGTGCACCTTGTCAGAGGCTGACATGCGAGCTGCTGCAGCTCACAACACCATGGAGCACATGTGGCAAGCTATCAAAGAACCTATGGATTCTCAAATGACTTTTGATCAAGAAGTAATGACTCTTGTATACAAATGTTTCACCAGTACTACTCTCACTATTCGCCTGGGAAGCATTGTTCAGATCAGTGTAAGTTGCATTTTGATTAATTCATGCAGTAGACACTGCAAAAGTTAACACAATACTTCTCTCTCATAATTAATCTGAGCAGTTCCAAAATACTACTGTAAAACATGTAACTCATGAAATTCCGTAGTGAACTTATATATGACCCTTGATTTTGTAAACAATCTCAAAGAACTTTGATCAATTTGATAAGCTAAATATTATGTTTTTGAGTATATTATTATTTTTAGTTTTAAAAAAATTCAAACTAAACATGAGGAGAAGAAAAAATTTATTGAATGCCTAATTTTTTAAAGTACCAGTCTCTGAAATAAAGAGCATTTATGGTATTTCAATTTCTTTTCATCAAATTCTGTAAAAATAATTTTATTTTATTTCAGAGTTTGATAAATACTTACAATGAAAACATCAGCAATGAAGCAGTTACCAACATAGAAAGGTGAGCATTGTGTTTTGTGATTAAATTAATTAGTAACATATTTTCTGAATTGGCAGGAAATTGAAGGTAGAGGATGTGAAAGCTTATTCCATATCTGTAGGTAAAGTAAACAGGCAGTGATTTATGTGGTTGTGCCTGAAATTGTTATTCTGTGGTAAAAAAAAGGAATTAAAAATAAGAATATAATGAAGCTATAAAACTGTTGAGGTAAGATTTTGAAAGTTCATGATTTTCATTCTAAATAGCTTATCTTTAAAGATAATTAAAGTGTCTAATGCTGGCATGTTTAAAACATGTATTTGCATTGCAGGATTTTTTTTCCATATTTAACTACATAGTACTCAAGTGATTAAAACCATCCAGGAGTATCACAATTACATTGATTCCTCATTATTCTTATGTTGTGAGAGCATGTTTGTACTTTGTAATAATATAATTTTTCAAAGTCGTGTTCTTTATGAATACGATTTTAAAGTGAGCTGAATTTTTTAGGGGGTGCGCTCTAGAATAATATGTATTATTATTTTATCAATATTAACATGTAAAGAAAAGATCTACTGATCTGTATATTTTTACTTCTTGTGGAGTATTCATAAAATAACACTTTAAGACTGGCTTTAAAATACCTTTTTTTTTCATGTTAACATGATTTATATATGACCAGTTATTGTTGATTTTTTTCTGCAGTTTTGGAGAAGAGATGGCCAAATGGCTCCTTGATAATAAAATCGTTGAACAAATATTTGGACCAAATCTACATATTGAGGTGAGAAATTTCCTCTTTTTCTAATTTTTAAAAATTTGTCTTTGTCCTTTGAATCAAGAAATAAGAAATATAGTGGAATACCATGAAACAAAAATCTTTTGGATATAAACATTTTTTTTAGACTTACTCAAGTAATTTTCAAAGGCAAAAACTTTTGGGAATCAAAATTTATTTTTGTTCAACCATTTTTTTCATTGAAAAGTTTTACAATTTTGGTGTCAGTGTTTTACTGTACATTTGCGCACATTTATGTAAGAAAAATTTCCTGTCAAAACATATTTATATAGCTTGAGTGTGCTTTCATTCTTGTTTTGACAAAGTTAAATAGATTTAATATAGTATAAATATGTCATTTCAACCTTGGGACCAATTTAAAAAAAAGTAGCACCTATTCTCTGGTGGGTGTATTTCATTAACTGAAGTAGATGAGTGTAATTTTTGCCATGGGGTTCTGAGGTACATAAGAATATCATGGTAAACAAAATTGAACTTAATGAACTTTTTAAATGCAAACCAGATTTTCTGAGGCTGGCTCTTTTTACTCACATCATAAATGAAAATTATACATTAGCTGATTAGGATCTTATCTTTTGTTTTTTTTTTTTCTTTAAATATTGTTATGAACATGCAAAATAATATGAGTGAGTTTTATAAAAAAAAGAAAAGATCATCATTTTTTTTATCTGCTGTGTTTAAATTCCTATTAGTGATAAAACTGATATCTAAATTCAATTGTGAAAACTATTGCATGGTGTTCATTTTTTTTTTCATGTAACTGTTCAACAATAAATTGTACAGGTTTTCTCAAATACTATAATGAATCACAATTTGTTGCATAGTAAGGTAACATATCTGATAGTTATCAAACCTTATTATATTTATAAAATACCTATTTGGCTGGTTAAATGCAATTTTAGCAACTTGTAATCAGTCATGAGTACGCTTGTCCAATTTCGATGACTTACACAAATCTATGCAAAGATTCTAAAGATCCTTATGTGGTACTAGGTTTTGCCCTTTTTTTGCGAAGACTTCTGTCCTTTGTACATCTAAACATAGAAATCTTCAATATTGTTCATTATTGTACTGATTGTTTCAGATAATCAAGCAAAGCCAAAGCATTCTTAACTTTCTTGGTGCTGAAGGAAAAATCAACAACCAGCACCTTGACTGCATTTGGGCAGCTGCTCAGGTATTTTGTTAGAATTTTTTTTATTACAATTAGAAATAATATCAATTATTATGTGCTCTGCCTTAGCTTTTTTTATATTATTTTAAATTCTGGAACACAATTCAAGCACATGCAGCATAAGCTTTTGGTTTCTTGACCGATCCTTTGTCTTGTGATCCCTAAATATCCTAAATATAATGGAAAAAGACAGATAATGTTTCCCAACCTTGCAGAACTCCATTAAGTCAGATATCGAAAACAGCCCTCAAACTGGGACTATTTTGAGAATCTTAGCTGCTGAAGAAGGTCAAATGATAAATGCTTGTTGCTTAACATTACTATTGTTCAGATTACATATGGCAAGTGGCTCTTTATTTGTGCATGATAAACATGACTCTTTTTGTGATGGCAATGTACCCTGCATTTCAATACTGCATGCTTTCTAAAGTTCAAAATTTCAAAATAATATTTGGGCTTATTTTTACTTTCAGCTTTTTGCATCCTTGAAATTGTCTGATACACTCAGTTTACTTTAAAGTGTTAAACTGGTCAGCCTGTAAAACAGCTATTGCTTTAATTATTGCTTGATTGACATTAGTCACTGACATATTCTATATAGCTATGATATTGAATTTTAAGATCTAAATTTTGTGCATGCAGTCTCTGAGTTGTACTCGAATTTAAAAGTGACTAATGCATAAAAATTTTCTTAATCTACCTAAATATGTTATCTTTTAGCTGAAACACTGTGGAAAACAAGTCTATGAAGTCTTATTGCCCCTTGTCAAGTCCATTGAGCCTGAGCAGAATCGGCACCTGCGGAACCTTATAGACAAATTAGATCCTGCATGCTACAACACATCTGTAAGTCTATACAAATATTGTAAGTTCTAAAAGCGCAAACTTAATAAACTTCAACTTTTTTTTTTTGTTGAATGTCCTGATGTCAACCTGATAATAAGCAAACTATGGAACCTAGTGGCAACCCTAAATGGGGAGAAATCCAAATCAGGGCCAATAGTTCTGGAAAAAGAAGGCACAACAGTGACGGGCAAAGAAGCGGCAAATGTATTTATCAAACAATATGCAGGAGTAAGCGATATAGAAATAAATAAAGACAGACGAAGACAAGTAAATCTTGACATACTAGAACTAAAAGAGGCATCCCATGGCCTAAAAGATACTGAAATGGACAGAAAATTCACAAATGAAGAACTAGAACAAGCCTTAAGAGAACTCAAAATGAAGAAGTCACCTGGCCCAGACCAGGTCACAAATGAGATGTTGGTGAACTTGGGGAATGAAATGAAAAGAAAGCTCCTCCAACTATTTAACACAAGCTGGAGGTCAGGAAGAATCCCACAAGCCTGGAAAGAAGCCACCATGACTCCCATTCACAAACAAGGGAAAAGCAAGGATAAAGCAGAAAGTTACAGACCAATCAGTCTTTTAAGTTGTCTCTGCAAAACCATGGAACGGATGGTCAACACAAGACTAACCTGGTATTTGGAAAACAACAATATCCTGATAGAAGAACAGGCAGGTTTCAGAAAAGGAAGATGCACAGAAGATCAAATCACTCTAATCTCTCAGAGTATTGAAGATGGCTTTCAGGAGAAGAAAAACACAGTTGCAGTATGGATCGATATGGAGAAGGCATTTGATAGGGTTTGGAAAAAGGGATTATCATACAAACTACAAAAGTATGGAATTACAGGGAAAATGCATCAGTGGATAACAGAATACCTTAGAAAGAGAAAAGCGAGAGTAAAAATTCAAGAGCACTTAAGCCGTTGCCACACCCTCAAAGAAGGAGTCCCTCAAGGCAGTGTTTTATCCCCAACCCTCTTCTCAATATACATCAATGACATCCAGTCAGTTATACCAAAGGGAGTCAATGCAGCACTCTATGCTGATGATCTGGCTATATGGACAACTGAAGAGAATATTGGAACTGCGAAAGTGAGACTACAAAATGCACTAGAGAATCTAAACATGTGGACACAAGATTGGATCATGAAAGCCAATGCAAAAAAAAACAACCTTCACCATTTTTACATTGTCAACGAAAAAACCCACTGTGACCCTTACACTAGATGGTCAGAAACTAATAGAAGAGAACAACCCTAAATACCTTGGCATAACCTTCGACCCAAGACTCACATGGAAAACCCACATTGACACTTGCCACCAAAAAGGATTAACCAGAACATGTATCCTAAGAAAATTAGCTGGATTAGAATGGGGAGCTGACTCAAATATTCTAAAAAGACCTACACAGGCTATGTCCGACCAGTCTTGGAGTATGGTGTAACATCATGGGGTATGGCAGCCAAGAGCAACGTACAAAAGGTAATCTCCGTGCAAAACCAAAACCTTAGAATCATCACAGGGGGTATGAAGTCCACACCAATACGTATAATGGAGAGTCAAAGCCAAATAGAATCCATGCTCGATCGAAGAGACAGGAAACTTTTGACTGAGCGGACTAAATACAAAGCACAGCCAACCAGCAAAATGCACAAGCGTATCAACAATCTTAACAAAGGAAGACTGAAAAGAAGCAGCTTTGCCAAAGAATCAAAACTTATTGAAACAGAAAATGAAATTATTCAAGAAATAAAAAACCTCACACCGCTGGAAACACATGCCTCCACACCGCCATGGGAAAAACAACCCCAAATTGAAATACGGAGCCACATAAGAACTATTGAAGGTAAACATAAACACTCAGATTTGGAACTGAAAGATTTAACATCCACCTACCTAAACGAAAACTTCCCAAAAGAAGAATGGATAAGGGTTTATACAGACGGATCAGCAGAGAATGCAGTAACAAATGGGGGTAGCGGAGTATACATAGAAATGCCAGATGGAAAAACAACTGAAAGCTCCATACCGACTGGGATACATTGCTCCAACTATAGAGCCGAGCTGGAAGCTATCATGGAAGCACTCACCATTCTAGGGAGGATTACACCATCCATACCCCAAGCCAAAGCAGTCATACTGAGCGACTCTAGGTCCGTCCTAGAAAAGCTGGAAGTTTTAAGAGGAGCAGAAAGACAACAACTGGCTAAGGGCTTCAAGAATGCGGTACAAAATACCCAGTCCCTGGTCCTACAATGGATCCCAGCTCACTGTGGAATAGAAGGCAATAAAAGAGCAGACAGCCTGGCGAAAGAAGGATCACAACTGGAGCAGATAGAAAGAGACCTCATGTACAGTGAAGTTAAGACCATAATAAAGAACAGTATGAAAAACAAGTGGAAAAAGAGCCACCCGGAATTTAACAGACAAGATGGAGTGCACCAACTAGACAGACGCAGTCAAACCACTATTTTTAGACTCAGGACTGGACATAACCGACTGAGGCACCACATGAACAGAGTTTTCAAAGTTGGAGAGACAAATCTCTGCTCTTGTGGAGAGGCGGCAGAAACGGCTGAACATGTGATACAGAACTGCCAAACATATGATGCCCTCCGACAGTCCATATGGAATGAGGCTGTGGACATGACCACCAAACTTTATGGACCCCCTCATGAGTTGGAGAGAACGGCAGCCTTCATTGCCAAGGCCGGGATTGCAGTTTGATACCCAAAGCATCCGAGAACAAGAAGAAGAAGAAGAACCTGATAATCTTTGAATCTAGAGAGTTAGTTTTACATTTGCAGCAAATTTGCAGGCTTTGAGATAAGTTGGCTTTCATTCCATTTCACCAAAAAAAAAAACAAACAAAAAACAATTATACAGTTATGTACTGTCATTTAGAAGAGGATTAAAAAAAAAATAACTTTGTAAGTTTTTCATAAATTGCTTATACTATCAGCAGAGAATGTATAAGAGTTCAGCAATTTTCAATTTTAACAAATTGATGAAAAACTGCTAAATTAAAAAAAAAATTCAGATTTTAACTGATTTCAAGAAAACATTTCTCAATATTATATATTTTGCTTCATTTTATACTTCATCTTTATAGGTATTGAGCCTGTCATCTAATTTGACTTACAGTCAATGGCAGACTTTTCAAACAGAAGAGAGTCAAAGGAGGAAATTGATCCCCTCTGTAGGTGTTGCTGGACCAAGGCGTAAGTATAAACTGCGTGGGAACAATAGTAGTACATTTTCAAAAGTGAAACAAGCTCATTTCTGGGTCGACTTTTTTGGCTTGAAAGAGTTAAAAAGTGTTGCCAATTTTTTCAGCTTAACCATGTATTATTTTTTGCGATAGTGTTTCATATGATATTTTTACAGTTATGTTAAGACTGATATTTTAACGAAGACACAATATTTTTTCAGGTATGGTCAAAACATCGGCAGATCACATGTCCAGCAGTGATAGTGAATCAGATGATGGCAATGGTCCACCCCCAGCCAAAATTCAACGGGTGAATTGCATGGGTTTATCCTATTGATATATTTATTAATTAGGCTCTATTTTCATATTGAAAGACTAAGAATTTTCTAATCATCCGTGAACTTTTATAATTAATTAAAAGACCCTTAAAAAGTATTCAAATTCCAAATGCTATGTTTCAAATTGGACCATCAGTAGCAGAGGTCTAATCTTTTAGAGTTTCTCATCAAATTCTATCCTTTATTATATAAACTATAGAAAGGACTTTGAAGCATGGAAACTTTAAGCGTATGTAATTAAACATTTTTCAATGCTCAGAATTTACATATATTGTACCTGTCCAAAGATGAAAAGAATAATGATCTAGGTATAGGTTTCATTAGGCATTTCACTGGCATTATCTAATGTCAAGTGCGGGTTAGAATCTTTTGATTGAAGATTCTCAAGATACTAGGATTCATACAAAGCAATTAATGATTTTGGTGTATTATTTCCTTGCAGCACCTTGCAGATGCTGGTGTTGGCGGAATGACTTTAGACATGGCTGGGTCAATGCTTCTCGGCGATAGTCACTGCTGCAATGGTTGTCTACCAAGACACACCATCCACCATCTACCTCAATCACAACAGCAAGAGCACCACATCCTTACTGAGCAGCAGCATCTTCACTCGACACATCAACAACATCATCAAGATGGCCATAGCCTGCACGTAGCTCACCACTCAGGCATGCCATCTTCAAGAGTAGTAGGCTCAGATAGTTCTATGGAAGGTAAGGTTTTTATACTTTTGCACTCGCAACATATTTGCTCAAAGAGAAACTGCATTTTAGATGAAAAGTATAAAAGATACAACTATTTTTACCTTTTTTTTTATCCGTATCTCATCGAGCCTTTTCAAATGTATTTTTTTATCAAGAAGCAAATAAAACCTGCCTAGCTGAAAATGCTCCTTTGCCAAAAATACTTATTATCTCAAGGTTTGCATCAATGCATCTCAAGGACTATTATTGTGGATCAAAGATTTTATTCGTTTTTACCATGTTTTCTACTGTTCAGCTTTGTAACTCTGCTTTCCTGATCTTTGTTAGAAAAGAGTTAAATTTTTTCATTTAATTCCTAATGTCCAGTGGCGTCAGCAGGTCTTGTTTGAATATTAGTTTAATTTGTTTTTAGGAAAGGATTCCTTAAGGGTTGTTTGGATTGTTGCTTTTGGTCTGCTTCTTGAAAGCCTCATCTTATCATTTCATCATATGCTGGATGAACTTATTAATTGTCAGTCCAATACTCTGCTGCCAAAAGTTATGTGGCTACCTTAAGAACAAAATTTTCATATAAATGAAAACAATTTTTAATTAAGAAAAGATGGGACCAAAATCAGTTTTTAAAATACAAATCTTTACATAACTGATAATTAAATTCAGAGTAAATGTAATAATGAGTCGAGTCAACTGCAACTGATCTTTATTTAGAATCTACATGCTTAGTCTTCTTAATTTGATGTATCCTCTTTTATCTTCAGGTCAGTCTGATCAAAGTTATGAAGATGATGAGGAAGAAGACAATCCACGCCTGCGAGCTGTTGTTCAGAGTGTGATGGCTAGGAATATCCAGGAGAACAGCAAGAACGATGATGATGGAGCAGAATCAAGTGATGAGGATGGTGGAGCAGATGTTGTAGTCAACAAAGAAGGTATCCCACTACCCACATCTGTGAGAGGAAGATTGGATCAAAGAAAATCTGCTGAATTTGCAAAAGATGTAGATTCAGTAAAAACTGAAAACATAATTGACCCATCTCAGCTTCCAACTGTCATAGGTGATCACCACCGTGGGACAGATGAAGAAGATGATGAAGAGGAAGAGGAGGAGGAAGAGGAAGATGAAGATGAAGAGGAGGAAGATGAAGAAGAGGAAGAAGAGGAAGTTAGCTCAGACAATGAAGGTATAAATGTATCAGGTATACAACATCATCACCAACATCAGGCTCGGCAACTGAAGGAACACAAAAGGCAATTGCAGTTGGAGGCCCAGAATGTACTTATGCAGCAACGCCTGACACGTCAACTCATGGCTTCCTCTGCAGCAGCAGCAGCTGTTGCATCCTCTTCAGGGTCTAAAGGAGACACATCTTTGGTGGAAGTTCATCGTGGAGCAGAAGAGGAAGATGAAGAAGAAGATGAGGATGAAGATGATGATGATGACGACGATGACGAGGATGATGATATGGAACAGGGGAAAGAAGAAATAGACCAAAAGGTAGCCGCTTGACAGAAATTATTAAAGATTTTAAAGAATCAAGTCAGAGGCCTATTTGGGACAAATTGCTAACATATAGGATTAAAATAATTTTTTAAAAATACACCCTTCACAGCTGCATTTATTTTTTATCCCAATTTGGAAGGTTAAAACTTAAATCTCATGTTCCAGGTAAGGAAAGATAAGACTAAAATGCCAGATACCTTAATGTGAAATTCGATGCCTTGTTTGTATTAAAAAAAAATGCTAATAGATCAAGTAATAATTGCTTGAGTTAAAGTAGTTTATGGCTAGAGCGAGGTAGATTCGGTTGTTTACATATGTACCAATAAAGCGTCGACTTGTGTTTATGATCTGTGTGTTAAAGAGTTGAAAGAAACAATATGAAAATATACTTTGCTATTCCATTACACTGGAAAGTTTCTTTGCATGGTATTGACTGCAGAAGATGATCAAGAAGTTGTATGAATTTTAGATACAACATGACTGGTATATGATTGAAGGTGAGGGGGAAAAATTACTTTTGATAAGTGAAATATTTAGAACTTTCTGCAATACTTCTTCTCCCAAAAAGATGGTGGAGACATTTGCAGTACATTGCAGTACTGCAATTTTGAGATTATGAAGTTTCAAGTTAAATTAATATTTATAAACTCTTAAATGTAGATGCCACAACTCTGCATTATTTGCTGATTGAAAACACCAACTTATCTGTCTCCCTTAATCAGTTGATAGCTCATTCTCGAGGAGGAGAGGAGAAGATGTCAGGCAGCATGAGTGAAGAGGAATGGCGAGCTATTCATGGACAGATGCAAGGTCATTCTGTAAGCCCTGGTCATACACACCACCATAGAATGATAGATGAGGAGATTGAAAAAGCTCTAATATTGAAGGACCTACAGCCTGGGTGGGTTTAATTTTTGTTTACGTTCATAAGATAAAGCTTTTTTTTTTTCAAAATGTATTTGAATTCTGTCTTTGAATTAAAGGCCTTTTATTTATGTTTTGATTAACAAGCCTGCTAATTTAGCTTGAATTGTATGTACAGATCCAACTGTGAAGCTAAATATTTGGCAACAAAATTAAATCCATAGTACCAGTTTGATGAAAAGAAAATCACATATTGTCCTCCTTGAATTTTTTAAAACAAATGCATGTCTGACAGTGTTGACAGGATTATATATCTGATAGATACTCAAATCAAGAACTGCCGCGCAAAATCAGATGAATAGCCAGTGGAAGTCTAAATTACCATGCTATGGATCAAGTGATAAGTGATAACTTTGCAAAATGGATATTTTTTTTTTTCCAGGTCTTATGGTTTAAGTATTCTCAGTCCTGATGATGATGAAGGAAGCTGTCACAGTTCAAGGCTCAGCAACAAATCAGAGAAGAACATGGCAGATTTTGATGGAGAGGAAGGGGTTAGTGAGGAAGAACTGGTTCAAATCAACAATCATGTACGCTTCACTGCTCAGCAAGCACTTCCACATATGAGTGTGCTCTATCCTACCCAAGCAAGAGGTACAGCTTACACATATTTTTATCTTTTCTTGAAATATTTAATGCTGTAACAAGTTCTGTAAAATGTGTTGCAATGACTATGAAGAGACTAAAAACATCATAAGGAATGGAACTACAATCTGATGTGGCAGAATTTGCTGAAATAGATCTGTGATTTTATCTAGAAATCTAGATCCAATTTTCTGTTTAATTTACTGTGAAGCCATCTTGGTTAAAAGGGGTCTGGAAACTTAGTTCTCTTTTCAAACTATTGCAGATCCATAATTTTTTAATGCTGCATTTTTTCAGACAATTCTTATTTACATGAAGTCTTTGAGAAGTATAATGTTGCAACTGTTTTAGTATGATATATATTGCCATATGATGTGACTTAGGCTAGATTAAAGCTCTTAAGGCACGTAATTTTAATGAGATAAAAAATTTGACACAATCTGTAATCATCCCATGAGATATATGGTTGCATTAATTTCTTACATTTAATTAATGCTTTCCCCCATGCCTGCATCCATTTTAATAAGTTATACACTTTTCATCTTTAAGGTCATAATGTTCTGCGCTTGAGACAAAAGCCAAAAAGTCCTGCCTCTGATTTCAGTCTAAATGATGTCTGTAAACCAGGACATACACTTCTATGGGATCTCGTCCAGGATAATATGGCCGTATGATTTATTCCTATTATTTTTTATAGCATTGTATAACATAAACTTACATAAAAGGGATATGCAGGCTGCAATTTAAGACATTATTTTAGAAGAAAGTTTATAACGTCAAAAAAAGTTGAAAAAGCATCGAATTTTTCTTTTATTGTTTTATTTACATTTTGGGTATATTTAAAAAAAAAACCAACAACCTAGATGTCATTTTTCATTAAGGTAAGGTTACAGTTGTGTACCTAATCTGAATATTTATTTTTTCTTCCTTCAAATATCTTTTTTAATGACCAGAATCTTCTACCAGAAGGAATAGCTAATGAGGCAGAGAGGACTCTTACGAAGCTTCTGGTTTGTCCAAATGACAGACAAATAAGGACCAAATTCATCGAGGCCATTATTGACAATTTAGCCAAGAATAAGTAAGGCGTTTTTGTCTTTGGTTTATATACTCATAACCACTTATGTGTTGGATAGGTCAATTCTGCAGCTAATATTCCTTTCTTTTTGCTCTTAAAGACTTCCTGCAAGATATATGCATATGATTTAAAGTTTTATTTATTTATTTTCTATTTTTTCAATGGAATTTAGATGAGTGTGCAAAGAATTCTTTTCCTTTAATATTTGTAATAATCTGTATTTCCATAAAGGATTTTTCACTGCATGATCTCTGCTCTTCTAAGGCAAAAGCTATGCTGTAGTTGAATAGTTTTGCAATATAACCAAATTATATCCATGAAGAGACTTATATTTCAGCAGTTATTTTCGGTTTTAAAAAAAATTTCCCCAATTCTGTATCTCAAAAGATATCCCCATAATACTCTTGATTTGTATCTTAAAATTTCTAATTGTTTAGAAGCTCACTTGTTCTTTAAGATTATTTGATAAGCAAAGTTAAGTTATTTGATACTGAAAAACATAACATGGCTTTGTAATGTTACAGATAACTTGATATTATCTTTTTTTTTTGCTTTTAGATCTGTGGTAGTATCTCTAAGATTGCTGACTGAATTGTTCAGTTCCTTCAACACGTCATTTAATTCTATGAGAAGGATGGGAGGATCTTACAAAGTTGTTCTGTATGTATTGTATTGTGATTTTTTTTTTTATAAAATTGTAAATAGATGGTTTTGATGGCCATTTAACACAAAAAAAATTCAATGCTTCAAAAAATAAAAGACTCTTCAGTAAACTGACATTCTTTATTTTGTTTATAAGTTTTTTAGATAAAAATTTGTTGTTGCAATACACATTGTACATTTATGAATTAACTTGAACTCACAGGTATTGGAATGATGCAACTCATACAAAGTAAGACCTCTTGAATTATTTTTGTTTTTTTTTTTCTAAAAGATGGGCAGAAAAATCACTCAACATGATGACACATTTCTTTAACAATCTGGTGACATTCACAGTCAAAGCACAAGACAAAACAAATTGGATTTCTAAGTAAGTCTTATGCACAGAGTATCTACTGAACTTAAAAAAATAAGAATACGCTTTTATTACAATAATTGGCTTCATATTTTGCATTTAAAAATAATAAAAATAAGCTTTTATTACAATGATTGTTAAAAAAATATATGACAGTATTAATTGCATCTCAAAATTGGGACTCTGTGGAAAAGAATGGCATCTTAATACATCTTAGTGATTGAATAGAACTGTGGAAAAGAATGGCATATTAATACATCTTAGTGATTGAATAGAAGTTGCCACCCCTCATACAGAACAGTGCTGAATTTCTTTTACATCTGTTTATTATTTTATCAATATTATTTTGTTGTATGAGACAATTTATCCACTAATTTATTTAATCATCTAACTTCTGAATTTCATTTTTTCAGCCATGGATTCAAAGAAGAAGTGTCTTCCAGGCTCAAATTCTTATCCTGTGTTTTTTCATGTCAATACTCACCAGACACATTCCGTGAGTAGTTTCCTCATTGCTTTGCTCTGCACTTGATTATAGTTTTATAATGGTCTGGCTAAGCAACTGATACAGAATGTTTAGTTATAGTTATAATTTTTGTTTCAGAGAGTAAGTTGAAGGAAAACGAAAAGTATACTTTATACATTCATATCATGTCATTTGCCCCGCATCATAATAATAGTTCAAATTAAAAACTTCATATGTTACATATGTTGGTATCTTTTAAAGTACGTATTAAAACATATGTTACATATGTTGGTATCTTTTAAAGTACGTATTAAAGCAATAAAGCTGTGCTGGTTTGGGAACAAATTATTTTTTAAATAATGTGCCCAAAATCAATATTTTTCCTCCATAGGTTTATCTATGTAGATAAGATATACAATATTAGGAGAATTAAATTAATTATGTTTGTGCTGTATTGAACTTTGTTAGATAAGCAATGCTCAGGAGGTCAACCCTAAAGTGTTACATTAGACCTGGAATTTATTTTGTCTCTCTTTGTCTCAAAATTGTTCAATATCATAGAGAAAGGGGTAAATTTATTAAAAAAAAAAAAAGATTTAGAGATACTTTTTTGAAAATTTTTGTGTGATGCTTGGTTTTCATCACCACTGAATGATCTTCAAAACGTTGCTGATGAAACAAAAAGATTCAAAATTAGCTTCCTTTGAAGGAAAAAAAATCATATCATTAATACCTAATGAAAAAATAGATGTTATTATGCATTAAAATGTGATAGTTCAATAGAATGACTCATAATTTATGGTAGTAAATGGATTCGTGTCAATGTAACATCCACAATTTTTTTGTTTGCAGCTTTTAGAATTATTTAGATTTAATTTTAAGCTGACTGCACTTGATTCCTAGCCAAGAGTCTACAGTGTTGATTAGGGTTCTGAAAATTAATCAATGAGCATTTTGTCTTTCTGGATGTTACAGTGACACAATTTTTCTGTCATTGTAACATCTGGAAGATTGTGAGGATCTTGTTAGTTCACAAATTGTTGCAAATAATTATCAAACTTAAAGGCATGCACCGATCAATTTACCCAACTTAGGATTGAAAAACAGTTAAAGATGGACACAGAAATAGTCTTATATACTGGTTTTCATCAATACAGATTGATCTCCCTAACGTTACTGATGACATAAAAAGATTGAAGTTTAAGTACCTTATAAGTAAAAAAAAAAACAAAAAAAACAACCAATACCATTATTACTTTTAGGGAGAAAATAGATGTTATCAGTCATTAAAATATGATAGCTGAATAGCAAGACTCATAATTAATGGTAGTAATGGACTTCAATAATTGTCATTGTAACATAGGGAAGAACTTGTTCCAGATTTTATGTTTAGAGTTTTTAAATTTATTTCAAGTTCTATGTCAGTTGGCTGCATTTTGATTCCTCAATAAGAGCTAGAATCTAATGGAAGATGGTGAAGACATTAGATCAACATCATTTCATTTGTTATTGTAAATAATAATCAACCTGAAACTAAGTTGAAGACTTTTCCCACTCTAGAATTAAGAAAAAGTTGAAATTGAACTTAAAAAGCCCAAAAGAAACGGTAGTAATAGACCTATTTGTGTCATCACAGGAAGAACCATGTTAATGCTCAGTCTTTAGTATTCGTTGCCCGACATGCTTAGATTTATCTAAAAAAAATAAAATGATTTAATATTTTGAAACAAGTAGTTCAAACAAAAGCGTCCAAAACAGTTGATCAAATTTATATGGAGCCTTAAATGTTTTCGCGCGTTATGGTCAGGAACTTTTTTTCCGCATGTAATTCTCTGGCGGTGATGAACGAAATAGAAATGAATGGCCCCTTTGACTATTGAGACAAACAATGGAATAAAAAAGGTTTTACGGGAAGAAAGAGGTTATTTTTGGTGAACTTGGCAACAGTGGTTTAGTTCAGAAAGTGAAAGGAAACAAGGAACGAAGTATATTCTGGAGGTTATAGTGTGGGCCCAATCAGATTTAAGAGTTTTAATCATCCTGATTATTTTAGGGAAGTGAATTCTATTTTAAGCATCCTCCTCTGTAAAAGCATGTAGCAAGCTAGCTAAGCTTTTATAACAGCTGATCTGCTCTGCTTTAAATAGGCCTCTAAATGTCATAGAGCATAATGTCCAGAAGCACATATTAAAGATTAGATTTAAAAGGAATTGTGCTCTCTGTTTGTTCCATTTTTTAAGTGAAAAGCTACTGTTTGACTAAAGAAAAAAATGAAAAAAAAAAACCAAACAAAATTGTTTGGCACTTTGTAAAAACAAAGACTGAAAAACACCAGTATTTTATGTGAGGTTTTTCTTTATTGACGAAATAGTAACTGATTCAATACAAAACTGAACAGAATTAAATTATGTGGTTTTAAAGGCACGCCAAACTATACCTATCTCTTCAATATGTGCTTGGAAGAATACATTGTCATTTTTACAAGAAAATCTTTTTGAAATCGGAGAAAAACGTGCATGAAATCATCCTTCTAGACTGCAAATGACCTTTTGAGAATTACTCGGATATATGTTGATATACTATTGTTACAATGTGGGTTCACTATCGATTCAACTTGATTTTAGAGTAGTATTGGATATTTAAAGTCAACTTTTTGGGTGGTGTCGCCATGATTTGCAAATAAGTGCTGAAGTAAATATGTAAACAAATTAACTGTTACTTTCAAATCTTAAGCAAGATATGAACCCACTTTATTGAACTTAATAGCAAGTTACACTTTTGGGCAAAAGGGACATGATTATTTTTACAATCTTAATTTGCTTGGCCATCCTACCCTGATTCCAAGTAAAAGACTAGATAAAGCAGAGTTATTAGCAGTCTTTAACTCGTAACATTAAGAATATGCTATCAGATTTCAGTCAAAAGACATGCACTGACCAACTGCACAGCATAATGGATTCAAACAAATCATCTAGCTTTTTAATTTTTTTAAAACTTGATGTCAGGTCTCAGCCAAGAACAGGCAGATACACTCTGGGAGTGTCTTGCTACAAATCCTGACAGCTGTGACTCCTGCCTTAGCTGGTTCTATGATCAAGCCAGGAGGAAAGAAAATCATGCTCTTGATCTGAACACTTTGAAGCATATCTTCATTAACAAGGTCATTAAGATTTTTGTTGTTGTTTTACTCTATTAGAAGGAGATTGTTGACATCCTCTTCATTCCTGTTATTTTTTTTCTAACTTCATGATCGAAATTGAAAGGGGATATTACACCGAAAGCTTCATTTTTAGTGATATGGATTCGTTTACTTTATATCAAAGTTTGATCCATGGGTAAATCTGCATTTTTCTGATGGTTTCACTTATTTCTAAATGCAAAGGAGCTACAATTCAAAATAGAGATCTGATTCAATTCTCTTTTCTTGAAAAGAAAAATGTAATTCAGATCTTTTTTTGTAAAAAAGTGTACGTCTAAAAATTGTATATTTTTGCGGAACTTGTGAAATATACACCCATTTTGAAAATGTATTTTAAAGAGACAGTTAAGGCTGATTAGAAAACACAAAGTAAAAAAGTTTTAGTTTTATGCTCATTACTATTTTTCATCCCTAGATTTCCAAAATAAATTGTTAAAATAATTTTCTGAATATTGTGCAGCTGATATTATTTATGATACCATTGCAAATAAATTATGGGTATGAGGCAGATGCTAATTGTTTACTTTTCTTTGAATTGTGATTTTGTACATCATATTTTTCACATTTTCATTTTGAAAATTTGACTCTTGATCTGTGCTTAAATCATTCAGTGTAATTTTATTGTAAGGTAATATTCAAATATTTATTACTGATAAAGTCACTGCGTTTAATTAGTATTAGTGAGCATATTTTAAGTGTTTTTATTTTTCCTAGATGCCAAAACTCAAGGCAGAGACAATGCCCATGATAGGACTGAATCTGTTCCAGCAGTTGTCAAACATCACTTTCTTGTCACTTGGAGGAAAATCATCCTTGACAGAAGACCAGGCAAGCATAGTTATATTTGATCTCCATGTGATAGATAAGTAAAAGATTTTGATCAGGAGTTTGATTTGCCCATAAAAAGAGATTGAGGCAGTATGGTCTTGGAAGTAATTTCATGCTATGTTGAACAAATTAAATATTTATTTTAGGAAAATAATCTGCATATATGCTATACCATGAGCACAAAAATTGAAATATCCCTGAAAAAGAAAACTGCATCTAATTTTTTTACCTTCTTTTCTTTTTCAAACTTCTTGAAGCAGAAACGCAGACTTTACATCAAGGATGACCTGTTCATGCAGTAATGCGGTTATTTTAAAGAAAAAAATGTTATTGCTTTTCTTTACTTTACTTGATATATATATATACTTTACTTTATGTATATATATATTTTGTTTTGTTTTGTTTTTTTGTTTTTTTTTTTGTTCATCTTTGAGAATCCACCATAGTATCACAGAAATTAATGCATTGTCAAATTTAACTCATTTTACTTATTTTCTCACCCCATACAGGCATGTGGGATGGATCAATTGTGGGAGATAGCACTCAAAGCTATCAATAAATCAGTGTCTACAGAAGCTATACACATTCTTAACAACTACTATATTAATTATGGAGGGGGTACTCTGGATAAAGAAGAGGAATTTGTTCACAGATGCATGACCAATCTGATGAAGACACTGTACTCACTTAAAGAGGTGAGATCTGTAGACTCATTTTGATTTATTTTTAAATTGTTTATCCATCTGCCCACTTAAAGGGTTTATAACCAAACAATACACTTTTCTATGTTCCTCATTGATGAAAATTGTATGAAATGATCATTATTCTTTGAAGAAGTGGGTTTTTTTTTTAATGTTTTTTTTAAATTCCAAATTGGAATTTTCAATTTGTGACTCATCAGGATTGGTAAGTAGACACATCTCAATAGAACCCACCCCTGGACACAGACAGACAACATGATAGTTGTTCACAATCATAATATTAAAGAGGCCAATTATAGTAATTTCTGTACATCCTTGAAAGTAGTGTAAAAGCCAAAATCATCGAATTCAGAGTTCCCAAACATTATGAAATTGTCAATAGAAACTTATGCTTTCTTCTTCTTGCCAACCTACTTATTTCAGAACCCTGCTGCCAAACTCCCAGTCATCCAGCGAGGTTTGTTTTTGTGCAAACATCACCTGGATGCCTTCCGCCAACGCTACGCATACCATATGCACATGTGGCATTTAGAAAATGTGCCAATTACAAGTCATCTGCCTGCCAGTCGCCCTCACGTTATCAATATCTATTTGCAAAATACTGACATGTCAGACAAGGTAATTTAACATTTTAAATTATACCTTTTCTTCTTTTACAATAACATTTTTTCTTAGGCATGATGAACTAAAACTTGTGCTTTTAATATTTGTCATCATTTGTTCACTTGTTCTTGCTGTGAAATAACTTCTCTCACATATCTGAAACTCTGCAGGCTCAGATTGAAATGCACCCAACAAACCTTGTGTCAGAGCTGCGTGCAGAGGTCATGCACTGGTGGGAAGACCTCCAGAAACAGCAGCAGGCTGCAGCAGCTGCTGCAACAGGAATCTCAAATGACAGCTCTCCTTCTACTACAGCCATTGCTGTCAACAGTGGCATGGTTCCTCAGCCCACAACATCAGCTATAAGTCATGGAATCATGTCACCACTTCTAGGCCACATGCTTGGTGAGGGGCCACTCAGGATGATCAGCTCAGGGCAGGAGCTTTTTGTTGATATGGATGAACGAACACTGGCAGATCTTCATATGACTGATGGACAGGTCAGTCTTTACAAGTTATATAAATGACATGTGATATCACAGTTATGTGAAGAGTCATGCATTCGTTTTTGTTTCACACATAAACCTTGTTTTTATGCTTTTTATTTTTGCAATATATTTCTTGTAATTTGAACAGTACATCTGTATATGCACACAAGGCATCATGTTAAAAGACAGGGCTGCTGACACCCAAGAAAATTGCTGTCAATAAGTTGTTGTCCATAAACAAAAACAAACATTTATGTAGACCAGAAAAACCTTTCAATAGCCCTCTTATAGTGCAGATGAGTTTCTCGTTTCCATTGGCTCAAAGTCAGGCTGTGAACATTGCATTACATTTTATGGACAGTGTCACCGTAGCTAGGTTACATTCCTCAGTTTAGTCTATGCAATTTGACCGAGCCTGTCTACGCTTTGTTTGCACGAAGGTACTTGCTGCTTTTAAATATTGGCAAGTGATCTCACTTTCTGATTGTCGCATAAAAACTTTTTAGGAAAACATGAACAAAGGGCATTGGTTTACTTAGATTTAGATTCCAAATCTAGATCTGAATCTTATACCAAAGTAGGAATGCTATGTTTTCTGAAAGGACCTGGATCTGATTGTAAAACACTATAGAATGAATTAATTTGCCCATATAGTCATTCCCTTCCTCCTCTGTCTCTCTGTCTCACTGACTCTCTCTCTCTCTCTCTCTCTCTCTCTCTCTCTCTGTGTCTCTCTGTCTCTCTCTCGCTCTAATCCCTCTCACATTTAAAAGAAGCATCTCATATAACAGTTCTTTAATTTAAAAAGCATTTAAATCTTAAGGAGAGATGTGTATGCAGGCAACGTGAGATGGCCATGTATAGATATGTCAGTGAATATTTAAGAAGAAAAATAACACTTTCTGCCATATGACTTATGTTCTAATGTTATGTAATTCTTGTAACAAAAGTCAAGTTATCATATACATTTAATGGCAAATGCTTTGTCCCATTTATCACTCTTAATTTTGGATTAATCAACTTTTATTAACCTTATTTACCATCTGATGTTGCTTCATCAATTAGACATGGCGCACATGTTGAAAATTTATTTGATGTCGGTTCAGTTTGCAAAACTCAAAGCACACAATTTCATAACCCTCATCCCCCAAGTAAGCTTCTTAAATTTTTGTCCTGAATCAGTGAAAACTCTTGGAAAAGAAATATAATATATTCTGTACTGCTTTTTTTTTTTTTTTAGAGAAGTAAGCAGAAATAATGACATGTGATAGGTCAGGAAGGGGATGATAAAATAATGTTAGTATACCTACTTAATTTTTAAATTGTCTAAAGACTTCGTTAGTTGAGTTTTTCTGTTTTAAAAATAATGGAGGGCAAATTATATTAAAATGAAGTCAATTCAAACTGCATCTATTTGTACTTATAAAAACTGAGATTAATAGTTGCCCTACCAGTTAGAGTTAATACAAGTAGCTCTTTTCTAACTGCTTTATTTATATGGCTTTTCCTAGCATGTCTTTGTCTCAACTGGAGCTAACAGGCAACAGAGAAAGAGTGATGGCTCAGTCCCCTCCTCTGGTCTTCCTGTTCCTGACCGGAAAAAGCTACCCATGAACCTCTTAATTGCGGAGCCCTACTTTGATGATCTATTTAAATTACTGGAGCAGCTCAGTGATGTTAGTTTGTACTTAGAGAATGTGGTGAGTCACGGGACATGGAATACATTGGAAAAACACAGTTTCAAGTATCATTGCCAAGCATTGAGTACATATACATGGGTACAAGTTTTCCAGAATATTCAGGATTTCCTGATTCAAGAATTTGGCTGCCAGAATGATGTGGGTAAAATCAGGGCTATTGAATGGCCCATAAATCTCATGTGTCATCTGAGCCAGTCAAAAAATAGTAAAAACTGTAGGGGTAACATTCTTTGATTTATTGTAAAAAATCGATACTTGGATCGGATTAAATCTAGAGACCTAAATTTTAGTATATGATTTACCATCTACTTGAGCATGGAAGCAGTGTTTGTGTATGACATTGCAGACAATACATCCTTGTCTATTTTAGTTTACTATTTTTCATTTATTGTATTAAGGAAAGATTGTGTCAAATCAACAATATGTTTTAACTAGTTGAAATATATAAGGAACATTTATAGTGAGTAGACTACTTAGGTTGACATTTTTTTGTGCGTAAATTTTGTTTTGGAAGGGTTTTTGCTTTTTTGTATTTAATCCTAATATATGTAACTTTTCTTATATTTTGTACAGGAAAAAGAAAAGAAAGCAAGTTTCCAAGCAGAGGCAAGGCGTTTGTCTCGTGATGTGTGGGAGTTGCTGATGATGCTTCCTACAAATGAAAGCCTCTTGAGTGGATTCATGAAAATATCTACTGATCAGGTGATTTAATTAATCCAAGCCATTGATTTAATAGACCTATGCAGTATGGAAAAAAATTCACCTTGATATTTGCTGCAGCTTTATTGAACTGGTTGAAGCAATGTTACCATCCACTAGTACCGTTTGCCTAATGTAACCTGCCAGGTCTGAGATGGTATTGTTAAGCACACCAGACATGAGCTTTATTTTGACGGACCAATCAAAGAAAAATACATATTCAAACTTTTCAAATCCGTAGATCAAGTAAAAGATTTTCTTTCTCTTAAAAAAAGTTTTTAACCTTCCCAACTCTGCAACAATTTTATAACCAAGAGACAGGGGTAAAAGTACATTTATGTATTCCTTGTTTTTCAGGAAGTCACACAAACAGAATGGAATCAGCTGTTGCCACCAAATAACCCTCACAAGCTTCACTATTGTCTCCAGACAGTGGAATTCCTGGCTCATGGGGCTAAACCAGGACATAAGCATGTTACAAGTGTAAATATTGAACAATTTTTGTTATTCTACACAACAGTTATCATTCTTAAAACATATCAATGAGAAATTTAATAAGTCTGAACTATAGCTTTTAAAAAGAAAAATAATGCAGTTCATAGTAAATGGCATACATTTCTTTCTTACCTCTTAATTATTGAAGTTGCATTTATTTGAAATTAGTCTTATAAGTTCTTTTGGTTTTTACAGAAGATTTTAAATGCCAGCGTGTAAATCCAACCCGTTTTTTAGGTCAGGGTCTTGTCTCTTCACAACTGTAAGCAGAGTATTAGATATCTATGAGATTAGTGAAAATGATTTAGAGATATAGAACATCAAATCTACATGATGCAAAAGAAATTGTGTAAAAAACAAAGTACTTAGCATATAGGACAGTGCCCAATCTTCTGGTCAGAAATCATAAAGCTTAAAACATACACAATAAAGAGTAGTGGAGATTAAGTTTTAAGTAGAGCTTAGTGGTTTTTAGTGATAGGCTTTGGTTGAAGATAATCGAAAAAAAAAAGATTGTTGCCTATGGAATTCTAACCCTTGACTTATTACATTGGCACCTGCCACCTTACCATCAGCAAGAGCATGATCTATACCAAATTGCCACTATGCTCCTTCACTAAAGCACCAACACTTGCCATTCAAAACATCATGAAACATTAGATTTAAACTACAAAAAATACACTGTCAGCTGATTAAATGGCTGTCTAATTATGAGACGTAAATAACTCCCTTTTATTTTCAAGCAGTCTCGTTCGGGTAGTGGTGATGCATCTGAAGACAAGAAAAATGCCAATGTGTCTAGGAGTCAGTGGTGTCAAAAGGTGAGCACATTGGAAGAACTCGTGTGGAATATAAGAGCAGTAAAAATCTCTAAATTACTTTCTCTTGAAATTTTGCTCTGTTTATATCATGAAGAAACCCATCAACAAAAAGCTTAACATAGGCTATAGAAAAGCCTGCAAGAAGTTGAAAATATAAATCCAATTGTTACTCAATTGAACACTTAAGTAATGTCACCTTAAAGTATCAAAATGGTCATAGTCTGCTTTAATATTTTGATTTTTTAATTCCGATAATTATTTTTTTTAACAGTTTATATCAAAGGGAGGCCTTACTCATATGATGGATATATTCATGAATGGCTCCCTACAATGTAAAGAAGGCACAGTCTGGAATCAAGTAAGTTAAACTATGAAGAGCTCCGTGGAAGATGGATGGATTGAATCAGGATGGTGGTTACTGTCTGAAAGTGAATAGAATCTTTAAGCTGTATGACAATTAAAGTATGTCTAATCTGTCACAGAGAAAGGCTGATTTTACACAGTGTTTCCTGTAATCATAACAACCATATTTCTTCCTTGGAGAGCAAGTTACCAATATCTAAGGAGAAGGTAACTGTTTGAATAGCAGGTTGAATGGCTAAGTCAGTTTGTTCGATTACAAATTATCAAGCTACGAAAGGTTGGCAACCACATGAAATATTGTTAACATTAAGAGCTCTTTTATTTTTGTAAACCAAGCTTTAATTCTGTCAAACATTTTGTTGGTATGCATTCTTAGTTAAATATTGATTGATATAAAGATCACAGCCTTGCTTGTAAATACTTTTGGTAAAAGAGACTGTCATTAAATAGCCTAGTAATCTTTTTCAAACTTTTTGAGGAGGGGGGTGGCTTTTGGGAAGAAATGTGTGGTTTGAGATCTTCATGCATCTTTTGCCAACTTAAGTCATCAGTGAATGAGTTTAGGACCTATTTTCTCTGCCCTTTTTCCGTTACAATAACATTTGTGTTTTTGCTGTACAGAATAACTTAATTATTTATTTCACAAAGTATAACTGATTTTACAAAAGGATAGCATGAGAAAATCTTAGTTGCATAGCTTTTTCTGTGAACTGTGATTATATGGTATCTGTATGGCAACTTTGCTTTGTGTCTCTACAGCAAATTTTGTTCATTTTACAAATAGATGTTACACTTGTCAATGTCTTAGCTTTTAGCAATGATATTCTTATATTCATTCTCAGTGGAATCAGGAGTGCTTGGGCTATTTGCTACGTCTGATCTCTCAATTCTCGGTTGAAGAAGTTGGTGAAGACACTAGCAGTCTACTGAACAAGCGCATCATGAGCAAGAAGGCTCTCCTTATATCCACTATCTCTCAGGTAATTCAACAGCTTCTTAGGAGACTCTATAGGTTTTGTGCCTAATAAAGATGCAAAACATTAGAACTCTCCAATTTTCAGCACAATAAGATGTATCATCATGATGACAAAGGAATGGAGTATTTTATTTACTAGAAAAAATACAGGTATTGAAATACAGGTATCGCTTTCTGTGATCTTTTTATAGAATTCCTGTGGGACTGCAGCTGATCCTGTTTCAATCTTCCTTCTTGTATCATAGTTTTTTTATTACCATAATTATTTATCTTGCTACCATCTTTTTGTTCTACTTCTACTTCACCTCCTGAACATTTTTGTTCCTCATAATGTTATGTGTGCTCAAAGTACCGTAAGAAAATGTAATGACACACAATTGAAAGAAAAATGCCTCTGCAGCAATAAAATTAAAGTATGAATTATATCTTTTTCAGTCCATCTTGGAAAAACTGGATATTGCTGCAGTGGTGAAAATTCTTATGCAAATTCTCTTTGATGCTGCTATGCCAATGTAAGTTATTATAATCATATAAATCAAAATATTCAAAATATCTCATGTTTTAAAAAATTCTCTTACTTTCAGTTTGAAAATCTGGATTTAGCATTCAGTTTGGGTCATGATTTTGTTACAACAGATTTAAGACTGACTTAACCCTCTAAAGTGTGTATTACTTTAATATAGTTTTACAAAATTAGATCACAGAAATAAATGCTTTGAAAAAAAAAAATAATAATAACACACATGTTTGAAGGTAAGTGCAGTCAGAGAAGGAATTTGTCTCAAGAGATATTTCACAGGCTATTTATCATAAGTACGCATTTCTATACAATTATATGACAAAATAGGGTAAAAGTATGATCAAGGGAAGGGCAAAACAGTTTAAGTTAAACAGAGGATTAAGTTTATTAATATATTCATTAGTGATGTGTGTGATTTATATTTATTTGCAGGGACTCTAATCAGTTGTACTGTGGAACATGGGGACGTCGGGAAGGTTTGTTACATGTATTTACTATTTGGAAATTAAGATTAGAAGACATACCAGTAATTTTAATTTGATCGGAGGATTATACAATTTAACAGTATGCTCCTAATAGTAATCATTACAAAAATGATTTCTGATGTATGTTTGGGGTTATAAAATGAGTTGAGTATTCATTTAAGTCATGTAGCTGTCCCAGATTGACTTTTAGTTCTGGATACTCTTTTTTTTTTAAGATGTATTTCTATGTTGAATGATAACAAGGATATGTTTCACACTGAATATAGTGACAAAGATGATCAATATACTTTTATGGATTTATAAAGTTTTCAAAGTGTATTAAGATTTGTAATTTTACTTTTTAATATTGTTTTTTTTCTTCAGTGGTACAATATGCCATGTCATTTCTGGTGTCATTGGCATTCTCCAGTGACCAAGTTTTAAACTATCTTTGCTCAGCCGACAATTTTCATTCTTGGTTGAAAAGACTTACACTGGAGGCGCCAGAGGTGAGGTTGACATTTATTGCCCTAACTTTTGAAAACAATTTATGGAACAAAATCTGTTTCTAATATTGTTTTGATGTCTCCAAAATGTCATCATCTATTCATAATCTCAAATAATTAATATATTCAATTTGCTGGCTGTATTAATTTAAGCACATATACCTTGCCAAAAACTAATTGATTTTCTTTGCCTGATAAACTGAATCTTTATAGTATGGCTTGAATAATTATACACGCATATTTAAAAAATAGTTTAAAAATTGGATTTCTTTAATTTATACCTTTATGTTCTGAGCTTAGCGGGGGCCACAAAGCTTGATAGAGGCCAGTCTTGATGAGGCAATTGAATATTCTTGGTGAGGTCTTATCTGAACTGTAGGATGAGCACAGTGCCTAGAGATGGACAGTTTTTGCTTCCACATCTCACGTAGATAACACAAGAAAACAGTTGTTTTGATATTATTTTTTCAGAATTAAGTGTTATTAGAATACATTGATGCAATTGACACATAGCCAGAAGTCCTGATATCACTTTTAAGGTGTACTGAACTTGATAAACATATCAATCAAACCTGTATCTTAGTACCTCTTTTCTTTATTATGGCTGAGATTACCTTTAATTGATAAGAGTAAACAAATGCATCTCAAATGGGAGAAATAAAGAAGCATTGATTTTAGTTTCTTTAGTCTACATTTAAATTCAATATTTAGGAATTATTTTTCTATATAAAAACATATGTAGGTATCATCATGAAGACCTGCCTAAGTTTCTTTTCTCCCGAACAACAGAACTATATTTTTTGTAAATAAAGAGGATGATACTGTCTTTTCTTTACTTTTAATTTTGATTCCTTTTAAAGGAATCTATAGTTGATCCAATCCTAATCGTATCTCTTACTTGGAATATACTTGCAGAAACAATTGGTTCTTATTTGATATTTGACTCTACTAAACTCGATTAAAACCCTATTTCTATGATTATTATGTGTTATAAATTAATAAAAATTTACTTCGTAGACTTTCGTCTGTATTCCAATTTACTCTTGTGGATCGCTCCTAATTTAAAATATTTTCAAGTTTAATATGGCTGA
The DNA here is from genome assembly GCA_033675545.1 of Elysia crispata. Lineage (NCBI taxonomy): Eukaryota > Metazoa > Mollusca > Gastropoda > Plakobranchidae > Elysia > Elysia crispata. The sequence goes on along the minus strand of JAWDGP010000089.1, from coordinate 231,050 downwards.
AAATAAATTTTAAATTTTAGGTTACCTGATTAAGTATCAGTACTTAACATCCAATCCCTTTTCCCAGGCACATGTGAGAAAGCAAGCATGTTTGGGTCTTCACCGCCTATGCTTGGGCAAGACAAAGCATGAAAAGAAGGGAACAGCCTTTCTTGCACCGGTGTTAGAGCACCTTCTAAGTTTCCTCTCAGACTCAGAACTCTTTAAACCTAAGAAATGCGAGGTTAGTACACAATTGTTCATGTCAAATATAATCATTTGAAGGGGCAAACCAATGTGAACCTATTTGCATGTCTGCCTGTCTATGTCATTGTCTTTGTCTATATATCTCTGTCTCAAAATGATAGTCTTGAAAAAGCTTGTGATACTATAATATTTACAGATTAAAGTTGCCATAATTTTATTTTTATGAATCAAATGATTGTGTTTTATTGCCTAAGCATTAATTTATTTGATCATAATTCTATTTTGTCAGATAAATTGTAACAAACACACAAGGTATTTGTTTTAAATAACTTTAGTTTCTCATTTACAAATTTAAGATCATTTTTAGCTATGTGTTTAACAGTTTAGCCTGACAGCCTAAACTTTCCTTCTTTGGATATATACTTTGACAGATGGATTACACCAGGGAAGAAAAAGAAATATATGGAGCTGGTTGTCATGATTATTTCATCTTTATTCCCATGTGCTTAGATGAATTGGATTCTCAGCAGGTATTAAATTTTATCAGTGATTCAGTTCACCCACCAAAACATATTCTTGTGGGTGGAGCATTGGCTTGAGGCCCTTGATTTTGCTACAAAAAGTTAGTCTGTTTTTTGCTTGCTTATTGTTATTTTATCCTGATAAGTATAGCAGCTGTGCAAAAGAAGACATTATTTTTTATTCCTTTTTCCATCATAGAAAATAGCTAGCTTTAACTTTACCTAATTTGAGCTATGTTGTCTTTCCATTTTCATTTTTCAAGTTTGACTGAAAATTGTTCTGATATTTCTGGTCACAGTTTTCATTAGAAATTCTTAATGTAATCTATGAATCTAATTGCTTATTTTGTTGTAGTCTAACACATATATAAATAATAAATTAAGCTTTTTGCAGTTGATAAGTTTTATTTCAAAAGTTTTTCCTGAAACATATAATTACCTTCATATGCTCCAGACAAATGTCAACCTGGATGCTCTTCTGAAGCAAGTAACGGATGACATCTTGAACAGACCTTATTATGAGACCCACAAAGGCTTTGAGGAAGATGAGGGACTCATAGGACTACTTAATGTAGCTGCTGCACTCTATAGACACAACCCTCCCTTCGTTTTCTCTGAGGAAAATACAGTAAGTTAAAACCATTGGTATGAAACATTATGCTAGCTCTTCATTTTTTCCTAATGAAATTAAAGTAAGATTAGACCCATTTTTTTATGAAGGAATTTTCTTACAGAATTAGTTAAACAAAGCTGTCAACATCCCCCCCCCCCAAGAAAGGGGGAAAAAAAATCATGTCTAGGGATATAACTTGAATAATTTTTTTCTTTGAAACATAGTCACCCTTTGTGTTATGCATTTAAAACTAACATTGTGTTCTATTTGCTTTTCAGTATCAATTTTTTAAAAGGGTAAACTTTAAGCAAACTAGATGCCATTTGTGGACTTAACACTTGCATTAATTTTTGCCCTTTTTTTTGTTAAAAGACAAAGCATGATTAAAAGAAACACTTAGCCTGTCTTTCAGTTCACAATTTCACCAGAAGAGAAAATGTCCTTAAATCAGTCCAAATGATGATAAGCAGGTATGAAGTTCCCATCTCAGAGAAGCTGAGGAAATGCATTGTTCTAATAATCTAAATATTAAGACCTTTAAGTGTGGTATTGCTAGTGTATAACTCATGTGCCACACAGAGGCCTTTGAATATGATGGAGAAAAAAAAGAAAAGCAAGCAATGGAGCAAAAATAATCCAAGGAGACAAATAATACATGATAAAGATAAGTACATACATAAAGAATTCATTGCCTTAATCTAGTGGGGAAAGATTCAGGTGTGTAAAATTTTTTTAATGGACTTTCTATGTGTGGTTCAGATCTTTTTTTGTCTTACAACCCAGAGTGTGGTTACAGTTAAGTGGACTGTTTTTTTTTTGTGCTTTTTCCTTTCTCTATTTATCCTGACTTGTAAGGTTTGATTTATATTGTGGAATTTTGATTTCATCGTCAGACATTTTTGGACTCCATGTTTGACTTCTTGTTTCTGGTGCCAAGCCCAAAGCACCCTCATTATCCCAAGTGCAAAAGTCAAAAGACTAGGCAAGCTGCCTATGATTTGATTGCAGAAATGTGTAGTGGAAACATCACAAATTATTCCATTGCTGTGGACAAATTCATGAAACAAAACTCTAGAGGTAAAGTGCAATTCTGTCTTTTGCAATTTAAATGGACATAAATGTTTGTTAAGCATCTTTTCTTCAAACAAAACATTGTTTGATCATGATCTTCATCTTTTTTATTGTATTGAAAATTGAAGAACTGTTTACACCTGTAGAAAAGACATGATTAATCCTATTAAAATCATCACTTAACAATTATAAACTATTTACATTTGAATAGCTAAAGTGCATGACTTAGCGGTTAATCACTAAACTTTTCATGTTTGCACCCATGTCTTGATTTCAGAAAAAGTAAATGGACCAATTTATCAAAGAGCAAAGCCAAAAATCTCAGAGCAAACCAGCTGGAAACATAATAATGCATTGAAACTTTTTGTATCAGTTTTGCTTATTGACAACTGATATTTTGATACTGTTCAGTAAAAACTGATTAAACTGATTCATCTAAATTCATACGAGTATTGAAAGTAAAAAAGTGTCTTTTTTCATTTTTATGCGGCCTTAAAAATATTTTAGTTTCAATTTTGTTGCAATGTAAGCACCTATTTTGGAAACTGGGTTATTGCCCTTCTCACCCGAGTTATCTCACAAAGTTTATATTTTCTTTTCACAGAAGCACACACTATTTACCCATGGGATTATTGGCCCCAAGAGGATGGTAGGGCTAAATGTGGCTATGTTGGGCTCACAAACTTAGGTGCTACCTGCTATATGGCAACAGCAATACAGCAGCTTTTCATGATTCCTAAAATCAGGCAGTCCATTTTGAACTTCTATGTAAGATTTCTATGTTTGTAAAAAATGAAAAACATCCCTGCAGAAACTCAATATTTAGAATATTATTGGTGTTCATTTTTTGTTATCTTTGCTATTTTAATAGTTTATATTATGCAATCTCAGGCATGAAAATATTCTAACATATCCTCTGCAGTATTTTTATATTTAGTCTTTTTTGCAGATTAGCCTTAAAATGAATTGGAATTTATCTTCAAGCTGTAAAGTACTTGAAAAAAAAAGATAAAAGAGGATCAATGGCTGATTAAAAGAATTGAAGTTCATTAATAACTAAATGTACACTGAAAACTACATAAAAACTTAACAGTTATAAAACAGATTTCCTGTAAATTTAAAAAAAAAATGATAAAAAAGATAATTTTTGAAACAGGTTGATGATACTATGCCTCATGCACCGATGATGATGGAACTTCAAAGAATGTTTGCTTACCTTCAGGTATGTCTGTTCTGTATTGGATTAACTTTTTCAGGCTTTCAAGAAAAAATATTAGATTCAAGTTGCATTCTTGTTGGTTCATTTTTTAACTTGGTGAAGAGTATGCAGATTCAGAAAAGTCATGGAAATGATACCTCCTTTGATTTATCACCCTAAATCTAAGTGTGTCCCTTTCATTTCATTGAAATTTCTTTATTTGAAAATTTTATTTAATACTGATTATTCCTTTGTCATGCATTAAGCTTTTCTTCACTTGTCTGTACTCTTGCTGCTTTATAAAATAATGATACCTAAACAATTTTCAAAACATTCTTAATTGATGATATATTATGCAATTCTTTTTTAAGCTATCACTCCATTTAAAATTCACTGATGTCTGTCAGCCTATTTTATGAATTATCTCTTTTCCTCATCACTACATAAAAGCAATTCATAAGGCAAGCAATCATTCTCCCAAATGATCTTGCTAGACATAATATGCAACTTATTGTCTTATATAAGGCGGTTTTTTTTTTGTGAAAAAATAAAAAAAAAGGTATAGATTGAAAAGTTAAACTGTTTTTTACCCCTTCTTCTTTATTTAGGAAAGTGAGAGGAGAGCTTATAATCCAAAAAGCTTCTGCAAAAGCTACACAATGGATAGGTGCCCTCTCAATACTGGAGAGCAAAAGGATATGCAAGAATTTTTTACAGATATTATAACTAAATTGGAGGAGACATCAATGGTACGATTTACATCTGTGATCCTTTATGATTAAATGTGAACTTTTAAGGCAAGGTTCAAAATGTATCAGAAAAATATACAGAATGGAATGCTGTTATTTACTGTTTTTGGTTTAAGATAAAAAAAAATATGCTTTCAAAGTAACTTCGTTAAATATATATTATTTACTGGCTCTTAGTTGAATATGTATTCTTTACTGGCACTCTCTGTATCATTTGCATCAAAGAGCTTGCAGATGCTGAAAACAAAAACAGTTGTTCCAAATTCAAAGTACGATTAATAACTTTATATGTTTAGAGTTCCCATGTTTATATTAAAAGTCGTTAATTCATTTTTTCAGGAGAAAAAATTTGATGTAATTAAAACAAATTCACACGTTATTGGATACAATGAAAGGAAGTTAATCACAATTCAGAACAATATCACAAATGATGACAGTACTTAGCCAAATCAGAACATTCGATAGCAGCCTTTATGGCAGCTATCTTGAGTGGATGATGACACTAATACGAGAAAGCGCATGTGTCTGATGTGATTTATTTTCATGAAACTGAGACAATATGTATATTAAAACCAAGATTCTGAATCAAGTCAGGCTTAGATTTATAAAATAAATCACAAAGTGTACAGGATTTAAATTGATACACTTAATTTGCTTATGTGAGTATGTTGGAGTTTATTAATCATGGTTGTCAAAAAGTATTTCACAAAACTAAAAAAAAATGGCAGTCTTGAATTCTAAATTTATTGATAGCTCGCTTGTGGCAACTTGAGCCAAGGGAATGGCATTTTTGGGCTAAAAACAAAAGCTAATGAAAGTAAAGATGTCTTTAAGGGTGAACGCTGCTAAAAAGTTCTAAATTTAGTACAAAGATATCAATCTTTCACTTCTTTTACCTTTGTAATTTGGTTCCAAAAGAAATAAAATGTATCAAAGCCTTCCCAAGCTCATTTGATTACCATGATAATGGCAGCCATTCCAGAATTGAATAACAAAATTTGAAATCTTAACACTAAAATATGGTTCATAAGATGACATAAATTTTCCACACATACCTATTACAAACAAGTTTAAAGTTGTATAAAAAGCGTGATGGACTGAAAAATTTCTTGTATTTTTATGAATTGTTTGGTATTGTATTGGTGCAGATTTTTTTATTTTTCAAAATTTATCTCACAAAATACCTAATACAAGGGTAAAAAAAAGGACAAAAAAAATTTATCACAAGATTAATAATAGACTCAGTATTATGTATGCAAAATCTGAAGTTATTATCACGTGTAGAGTTTTAATGAAAAACGGTGACAAAAAGACAAATTTCGGGAGAGAATAAAAAAACAAAGACAAGAACAAAATTGTTGAAGGACCTAGACATTTTGCTGTAATATGTACTATCAGAACTAATTGCCAAATGTATATGAATATGGACAGTTTTCATCATTCCTTTTTTTCGCTTGGAATATTAAGAAAACATATCTTTCAACTATGTCCATTGTAAAAAATGATACTCTGGAGAAAAAAGTCAGTGGTAACATAATATTCTGAAAGAATTTTGTTGGGACCAACATGCCAAAAGACTAACATACTAAAGTTTTCTTACGTACACTCAGTTTTATGTACCTTTTACTTTAAAAAAAAATGAAATGATGATGTCCAGCCCAAGTATTTATCTTCTCTCTTTGATATATATTTCAGAAAACTGTGATAAAACAGATGTTTGGTGGAGAAACAACCAACAATGTTGTGTCCCTGGTAGGCACATGTAAAATCTCAACTTATGGCTTAATGTTTATTGTATATCTTTCAATCTATCGTCGAAACTGATATTAAATATAATCATGAAACATGAAAGAAGTCTATTTTTCTTTTCTTGTGTTTCTTGTTGATCAGAATTTGAAATTAGTAGAATAATAATAATAATCTAGAAATATTTATTTCTTTTCTGAATACTGTGCTATTTTCCTGACAATGTAAATTAAAGCAAATGTTTTTTAAAAGAGAGTGAGCAATTAGAAAAAGTTCTTTTACAAACTGTGAGTTATATCTTTTTTTTTTTAACCCCTCTTTATAACATAAGGACTGTAATCATGTGAGTCGGACATTTGAAGAGTTCTACACGGTGCGATGTGGTGTGGCTCACATGAAAGATTTATATGTGAGTAGTATATCAATTTTGTTGTGTGCCATGTATTTAGAATGATGCTTTTGGAGTTTTTTTGCCAAAGGGACATAAGAAATTCAAATCGAAATACAAGAAAGGAATGAATTAAAAATAGTCAGTTTCAAAGGCCATCTAAGGAGTTTTTATAATTTAGCTTATTCAATAATAATAATAAAAAAAATCCAGCTTATCTCTCCTGATATTTTGGGTGAAGAACTCTTTGTTAAAACCTTTTTAGTGGGAAAAAAAACCAATATATATATATATATATGTATGTAAACATACATACAAACATACATTCATATCTATTTATTTATTTATTTGTTTTAATGAAATATAAGCCCAACATATCCCTTTTTTGGCTGTATAATCAATGTATTTTTGATCACTTTTGAGAAATGACAAAGTAGCAATAAATTGTATTACACTCTTGTTTTGCAAAAGGTTTTGGGTTTTATTAATATAATTATTTTTTTGTCATCACTATGATAAATTTTCATTTCATTTTCAAAAAAAATTCTGTTGTTGATAACTTGATGAAAAGTTTTGTATCGAACTACTTATTGTTTCCCTTTCACTTCTGATTTTTTTACTGCTCCTTTTCTTCAGTTTGCTTCGTGAAGTGACAAAACACTTGAACAACAAAATTGTAGAATTTTTTAAATTCCAAATCATTATTAAAGAAACAAGAATGACTGTGAAAAAAACTATGATGTTGAATTAAATTTTCTTTTCTTTATACAGCAATTAATTTTATAAAGTAAAGATATGTTGCCATATATATTATAATGAAGTAGTCTATATTGATGAGAAAAATTTTTTTCAAATGTCTTTTTAGGCATATTGTTCCTTTTCCAAAAATATGCCTTGATGAAAATGTCAATGTCAACTGTCAAACACAAAGAGTAAAAGAACCGCAATTGGTCTCCAAAGTTTATCTATTCTCAAATGATATATATTGTAGAGTAGTTAAAAACCTAATTTTGCAACAGTTTACATGTTTCTTTACATAATATTTTCTTTTTGTTTTGCTCTCTAAGAGCCAATTTTATGACTTCTTTTTATCAAAGTTTTATGAATTTGTTCTCTTCAGTTTTTCACATATTATTTGTGAATTTGTTACAAATGACATAGAGACTTTGTAAACAAACTTTAATTTCTTTATTCTTAGGAATCTCTTGATGAAGTCACTGTGAAAGATATGCTGGAAGGAGACAACATGTACACATGCTCTCAGTGCCATAAAAAAGTTAGAGCAGAGAAAAGGTAAAATGCCCAATATTCTTTTGAGATTTACCACGCAAAAATTTTCAGTGGATACACACACACACTCATTTCATTTCATGAGCTGGCATTTCATATATTTTCATTATGTTTGAAACATCACAAGTCATGATTTAATGCAAAAATGTTTGAAATTTATATTCACAGAACTTGTTTCCGCAAGCTACCACAAATTCTGTGCTTCAACACACTGCGTTACTCATTCAACATGTTGACGATGATGAAGGAAAAAGTGAATACTCACTTTTCCTTCCCAGACTCTCTTGATATGTCTCGTTACATGGAGCACAATTTAATTGAGAAAGAAAAAATCAAAGGTAGGCATATGTTTAGCATTTTTTATTTATGAAGAGAACATAATTAAAAACCAGTTCACAATTCTTTAGTTGTAGTACCTCAAGAAAACTTAAAAGTGGAACAAGCAGGTTGTGGTCAATAACAAAGGCTATGTTAGTTTTAATCACAACACCATTGGATTTGGTAATCTTTCTAATTGCCAACGTTGCTTCTATTTTGCCCATCTGAAGTTGTTATAATTAAAAAAAGTTTGTAATATCTTTCTCTTGTGTGCTCTCTCATCCTCCAATCATGTCAAATCAAATAAAACCGAAAAAATAATCGCTGCTTTTTGTTTTTCAGATGTTGAAGGAGAAGATTCATCTCATTTAGAAGAAGAGCAGTCTTATGAGTATAAACTTATAGGAGTGACAGTTCATGTGGGAAGTGCTGAGGGAGGTCACTACTATAATCTCATCAAAGATACTCAAACCCAAAAGTGGTAAGATACAGAACTTTACAAATTTACATATGCTACAAAAGTGCATGTTACATTTGACATATGTCACAAAAATTTAAAAAAGAAAACTAAAAATTTCACAAAATCCTGATTTTGAATCATTTAAGTGCTTATTAATAACGAGGCCTTAAAATTCAAAATAACTGAATCAAGGGAAGAAATTATTTTTATCTTTCTGAAAGTTTAAAGATAGCTGCTTTCACTTCTACTTTTTTGTCCATTTATACCATAGGTATCACTTCAATGATGCTGATGTAAAATCTTTTGATGCAAGCAATATTCCCCATGAGGCTTTTGGAGGCGAGATGAATGTATGTATCATTATTTTTAAAATATTGGGTTTTGTCATGTTATTATGTCAAAAATTAAAAACAAAATAGTTTTAAAAGTTTCCCAAATTTGATTATAAATGTTTTGTTAAGTTTTTGAATGTGAAGACCCTTCAATCCTTACTGAGTATTTACATAGGTTACACTTGATCGATGCATATGATGTTTGTAACTTTTAAAAAAAACTTTTTTTTATACATAATCATATTGATGCAGTGCCTATGCACTTAGCACATATTCTTAAAAAAAAAGCATGCACACTCAGTCCAAACAAGTGGCATATTGCAATTTTCATATGTTGAGATATTTATCGAAAACATAGCATATTTATTATCTGCTCAGTAATAGAAACTGCATGAAATTGCCATTTATTCCAATATTTTTCAATCATACTTATTCTTTGCTTTTAAGGGTAAAACCTATGACTCTGTCTCTGAGAAGTATTTGGATTTCCCAATTGAGAAGGTAGGATACCTCATTGTTTTTTGCTGTTTGATATCGTACAAAAAAGTTTAGTAAATATTCCATCTTCGCCTTTTAAAGGAAATTCTCTATCAGAGTCAGAAAAATGAAATCACAACTTAATTATTTTATCTCAGCAGTCACTTGATTTACAGTATTGTTGGTATCGGTTATTGAATTAAAGTATATTTGTTTTTAATTTTTTTTTCTGTTCTAACAATCTCATGTCTAATATGAAAGTCTGCTATTTTATGTTTCAGCTTTTGCTCATTGGAGCAGTTCAAAAGAATTTTCAAAAATGTGAAAATCTAATTATTTTTTTTTAATTTTCACTATTTATGTATTGTGATGCCTGCAAATTTTTTTATATCTTCAAAATTTTTACAGTACAGTTATTAAAAGCTTGGCTAACAACCATACATGTAAAATTTCTGTATTTCTCTCAAATTTGATGCAAAAGAGTTTTCTTACCAGATAAGAAAAAGTTGCACCTACCAAACCAAACACTCTCATTGAAAAGTAAAATCTGTCTGTCAAAGAGAAAAAAAGGTAAACCAAGCCCAGAGAGCACTGTGCAAGCATATACATTTTTGCGAGACCCAGATAGATACACATACACAAGACCTTAAAGTAGGTCAACACATTCATTCTCAATTGATGAACTGGTAATCAAGACCGATAACTATTACATTTTGTAAGCCACTGTAAATGGGAATATGTTTAGTTGTGCATGTTCTTTTTGTGTTACCCATTTAAAATAACTATTACATCAACTTGGGTTAATCTATTCTCAATGGAACTTGATAATTATAGCTTTATCAGTTACCAAATGCCTTAGATTATTCATGCTGATATGATTTGTGCACCTTTAAGGATGTTCAGTGTAAAAAAAAAATGAGAGATATTTCAGAAATCTTAATATTTTTTTAATGAAATCTGTGTAATTAACTCAAAAGGAAGCATGACACTAAAACCAAAAGAGGTTATAAATAATCACCTGAAGGAATATTTCCGACCCTGCTTTTTAAAATTTTATAGGGGAGGATGCCCCAGGATCCCCCCTAACAAAGCTTGTGCCTTTGGTGTTCGTCTGTTGCATCCCTTGAGGTAGTTGACTTACACAACTTCAGACAATTTTGACAAGGCCCACTTACATGTCTGTAAACAAATCTGCCTAAGATACGTCATATTTTATTGAAAAATATAGAATAGTCAGGTTTCCTTTTTTTGTGATTCTTTCCAGACAAACAGTGCGTACATGTTGTTTTATGAGAGAGTATCGTTGAAGGCCCCGGAAGTCAAAGAGGAATACAAGTTTGAACTCTCACCAGACCTAGCCAATGTATGTTGTCATTGAAATGCTCAAGGATCTTCATTTTGTTAAATTAATAAATTTAGGGTTAATTTCCTCTACGCTTGTCCTTTTATTTATCAGGTCTTAAAAAACAATAGCAGCAGAACACAGCAATGTACTGTTTTTCTTCTTTTTTTGGTCACTTTAATGTTGTGAAAGTTACCACCAGAAAATGGACCTAGTTCTGTGCAACACTTTTTTTGATGTAGGAAAAAAGATTTGATTCAGCTAATTAAAACTGTAGACCTTTTGTAAATTCTAAAACAGCACTGTCTTAAATTTATTGCAAAACATAAGTAAATCTGGCTTTTTATGTTAAGCCACTTAATATAATTTTTTCGGTTCCATCTTTTCCATTAAGGCCTCTTGAAGAGCAATATTTATGTTGTAATGGGATTTTTAAAAAAAAACATCTGTGTTTAGATATTCTTTAACAGATGTTGCAGCTTTTACTTCAAGCAATTACAAGGCATCAATGCAATAATTTTTTACCCTTTTTTTTCTTCTTATGCAGTGGATTTGGAATGACAATACTCAGTTTTTGAAAGATCGAAGCATTTTTGACAGAATGTATTTTGAGTAAGTATAGTGAATTAGAACTTTTTGTGTTTTGTTTGGTCATCACTTTATTGTAGTCATTCTTTTATTATAAAACAGAGGTTAAGGTTTTGTTAAAAATGAGTCATACCCCATAAATATAAGTGGCAATTTAATACATAATGATACAGAAAATGCCATTTACAACACTGTTTCTATCCTAACTCCAGTCATATCTGGCAAATGTGTTCCCATATTCCAACCTCTCTGCCTATTGAGGAGACAGACCAGGCCAACCACAAGGCAGTGATTCTTGCATCATGCTTTGTATTAGAGTCTTTCATTCATGCAAAAGATAAAGTAAGTGCACTAACGTCTATTTAGCTCCGTTTGGCATTAAAGTATATTTTTTATGTGTGTGTGTGTGTGTGTGGCATTCTAACAATTGGCAGCAATATGTAATAATCAGTAAAAATTCTTGACTCAATCGAAAAAAACAAACAAACCAAAAACCAAACAAACAAAATGAAAGAACAAAGATTAAGACAATTTTACGTTTTCACTATAAATGTTTAAAAACTGTTTAATATAGATGGAGTTTGGTTAAGTGCATATCTTCCTCTCTTAGCAATTTATAATTTATTTGCTATGTCAATTCCTCTCATACTTCAAAACCAAAAATGTCTTCCTATCTTTTTCACCCAGAAAAACATGCCTAACTGGATTGACTATTTGATGAAAAAATTCAGCAGCTGCCTTGATCCTTGTGAGGTAAGAGTAAGGGAAATTGTTGAGTTAAACAAGATGAAATCTGTAGGATATGGAACAAATTATAAAACTGATTTATAAAAATATCCTGAGACTAGTCTGTGTAAATCAGAGGTCACCAGTCTAATTTAAGGAACCGTAAGGAACATGATTTTCTTCTCTAAGCTAATTTTATGAAATTTGAAAGACTATATAGAAACCAAAACGTTGGACTAGAACATTTTGTCGAATATAAGCTAGACTTTAACAATTACAGAAATGTAAGGAAAAAAATTGGGACTGCCCCTAAGGTTGTTGATATTAAGTAATTATTTTCCTCAAGAGAATTGACTTCAAGTGGATTCTACTGAATTACAAATCTTAATATTTTTGCAGAAAAGTAAGATAGTCCTATGTTGTTTCTGACGTGAAAAAAAGGCAATGATAAGACACTATTCCTTACACTGTACTCTTTCTTCCACATATGATTCATGAGGTCTTATATTCTTTTCACTTTGCAGTTTACTTTTTCTTTGATTCTTTTAAGGTTAACTTGATTGACAATCTTCATGATATTAAAGCTACAAAGATCTGTCCCTAAGAGAATGAGCCAAGGGTACCATTACTTTAAGTTAAGGCAAGCGAGTTATAATGCACAGGAGGACGAAAAAAGCACATAAAATGACATTGATCACTAGTTTGATTTTATCATACAGTGATTTTTTAAGTTATTTTTCAAATTATAAAATTACAAGTACATGTTTTTTATCCTTATCTTAATGTTTTGTCAGTGGCTTCTCGATCACATGGGTGAGGATGATTGGTGGATTCAACACATCCTTATCAAGTGCCCCATCAACATGATTCGCCAGATGTTCCAACGTTTGCTCATTATGATGATCACACAGCTCAGCAAAGCCCCCAGAGACTATAACATGCTTGGGTAAGGTTGAAGGATAAATAAAATGTCAGGCCTTGAAAATTTAAGTAACATTTATAGAAATTGAGTTTTGCCAGTCATTATTTTTTGTATTGTTTTGGTTAGCTTTATGAGTAATTATTATTATTATTATTATTATTATTATTATTATTATAAATCAAGGGATTTTTTTTTTATTGATTTGCAATACAAGAAACTCCTTCTTTACTTCTCTGGATCTATTAGACAATAGTAAAATATTCCTGTTATAATGGCTTTAAAACTGAGGAGAATTATAAACACCTGAAACAGATCTATTGTAAATGTCATAAATGTTGTAATGAGTAACACCAAGGAGCCTAATTATGCAGGAAATTTTGTATTGGCTGTGCAGAGATAATTTACTGTAGCATGTGCCAGAATAACCTGGACTTGAAACATTAGAGAGATCATTGTTATAAGTATAATAAATGAACAAAAATTTAAGAAACAGGTTTGTATCTTACATTTTTGTTACATCTGTTCGACTGCTTGCATACTTATTAGTCTTTACATTCTCTGTTTGCCTATAATAAAGTTACTATCTCTATTATAGGGAAGGAATGGACACTGCTGAAATCTGTGATCACAATTGTGTGACACGCTTCATCACAAAGCTTCTCTCCAATGTAAGTATTTCAAAGAGTTTTCAGGATATGCTGCCTTTCTGATATATCCTTTTTTTTCTATTGGGTTTGTTTTTAAGACTTTTAAGACTTTTGTGCTCTTCTTATGGTCATTATGTTAAAACGACATAAATCAAAAATTATTATCATTGGTATAAATTTGACTTTTATTTTATTTTTATGTCACAAGTTCTTTGAGCTTATGTAATATTAATGTTTAGAAGGGAAACACAATTTATTGCTTCCACATAATTTAGAATTTGAGAAATGGAGCTGATAATGTGTCAAAGAAGTCAAACCAATCCTGGAACAGAGGATATTCAAACAGATAAATGAAAATCCAAGGTTCAATGCTAGTATGCAAAAAAAAAAAAAAAAAAGAAAGAAAATGCTACTTGCATGTTCTTGCATTAGGTGCAGCTTGTGTTTATTGAGGCCAGTGCAGTTATAACAAACCAATAAAGGTTATAAGGTAGAGAAATGAAATGTTTGTATAATTCAAATGGAGTTGAATTTTAAACTGACTTGATGCTTGATGGATTATAAGGTAAACAATGGACATGAGAGACATTTTAATGTTTTTAAAAGATTTCTTTTTCTTTTTTTTTTTTTGTTTGTCTCCAGCTTGAATGCAGTATGCGACCAACAAACAAGTATCTGAGTGAATACTTTACTTTCCTGTATGAGTTTGCAAAACTGCAAGATGCAAATGGGGATTTCCCCTCTGCATACTTCCTCAATGCCATTAACACAATCAGCATGGTGGTCAGGTTCTACATGGGCAGCAAATCATCACAGCCAGATTACGTTAGTGATTTTTCTTACGTAGATTTATAGAATCTACCAATATTACTGTAAAATAAACATAATTCGTGGAAATTTGCATTTGTCTTCTTTTGTAGTCACCTGTAAAAACAACCTCACTTTAATCTTTTACTATGATTAAGTTTCTCTCTCTCACTTTTTGATCAGTTTTATGAATATTCATCTTCTAAAGACAAATGATCAGGTTTATTTGTATTTTAACTAGCGATACCGTGAATATGAGATCAATATGTCAGTACTCTACTATTTTCTAAAGATTTATAAAAGTTTTAAAAAGATGAAATAGTGTGTTATCAGTACACTCAATTAGTGCTTATATTGCTATAAAGCATTTATTTTGAAATTTACAAGCATCATTTACCTTATTCAAGGAGACCTAAAACTTATATCTTTGGGGGCATCTAATGTGTGGGATCCATTCTTTTTATTTGCACACTATAAATAGGTAGAAATTATGTCAGATGAGGAAGATGATGAAGAGAGTTTGGTGATGACGCCGGAGGAAACACGGCCCACAGCACTCAGTAAAATGGTTTCCTTGGTAGCTCATCTTGTGGAGGTCTCCAGGGAGGGTCATATCTTGCACTTAAGTGATTCTGATATGGGCTACCTTATCAGGGGAAAGGTATGTTAATTCTGGTGGTTTTTTTTTGAAAGACATGTTGTGGAACATGTTGAATGCTTATCTCGATTGGAATGTTAATTTTATTTGTTTTTGTGAAAGAAAGTGTTCATTTTGTATTGCCCGAAAGAATCAATATGTAACACAAACAAAATTAACTCTATTGATAAATGAAGGAGAAAATTATAATACAAAAACCTATTTTTCTGACACAATTTTTTGGGCAAGTCTCAAGATGAATTTTACAACCAACTTTTTACATTAATGATAGCAATTTAGGACCTCCTCAGTTCTCAGCAAGCCTACACTGTTGATTTAAAACTACAGTTGAAGTTTGCCAAGGAGATTAATACAATTTTGCATTTGGTTGTTAAAACTTTTGTCAGGACAAAATCTTATTCTCATTGTCTCGGAAGCAACATAGAGCAAAAGAGTCATTTATTACATGTCAGCCAAGTATCACATTCTTACTAATTTGTAACAACTTAGAATTGATACAAAAGGTTAATTGTACTGATGATTAACATATCATGCTTAATAGTTTCTTGCTACCTTATTTTTTCAGGGCCATCCTTTCTTGATGTACTTAGTCCGTGATAGCATCAATATTGAGCAGACCTGCAATCTCATTGTTAGTTTGTGCATGTTCAATGAGTCACTTGCAGTTTCAGTAAGTAATTGTGAATGCTTTCTTTACCATGCTCATGTGAAAGGCCCACCTCTTAGTAAAGATTTTTCATCTTTATAAATAATATATCCAGCTTCACTTTGACCTTTTGATATGAATCAATTCTTAGTGAGCATAATTATTTAATTATATTGTTTCATTACTTATAATGGATTCCATGCACATGTCCTTTTTTTAATATTCATTTTCTTTGAAAGATTAAAAAATTTTTGGTGGGGAATAAGTTAGCATCTATTATTAAGTATATTGTTGATTGACGTTTTGACTGTAAAACTACAATATTTTACATTACTAAGTCAATTTCTAACTTCTATTTATTATTATGTTTTTTTTTTATTGAAAATAACCAAAGAAACCCCATTTTTTTAAATTGATAGATTGTGAATGCTATTTTCAACAACATCAAGAAACTTGGGGATGTAAGTATACTGTGATTTTTATCTGATTGCTCTGCTCTGTTTTATCATTATATCTTTTTTTAAGTTTTGTTACAAATCTGACATGACCCATATCCACAAATGGATGGTGAGCTCAGGTATTGTGTGACGATTCAGTTTTAAAAACTCCTGGAACACAGGCTAGCGGTGGGCTTAGACCGATCTTTCTTTTTATATCAGGAATCATGATATCAAGCTATAAAAGGACTTTCCTCTTTTGAACTGCCTTTAACCAACTTGTGCCTAAAAATTTATCAGACTTGATGTTCCATATTTTTAATGGGTCCAAAGTTCTTTTATTTGATATCTGAAGTTCCTATTTATAACACTCTAATCAATAATTTTGCCACAAAATCTTTTGTTTTACCTCTTTCATGAAAAGAGAGATGGCTTATTTCATATTGTTTGATTTTATTTTTCTTTGTAGCTGGCCAGGCCTTTTTTTGATCTGCTGACTCCCCTAACAGATTATATGGGACGCTCTCCAAGCTATCCACCCTTTACTCAACTGATTGTTGCAAGACTGTGGGAGGTTTGTATAAAACATTTTCAATGTGCTGGGAGAAACGAGGACACTTCTTAAACTTCACAAATAACACATTTTTCTAATAATTTTATAGACATGCTGTCCATTATGGTTTATCTAATAATAAAATAATACTAACTTTTGTTGTAGGAAAGTAAGAGATATCTAAATGTGGAAATAAATGGCAGCCAAATTCCTAGAAAAATATGAAATAATTAGAAAAGTTTTCTTTCATTATCAGTTGACAAAAGTGACTCCTCGTCAATGCTTAGAGTGGCTGACCCACAAGGTGACCCAGAATCGCCTTGCTCGCCAGTGGACACTTGAAAGTTTAGATGGATGGGTTGAACTTTATATGATTGCCCACAACAGCAACCTTGTCAGAATGGGTAAGACATTCCTAACATTTAAATGACTTCAATAATTATCTGTCTTTTTCCTTGTCTTCAACTTTGTATGCCAGTATAAGGCACAATGAAGAAAATTGTAGTGAAGCTCTAGAAATTACAGAACAATACAAAACAAGAGAGATTTTGGTTTAAGAGCTTCATCAAACAATTTTAGGAAACAATACAATGAAATCAACTGAAAATAGAAAAGCAAAATGATAAAACCACCAACAGTCAACAACATCAAAACAAAGTAAATGAAAGGAGAAAGGAAGAAGGTGTGCAATTATAAAGAGTGAAGTTTGTAATATATGCAAAGTCAATTAAAAGTTGAATGTCAGTTGAACTATATGTGTAGTTGCTACGCACAGTACTCATAAAATAAGTTATTTAAAAACTTTTTACATTTTTTTCTTTACCATTTCTGATTTTCAGCCAGTGCCCAACTGTTGGTCTCTTTGGTACCAAATGAAATGTTCCGGTCTGGCTACCGACCAAGGATAATTGCCACATGCTCTTCCAATATTGTGGTATGTTTTTAGCCTGAACTGAAAAGTTGCAACAATAGTCAACTGAGACCTTGACTTTCTATAAGCAATATGGCTTGCAAATGGAAGTTGTTCCTATAGATTTCATGAGAAACTTGTAGGCTACAACACAGATACCTTTGAGATTTGTGTAAAGCTCTTTTAGAGTAAAGGATCAAAATTGTGATTACAATGTTTTGCACTGAGGTACATTTTGTGTTGCTTCCTTCTTTTCAGCTATGTAACATGTAAAAGTAAAATTATTTTGTTCATGTGTTTTGAACTTGATAAAATCCCATAAATTTAATTTAATTTTTGTATTCAAGCGTTTATAATATAAAGATCAAAAGATCATATAAAAAAAATGTACGATGAGGCATAATGTTGTAATATTTTTTCGACCATCGCAACTTTTTTGGATGAAATCCTCTTGGTGCCTCTGTACCTGTGATTAAAAATAATAACTGATTTGCGGAAACATGATTTTTAAAACTCAATCATCGAGAATGTATCAAAATATTTGTGTTTTATTGTGTTTCTACATGAGTTTTTCTTATTTCTTTTCAGTGGGGAAAGGATGATATAACTGTTATGCATAGGGTGAGTACTCTTTTTTACTCTTACCTTTAGTATGAACAGTGATGCTGATTTTACTTTTTAATTGCTAATTTATTTGTAATTGCTTGTGTTCTCTTTTTTATTTTTAATTAGTTATATTATTTACAGATGTTAAGAAATGCATCTTAATTTAACACTTTTGTTATTCAATCTTGCAAGGGTTTATTAATACTTTTTTATCTATAGAGTTCTGTGCGTCTTTAAAACCATTTTTTTTCAATGATTGAAATTTTTTTTTCTTTTGGGATTGCCTTTGTTAACTTTCAAGAAAAATTTCAAAAGTGCTGTAAAAATACAGTTTCATTAACTCAGTTTCCATTGTTTTATGATAAAAAATTATCAGTCAACTCTACGTATTTCTTTCTCAGATTTATCAACACCTTTTAATGCTCTTAAAGAGAGGACATATTCATGTTGGTAAGTTTTTTGTTTTTTATTTTATTTTGTTTTCTAATCAGCAACAACATACTTGATACCCAAGGAGTTGAGGAAAATTATAGATATTTTCCAAATCATGTAAAGGAAAGTGATGAATTAAAATTTTTAGTGAAGAAAATTTAATTTCTAGTTTTACGTTTAAAGCATTTTCTCATACAAATTTGGTAGAGAAAGCTTGAAAATCAGCATACTTTTCTTCAAAGAGATATTTGATATTTGTATGAAGCCAGTGGTAGTTCAGATATAAATAAGAATCAAATTTAACAAAGTGCTAGTTTTGTTTTATTTAAATTTAGCTGGCAAGGAAGTAGAAGAATTGGGAAAGAATTTCCAGATGCAACAAATTTATTAGATTTAAATTGAGAAAGGTTGAATCCACAAATTTCTTTTCCTCCAATCTCTGCCTCATTAATCTAATTTTTTTCTTCCTTTGCCTTCAGCACCATATGATGCCACACAGACCAATATGGTTGGCCCATCCCACTCAAAACTCATGTCTCTCTTCTCAGTGCTGAACTACTGCCTTTACTCTCGAAAAGAAAAACTTATGGTGAGATTTATATATTTACAATTTAAACAAAAATAGGATTTTGTGATATATGTTTAGGGTCAAGGAGTCTCATGAAATAAACAAGGGTTTTTGTTAGTTTGTAAGCCAGCATTAGCTTGAAATTATGCAATTTTTCCATTTTGAATCTTAGAAAAATGCTTTTTTTTTTTGGAAGATCAACACCTTCAATCTGGTATCGTTGGTTTCTAATAAAAGCATTTTTTTTCTGTCCCAGTTTACACCATTTTTTATGGACCTCTGGCAGTTGTTTCATCCATATATGCTTGAGCCCCAAGTTGCTCTTAACCACAACAAACAGGTGAGTTAAATAGATTCCTATCTGCCAAGATGTAAATGCAATTGTTTCCCTTTCGTATCTGATACCTTTTTTGACAACTCTAATCGGGCAATTTTAAGGTGCCAGTCATGGATATTATTTCCACTTTGCATTTTATTGTGTTATGCCGGTTTGCCATATGATAATATGTTTGCTCTTTATGAAGCAAATACTTTATTTGCATTAATGCATCAGTTGGAACAAGAGATTATCACTTCCTGCTTTTGGTTTTTCTGTAGGCATTGTTGATGTTTTGGTACAATGTCAGCCAAGATTGTCCTGAGAATCTGCAACAGATGGTGTCAAATCCACACATTTGCAAAAATATTGCATTTAACTACATCTTGTAAGTTGATTATTTGTTCTCATCAAATCTTATATGAACGAGGTTTAAAAAATAGTATCTGAACAAGAAAATACTTCCCGAAGAATTGTAATTCAAATCATTAAGATTGTTTGTCATGCATTTATAAAGAGAGGTTATTTTCTATTGCTAAAAAACTCAGGGCTTCTCCATTCAAGCAAGAGTAAGAATGAGATGATGGTTACTAAAGTAATGAAAACAACATCACAGATGACATCCTCAGATAACGTTAAAATTTAAAAGGATTATGATGAAAAGGTGTAAAACTGATTTCTCTTAAATATCTTATCCAACTCAAAATTGGAATATCTGCATTTAATGGTTCGTCTTATGCAATGGCCATAGGAATTGAGTAGTGTATTATCTTCACTTACAGGTGTAGTTTGTATGCCTTCAAATTTGCAAGGTAAATTTCCTTCACAGTTACACAAACATTTTAACAATCATGGCTTGGATTTGTTTTGTGGTAGAGAGGAAATCTTACAGTGGGAAATTTTCTTTGAATTAATACTACTGACCACTCCTTAGTGAAGGTTTAGCAACTATGCTAAGTCATCTAGACTTAACTCTCCACTCTTGAAATTGATAATACCCTTGTACTCTTTTAACTTGAAAGAACTCATTAAAGTCAGTAATAGCTGTAATCTATGTTTGCTCTAGGTCATTTAGAGCTGAGGTGTTGGATCACAGGAGGAAAAACACTATGCCTGTTTATCAAAATTGAGGTTTTTTTTTTTTTTTATTTTCTCTTGAAAAACATCAAATATTAGGACTCCTAAAAAAATTAGATAAAATATTTTATTCCCTTCCAAATCTTTTCTTAACAGAATTACAGCCTTTTCCAAAACCTTTGTTAGGTACACTGTGATTCCATACAACAAAATAGGCCAGAGGAAGAAACGGGGCTGAATGAATCCAACCTGAACCCTGGCTCCACAAGTCAACCATCTATGTTCCCCGTTGCAGGAGATTCAATTTTTATTTGATAAAGTTTTTAAAAGCATAAATATATCTCTCAACGTTCAAAAAGATGAACAGATTTATTATTTTGCTGTTGTAGTTCAAATCAACTTTGTGTTTGGCGTTTTTTTCCATTGTAATGAATCTAATATACATGCCTTTTTCCAAACAGGGCTGATCATGACGATGAGCAAAACATAATCTTCAACAGAGGAATGTTGCCAGCTTACTATGGACTGCTGCGCATGGCTTGCGAACACTCAAACCACTTTATGCGGCAACTTGCAGGGCATCAAAACCTTCAATGGGCTTTCAAGAATATTTTACCCTATCCACATCAGTATTTACAAGTGGGTAAAAGAATTTAAAGAAAGAAAGAAAATCAGACTGTATTTCTTTGATCTTTGTTTGCTTGTGGTTTTTTTTTTCTTTCCTTTAACACTTTATAATAATACTTAGTACATTCTGTTTCATATGATCATGTGTAATTGGATCTAGATTTAGCTAGATAAATTTTGAATTGATCAGAAGTTAGACATCTTGAGAGTCAATTCTAACCGTCCCATTCATCATTTGGCAATGATTTATGTTGAAGAAAATTTTGAGAGATAAACTGAATAGATGTGCTGCCTGCTCAGAGGCATCAAGATAGGAACATTCAATTTTAATTTTTGTTTTGGTTCCTCATTACCTATATCTCAATATGGGCGGAATTAAGGAAAAATAACTGAGAACTGTTTTTCATGTTTGAGGTTTTAAAGAATACAAAAATGATTAAAAAAATGATGATGTACCTTCAAGAATTTACAGCGCATTCATAAGTTAATGTATGTCTTCCTATTTTATTAAAATTTTTTAAGGCTACAGAGGAGTTAACTTGCATGATGAAAATGATGGCTGAGAGGAAACCAGAACACTCACCAGAGGAAACCAAGCTGGTAGAAAGCTTCAGGAGGGCAACTTTGGTCATGTGCACTCAAGGGCTTGACCCCAGAGTTATGTGGCAGACTCTTTGTTTGTAAGTATCTGGATTTTCTTTATTGAACCATGCAATTATTTTGATCTTTTATACAGGTCCTCCTCCTTATCTTCCTCATCCTGTTCTTATTGCAACATTCCTCGATTAAAACATTTAATATCAAACTCTATATGTTGGCTTTGGACTTACAGCTGAAAGAAATATATTCTGCTATAATTTAATTCTTAATAAATAAGTTTCATATTTTACAACAAATATCTTTGCTTAAACTTCTCTCTGCACTTTTTCTCCAAACATCAGAGTCTACAAAATTCTGATCCAAACAGCAGATGATTATTTGACACTTTTATGCCAAAATGGATTGCCAGCTCTAAGTCAGGTACGGTGTTTTGGAGATTTGATTTTTACGACATATCATTTTAATTATATCGGATTTATGCAATCAATACTCTTTGTATAACCCAATATTGGGAATGGACCAGGTAATTTTGAAGATAGTTGATACAATTTCAGTTGCCTGTTTTCAAATGTTTTTTAGGCATATATTATACAAATCACAAACATCTAGTTTTAAAGAATATTTAACAATTCCATCATATGCATATTTTCTTCACAGGCTCTAATGATTGGTCACTAATTGGAAATTGTTTTCTTCTTTCAGTCTTTCTTTATCATCTATACAATGTTCCATGAAGCAACAGCTTGCCATGTCACAGGAGACCTCATTGATGTGCTACAGCTGATTCATGCCCTACTTATGGCTGCAAAAGATGGAGAGAGGAAAGGTGCCTTAACTAATTCAAATTCTTCATACTTTTTGCTTTATCACTTGGGCCTCTTAGGTTTTTTTTTTTTACAAAGAATGTTTGAGATTCATTCACAATTGAAGGTAGTGTACTTTTAAATTATTTTTCATGATGGAATTTTTTTCTTTACATTTCTCCTAATTCTAACTGTAAATCCTGCAGAGGGTATTTTTATCATGTGACTTGCAGGATCTGCCACGATGCTTAAATTTTCTGTAAAAAGCTTTTGACTTTAACCATTCATTAAATTTTCTGTGTGAATGTTCAGACGAATGACAAGAAGGACTACTTGCTATTTTAGTTGGACATATGGACATGGACTAAATATTCATTATTAATCTTTTGCCCATTGTCAATCTTTTTTATAATTTTTAAAATGAAGCATGCCTTTTATTGTTTGAAGCATAGATTTCTAAATGCTGAAAAGTGCAGACAGTTTGTTCGTCTGTGATAGGTGATAAAGGTTTTGTATGGGTTTTTTTTAAGGTTGTAAAGCTATTTATTGTACATCAAATGTATGAATTTGTTACATTTGAAAGCATTGTTTTTCTCTCTTTTTCACTTTTTCAGCTGAAATCAGGGCCTCAATTATACATTGGAAAGAATGCAATGATGTTGCCAAAAAGCTTCTCATGTTGTTGAACTCTTTTGTGCCTAATAATTTGCGGGCTATAGCTTTGGGTAAGTGGTACAATTCCCATTCAAAAAAACTTAAAGAAAAAAAATACTTTTTTTTCTCCGCCAGAAATGAAAGTTTTAATAGTGATGTTAATTTTATTTATCAGTAAAAAAAAAAACAAAACAAATAAAAATAAAAACTGGAAGTAGGCAGAAGATTAAAGCTAAAGTGAATTTAAATTGGCAATAATTTTAAACCATTTACATAACAATGAAATGGATCATTTTGTCCCCACAGATTTTTAAAAGAACATTTTTTTGTGGCAGAACAATTTCTTTATGTAACTAAATTATGCTTTTAACTCTTTACTGAAAGAGCCAAGCTATCACTCTTCTTAATGTCTTATGTTCATCTTTATATCAAAGAAACTGAAGCAAAAATTTGGAATATTTTCTGAAGGTACTTATTTATAATTTTTTATTTGTACCAAGCATTACGTGTCCTATTTTTACAGTATATTCTACTCTGCTTTCTTCCAGATGTATTGCACAAGATGGTCCTTGTTATTCAGAAAGACATAACACAGTTTCTCACATCATTTCTTCTTCATGCCCACTCTGCCTTTCAGAATTCAAGTGCACCAAGTGAGTTCATCTCCTTGTTCAAAAAGATAGAAAAATTAAGGCATAGTGTTTGTTTTGATTATAATATCCAGAAAATCTTTTAACTTTGATTTTGCAAACAATAAGCTAATGGGAAAGATGCAATGATCTCCAAACATAAAGAGGGTTGCCTAAACAGTCATTAATTTCAAAGTCAATAGCACTTTTGAAGACTTGATACTAAGAGCAATTTACTTACAACTATAATTCTTTAAAACAATATTGTAGATTAAAGAGAAGAAGAGGAAGATAACTACATTCACTATGCTAAACAAGCAATCTATCCCAAAATCATTAATAATGAGCAAGAGAAAAAAAAAATGGATGATTGGAATGCAGCAATTTACCAATCAGTTTGGCATTGCATATGATGTTTATAATAAATCTGAATAATGTATTTTTCCCCAGTGAGTGTTGGTCCTTTTTATCCCTCACGTTCATATCAAGGTTTGAGTAACAAAGCCGGGGCACGTCCCTCAAGACCTCAGTTTCAAATGTTCTTGCATGCTGGGCAATTGGAAGTCCAAAAGGTAATGCTTCCTCCTTTTCTTTTGCATCCCAAGACTAGTCTTGACCAGCCTTCTACTGAACATTAATGAAAAGATTAAATTTTTATTATATGCATGCTTCCTTAAAACAAAAGAGCATATATCTCAAGACTGAAAGAAGAAGGCTGTTATGATATGGAAACAAATGAATAAGTTGTAGAGATCAACTTTTAATTATCTTTGAAACTTATTGTAGAAAATTATTCCAAGTCATATATATTTTTATGTGAAGAAATAAACATATTAAAGCTCTTTTTTTTTTTTTCAGTTTATGTTCACATTTGAATGCTTGTTCAGTTTAACATAAGATACTTATCTTTAAAACTTCCTATTTTACCTTATAAAAAAGAAACACACGTTCATTGAAGAAAATGAGAATTCTTCTGCCTTAGTTTTCAAAGTGGAAGGGACCCAAGACTGTTACAATATGATTTGAAAGATTACACGGGTGTTCTTTTGTGCATCTTGAAATTCTTATATTTTGTTTTTCTTTAAAGCTGCACAAAGCTACTTTGTGAAGATAGAAAATAAGACCAGATTTTTACCTAAAATTGCTGTTTTTATCAAATTGTATTTGGATATAGTGTCAGATTAACTTATTGCTGGCTGCATGTGCCATTTAAAGGAAAAAATAACAATTTGAGGTAATCAAACAAACAAATGGAAAGTATTTAGAACCCTCAAAACTAGTTAAGATTTCCAGTCACTCCTTTTAAGCTGAAAATTCCAGAAATCTGAAACTTTTGAAAATGCTTTTGGCAATTTGAGATAATTGTAATAGTTAAATCAAAAGTGTGCTACAATCAATGATCTGAAATTTATGATCAAGAGTTCTAGATAAAATGTGTTTAATTCTACAGGGCTCTGATGATGACTATGATCGTGCTCTAATCAGCTACTATGAACCATACCATCGCCTGATCGACAGAATGTGTAGAATGGCCATCAATCTAAAAATGCTCAATGCTGATTTGATCAACTTGTGTAAGTGGGATGCTAATTTGTACATTGTTAATTACTTTCTTGTCTGAGAAAGTGGCTAAATGTAGGATGAGTGACTGATGCACTAAAAGCAACGAGGTATCAAGATGCAGGAAAAATTATCATCTAAAAAAGCAGGGCACCTGATTGATTGATTGATATTAATTTCTGCTTTTTCAAATGATAACATATTGCATTGGGGAAAAGGAGAGTTGAGTATTCTTTTTAAAACATACTTGAAACTATCTTGTTTTGTCTGGCTCTTTTCAATCAAAATATAGGAATGATCAATGACATATTTTTTTTTGTTCTCTCTGTCCCCTGATCTTTTTTTTAAATAGATGCAATGGTTGCGTATGAGGGTGTACCATTACATTTACCTTACTTTGCAAAGATGTGGAATGAAATCATGGAGACATCTCAGGTTTGTAAATTATGTTTGCAAAACTTAATCTTTTTGTGTTTTTTCAAAACAATGCAGGATCTTGTATGTGGCAGGTCAGCTTTTCTTTTTTTAAAGAACATAGCTTATAGCTTTTCCTGTGAAAAACCTGCAAACATTAATTTAAAAAAATTACTTAAAATAAAAAGTTTAAAGCAGCTCATGCGGCAAATCAGCTTTGATATAGCTGATTTTGTACATTATCTGCGAACATCATTTTTTAAACAGTAAAAAATTTCTTTGATCCTTTGAACAATGGGGTGGTCATGGCTACAGCAAGGACTTACAGAAAGATGATAAAAACTTATTTGCTTCAGGATAAAAAGTTTTTTGATTATGTTCATGCTAACATAAACTTTGCAAATATTTTGACTTCTAATTAAGTAGAAAGGAACTGAATTTGACTTATACTCTTTGATTTTTTCTGTTTTCTAGACTGCAGACCCAGACCACATGCTTGTGAATACGCTGTGCAAGTGCAACTCTTTCATAGACTATATTGAAACTGTATTGATGGATGAGAGAAGGTCCCTGAATAATGACTACATCTATACATTCTTCAAAAATTTTTTTCCAAGGGTAAGAAAAGATATCTCTCCCTTCTTTAACAGAAGCCGTTGGATCAGTTTTGATCAAAGTATATTCATATCCTCAAAATTTTTGTGTCCATTTCTTGAGAAACACGGGGATTGAAATCCCCATCTACATTACCACCTATTTATTAGAGACCCTCTACATCTCTCTCTCTGACGTATCAACTATCATTCTTCTACATAAGCATCCCCCATTTAAATCAGGTGTAAAACCAAAAAAAAAACCTTTTCCCTATTTTTGAATTTTGATTTCTCTACAGATACTAACCAGCCCTAATATTTTATTCCAAACACGCGCTCCAGCCTTATCTTACCCTCATATCAACGAGGTCACGCCCTCTGCCATCACCATCCCTAGCCATTGCACTGAACTTTGAAGCATTCTGCGCACTGCGCCTCCCCCAACCAATCATTTCTCCCATCTGAGCCCAGCTCCTCCAATGTTTTGTATAACTTGTTGAAGTCAATTTTTTCCTACACACTCTGATGAAGCCACAATAAATGCGAAATGTTTTTATGTTTAATCTATACTTGTGTTGTTTCTTTTTTTAGTCCCGTAGTTATAAAGTGGTGTGCCTGTCTCTTTCTAAACCTTGTTTCACACTATTTACAGACACACACACGTCCTTTTTGGATCCTTTATAATTACCAAGTTGTCCTCCAAGTGTGGTGTTTTTGCTTTACTATTTGGATATAAAAAGTGACTAATATTGCGTCTGTCTTGGAGTTATGATATAAGTTTCTTTACTCTATTTGTCCAACAATCCACCAGGATCTTTTTGGATTTTTTGGGGGTTCATTTCTTATATGTTAATAAATCTTGCAATTTCATTTTAATGTCTACAGGTTCATGAACATGTTGTAGCTGATGGAGGTCAGAACTTGACCCTGAACTTGGTTGCATCCATTTTGGCTGAGGCAGACACTTTACAGAGGAATGATAAAGAGAGAGATGCCGTGATTATTCTTAGCAGATTACTTGGCGTAAGTGAAGCCTACCTCTCTTATTATCTGAGGAACATTAGTATTTTTCATTTTAATTTACACTGCCTTTAAGTCACATTTTTTTTTTATAATTTGGAGTAAACTTCCTTGTACATAAAACCAACTGATGTTTGATGAGTTGAAAAAAAAATTGTCATTTGTTATTTTGTATTCTATAAATCTTTTAACAAAACACATAGATACCTCTATATTTCTCTTTGTAAAAGCAGCAACTCTTCAAAAATAATATCAGTGCAGCTAATAAATATTTCAGATTATTTTTTAAGTTAAAATACAAGAGCTTTTAAGAAATGCAGCTGCCTCATCTTCAGTTTGAAATTCTCTAAATAATGAGCAAATTGATGATAAGACTAATTTGACAGTTAGGTAAAGATCCATACCGACAGGTTTATGTTCAGATATTGACCCACACATTGCATGGCATTTAGTCATATTCCTCCTAACTGCTATAACTTGGTGTGACAATGAACCTTATATGGAATAGTGCAAACAGAGAACGCTAACATAATTACCCTTTAATTTATATATGTGGTATGACACTAAGAAAAGATGTTTTGATTTTTGTCATAGAAAAATCAATATCTGCTCGATAACAAACTTTTTCTTTCTAAAAATGTACTCATTAAGCTAAAGAATTCAGCAGAACCAGAAAATGACTCATAAATTAGCTTTTACTGATAGCAGGGTTTGTCAAAAAGTATCATTTTCATGAATTTTTTCAACCACATCACAAACAACAGTTTTATGCTCTGCATCAAAAACACAAATTTTTAATTGCTTTTTCATAGAGACTATATTGTGAAAATTTGGTCCTCTTGTTATTGAGACATATCCTGGACTTTTCCATACTATAGAAAAAAAATTTAGGAAATTTCACCAAAATAAGATTATATACATAATTTTCAAAACAACAAAAATAACAAATGGTAGAAAATTAATCAGTAGTCACAGCCTTGAATATATCCTTATTTACACATCACTTTAGTCTGTTCAATGCAATTTATGAAAGAAATTTTATCTATTGTGTAATATGCATCTATGTTGAGTTAAAAACTATAGATAAAGAAAGGAAATGAAGATTTTTTTAAGATGTTGATTTGAATTTTACAAAATGAGTTGAGTTTTATCTAAATTTATATACTATTCAACAGTGGTTTTGAAAGTTCAGGCTGTTTGCTTTTCCCCATAGCTTCAACATGATCATACTAGAAAGAACCATGGTGGCTGATGTAACTTAAAGATCATGAAGAGACAATCAATATTGGTGGCAGCATAACTGAAAATTTACAATTTACTTATGGCATAAATGGTTGAGCATCCATGAAATCAGATCTTAATAACTTTGCAGAGTGTCTGAATAGAACATGAACAGCTCCTGATATGCAGATAAGGCAGAGAAAAACTTGCCAATAATATTTGAGCAAAGGGCACAGCTTAAGACTGAATGACTTGCAGAAAAGAAGCCGGTGAAAAAGAATGGAAAATATGTGTTTTCTTGTGCTTTGGATCAACTTACAAGAGCAACAGATAAATAACTAGATGAAAACATATGAAAAGGTCAAGATTAGGGTGGAGAGCATTTAAAAATTATTTGCTTTGCACGTGGATAATTCTAGAGTAAGACAATCGAAACTGTTATAGCTTTTTTAAAAAAATTCATAGATACATTTTCTATGGCCATTTTCGGTTGCAACTAAGTTTGCTTTTTGACATTATCACTCTTTTACTATTTATAAGCTTTGAATATTGAAATTAAAGAACGAATTGATCTGGAGGTTACAGAGGTTTGAAACATTTTTTAGTTTTATTTAATTTGACGTTATCTTTTCTAAGATAAAGTGCAATGTTTTGATACTTTTGTAATAAAAAATTGATGCCCTTATATTATTGTAATTCCAAAAGACAGTCATTCCAATCCAAGTACAGTAAGTTTGAGTAAGTTTGTAAAAGAACACAATTATTAGCTGCTTCTCCTGAACCCAATGAAAAGAGCTCATGTATCTGAGAAAGTTTATTTGCTACATAAAATTTCTCCACCCAGTAAAACCTGCTAATTATGTTGAGTGCTCAAGTAAAACTGTTAGGTGGCGATTACAGAAAGCTTCATGAGTCATCAATTTTTATTCATATTTATT
Source organism: Elysia crispata (assembly GCA_033675545.1). Taxonomy (NCBI): domain Eukaryota; kingdom Metazoa; phylum Mollusca; class Gastropoda; family Plakobranchidae; genus Elysia; species Elysia crispata. The sequence continues at coordinate 201,407 of JAWDGP010000089.1, read as the reverse complement.
TCTTTAAAAAATGGGAATACAAAACAATAGTGTATTATTTATTCACATAAAAGGAAATTTTTACTGTACTTTATTATATTAATTTTTTATGACTGGTGAATGAAGTTTGGCAGGCAGGGCGCTGCTGGTTTTTTAGCTAAAGATAATTTTTTACCAAAAGAAAGACCAAATAGGACTTCAGATTCCTGGTTAAAGTCTACCCTTGTTTAGTACTGAATACTATATTATTCCATCTCTTAAAAACCACTTTGAAAATATTGAAAAAATATCTGTCGTAAAGGTTAAAGCCAAACCACGTGCTTTGCAGCATCTGGTAGCCTTGAGAACAGTGTGTGCGTATATGTGATGTAATGTTATTAATTGGAGTAAAAACATATAAGGCTTAAAGAGGTTGAGATTTTTTTTTTCTTTTTTGAAAGTGATGCAATGAATGGTGAAGCTGTATGTAACTGCTCTTGTAGTGTGAAATAAGGACTGTATTGATTCATCCTTCTTCTAATTTACTTAATAGGAGCTACGTGCAATCCAGCTGGTCCTTTCAGTTCATCCTGAAACAGAGCCAAGCACATTGTTGCATGATTGTCTGGTAGCTGTTGTGCGCACATGTCGCCTTCACCAGCAGCAAAGAGCGGATATGTTAGCTGCAGCTCAAGCACAAGCTGATGCTGAGGCAGCAAGAAGGGAGAGAGAGAGCAGAAAGCGCAGGGATGAAGGGAATAAAAAAAGAGAAGAGGAAGAGGGCGGCATTAGATGTCAACAACAGGAGTGTCAAAAAGGAAATACCGAGACCAGAGAACTTCCTAAAGAGACAAACATCTCTCGCAGAAGAAAGTCTTTCAGTCCTGATCCATGTAAGTTGTTAAAAGATGAAAAAAAAAAGTCAGTAATTGATACTGATAAATTTGAACTGAAGCCATTTAGTGAGATTGATTTTTTACAGAAAGTGACAACGACATAAATTATGCTCTATTTAGCAGTTAGTGGCATGAATCGACCTATACATACAACTATAGTGGAGTCCACATAATATTTTTTTTCTTCTGGAATGGAATCTAGTTTCCCCATTTTTTAATTCAAGGCTTTTTCAGTCATTTTGTTCTCTCAAAATAGAATAAGTTTGCATATTTGCTTATAGCCTTAGACTGGCAGGGGAAAATATTTTTGTTCAACTCTTTGCCTTCAAATGGATCTGAATGCTTAGGCTCCCAATTTTTTATGCATAGATAGTTACAGAAGCGGTGGAGAGTGAAAGGTGAAGAGGGGTAAATTTGGGAAATCTGTTATCGTTGCTGTTAAGCCATTGCTTACTGATTCTGCTAGGCGTTCACATCCTAGAGATAAAAGCAAGGCATGATAATAAATATGGCAGGCTGACTGGCTAGTGACATAGTTGGTTGAGTGGTAGAGGCTAGAAGGAGAAGCTGCCTTTCAGCTGTATGCAAATAATGATTATGATATATTTAAAGGACTAAGATTGAAGCCTTCAGGTAACAGCTGCAGTGGGTGAGAAGGTGATAGGAAGAGTATTTCTCACCTAGCAGATGAGTGAAAGCAGTGCATGGTTTAGATGAAGACTTCTTTACAACAGCATGTGGCACCTTACAAAATATCTATGCAAAGAAGGCTGCTTTCTTGTCAAGATCAACACATCATAAGAAAAAAAAAGGCATCCATGAATCATTCTTTCATCTAAAATCCTTTGAAACATGAAGTGGTATTCCTTCCCTAGAATATGGAAATAAGACTGCACTGTACAAAATCGCATACATGAGTAAGAGCTTATTTTGAATAATTAGAAATCAGGCAAGGTTGAAAAGGGTGCATCAGTTCAATTAAAAAAAAAAAAAATTTACTAATGCCATTTACTATGATTTGTTTTGAAAATCAAACCAAAACCAGAAATATCATATTTAAATGTATTTTTCCCTTTCCTAGCTGAACAGCCACAGAAGAAACAGTGTATTGACAGCGACAAAGAGTATAGTGGAACAAAGTCATCAGCAGGGACCACTGATCAGTCAAATTCAGATGCATTACAAGAGCCTGAAAGTTTAGTAAAAACAGACTCTGAAAACGTTGCTCAAGCAACATCTGAATCTGACAAGGAGATAGATGTTGAGCACAAATCAGAAAGTTGCTTAGACCTGAAAACATCCACTATTCCCCCATCCATGCCATCACCTCCAACTTCATCAAAGTCTCCACTTTCCCAAGACTCTGTGTCCCCAAACTCAAATAGCCCTTGTAGAAAAGACAATCAAAGTTACGAACACTTGGCAGAGGCAGATCAACAACAGGATGACACTCCCATGTCTCTACCCCAAAATTTTCCATCCTCAAGCCCAGAGTCTGAAGAGAGATCTGGTAGTAAGGAGGGCAACTTGCATGATTCATCTGTAGTGTTTCACCATGATGACTCTTATGGACCATCTACCAGCTCCTCTAAGTGCCCTAATCATTCTGAGTTTTCACCTTTGGGGCCCTTATCCTCTTGTCCATCTACTTCAGCTGTGTCTGCAGTAAGAACCTTTTCCTCTGCAGGCTGCTCTGGAAACTTCGGAAGGGCATTCTGTACAGAGATTATGGGGCCCAGTATTCGATCTCAAGGTGTGGATATATATGAGAAAGTTATAAAGAGTGCAGATGCAGTTTTACTCATCTTGTCTAAAGTCAAAGAGGATCATTGATCAAAACTTTAAAAAAAAAAAAAGTGTTGGCCATTCTTCAACAAATTTATATGTATGAAAAGAAACAAACCAGAAATGTTGAAGTCTTGTAAATTTTGTAATTTTTTATTATGAATCTGAATTTTTTTCACTGCCTTTTTCTCTCTCTATCTCTCATTACATTCTCACGGTATAAAGTAAAATTTAATAACTTAAATGAAACAGAAAAAAAAACCAACTTATAAGTATATTATGACTTGCTTTGAAGAAGAGAAATAAAAAGTCAAAATTGTTCTGTTATAGGGACAACAAAGTGATGTACAGGTAAGCTTGTTCCTTCCACGATGACTTATTCTATTCACATTTTTAGGAAGATGGAGGATGAATGTATACGTTTTTCCCCATTTTTTGTGTCAAGCTTTGCTCATTTTGCAAGTTACGTTATCCGACCAGGTTGATTAACATAGGAATAAATGTATATCGCTCTTTCACAGTGATAAAACAATTTTAGTTTGTAAAAAATAAGAGTTGTACAAATTGAATTGAAAATGAGAAGTTTGCAGTATTTTTGCAAGCTGGGTGTGGCCATTCTTGTTAACTTTTTTTCCTGCATGACATCGGGTATTAATTATTAAAACTTCTATATGATGCTTTTCTTAGTCTCTTCTTCAGTTTGTTGAAAACTGCATAAATTAAAGTGAGGAAAAAAATTAAAGAGGCCCAAGTAAGCATTTACTAATCGGTAAAATATATGTTTTTTTTCTGTTGAAATATAATAATATCTTAAGTTCTTGGATTTTGTTTTTAAATGAAAGATAGCACTTTGGGACTCATCATTTGGCTTAATAGAGCAATTGTTTTATTATATTTTGGAAAGATGCTGTTCAGTTTGCCAGTAATTTTGTAAATTTATGAATTTTAATGTCTCCTCAAATATGTGTTGGAAATGAAACAGAAGAGAAAAAGAAGGTACAAAAGCTTTGATAGAATGAATTTTAAATGATCTAAGAGAAGCACATGCATACCAAAAAAAAATTAAAAGAAAAAAAACGATGGTTCAATTTTACTGAAAGGATGGGCAGGAAACACAAAGATATCAAAAAGAAATATTCACTATTGAAAATTAATATAATCATGGTTGCTTCACTTGGCTTAGGAATCCATTATCATATAAAGACCTTTGGGTTTTTGTAATTATATAAATGCACAGTTCCATAGAAAGTAATTAACAGTGATGCGAAAGATCTGAGGTTTGATTATACATATCAGTATTTGCAGTACTCTAAACACATCAGAAATATCTGAACTTTTTATGTTGAGAATGAGACATATCAACTAGTTAAAATTGACCGCCAACCACTCTTTTCTTCATCTTTAGCACGTCTTCATAAATTTCATAAATCTTTCAGATGGATAGTAAAGACAAAATATGACTTGTATATCCTGCTTTTTGATAACCATCAATGATAGGCTATCCTAAAAAATTCTAAAAAAACTTGTTTCTCAGCTTCAGCATTTTACGATGAGAAATCTAATAATATATGAAGGGGTGAAATTCTTTTTTAGGTAGATGCATAATTTTACAGAAGTATCGGCTGAACATTTTGCATCCTAGCATGTCTATGAGGGCTCAATTTCATCAAACGATCGAGATTTATTTTCTTAAGTAAGAAACCACATTGTGTTAACACAATATGACTAAATATGTGAAACTCACTCTTTGATAATAAGCGATTTTAGATCTACACTTTTTCTACCTATGGGTCAGATTTCTTAATCTGGTCTCATCCATGCCAAAGAGTAAAAATGAGTACCAAGATTCGTTTTTATTGCTATCCTTTATGTACAATTTTAACTTAACACTTAAGGTTTTTTTCATAATTATGGACTGTGATCACTGACTTCAAGAAGTATATTCTTTAGTTTAGGCATTGGCAGCAGTACTTAAATTTTCCCCTGTGCAAAGCTGCTTATAAAAGTACGGAAAATAAACAAGTGCTAAGAATCATGAAAACATCTTGCAAAAAGTGCTGAACCAGTTTATGTCTTCCTCATATTTTTTGCACAGTGCAAAGCAGTTTAACCTTCACTTTAAGTCACAGAAATTGGAATAAAAGGTAAAGAGCTTTTGTTTCATATTACTAGGAATAGTAGGATTGCAGATGAACTAGTTAGCTGGCATTTCAAACATGCAGGGTATGTACTACTGTCCTCTCTATGACCTTCCTTTATTGTTAATCTTGTCTAATTATTTACATTCCTTAGCGTGGCAAGTCTGATATTAGGCTGATTTATATGGCTGTCCAAGAAGAATCAATCATTCAATGGGTGATGGATATAGGAAAAAATGGATTTAATTTTCAGTGTTTTAAAGAGTTCGACAAATCTTTTTGAAAAGATCATTGAAATGCCCTTCTTAATTTTGATGTTGACATTGTGCCTTTGTCTTTTATGTATTAAATTTTATACATGTATTTGTTCCATTTTCATTGCTACTGTCTCAATGCTTTGTTAGCTTCCCATATTATTTGAAACTAAATTCTGATGAAGAATGATAGTCAATTGAAATTTTTTTGCTCATTTAAATGCCATTCTGCCAATCATTGTATTTTGAATTGTAAAAAATCATTTTTTTTTCTGCATTTGAAATACAAAGCAAATAGGATTTATAATATGTACAATTTATGTGAATGAAAAATAAAACAAATGAAATTTCATTCATCTTTTATTTTGTTCATACATTTGCTTCTCAGCCATAAAGTGAAAAAAAAAAAAAAGCTTAAAACACCTCTGAACAAAATCAAACATAGTCAATGGAGTACAAATGGAAACAAAATTGCCTGAAGATCATCTCTTAAGTTATCAAAGAGTATTAATGCCTTGGTTGTGTCAAAAAATCCTACTTCCAAAACCAAAGATTTGCCTCATGCGATTCCAATAATTTTCTTTCCATCCTTCTCGTGTTTTCTCAATTTCTGAACTTGGGACTCCAGTCTGAGTGAGGTTTAATTTTGTAGTTCCTTCCTTGTCTGAAATCTCAAGTGTGACCTCTGAATAGTGCTCACATGGCCAAGATTTGTTGCGCCATCTCTGTACTATCAGCTTTTCTGGAATCTGGAGGACAGAGATTTTTAAACTTAAAAAGTGATTTTCAAAACGCTCTACATTTACACAAATCAAAGAGATAACTGTTTGACGCAAGGATATTGAAAACGTATAATTATATTTGGTCAAACAGACTTGGAAGATGAATGAAGATTGATAAAAGAAAATAAATATCAGAGCATCAATGATATAAGACAGTATGATAATGAGTACATTTAATGTTGATTTCGGTAATGATATTTCAAATAATAAAAGTAATATGTTTATAGCCTTACATAAAAGTTAAAGTAAAAATAAATTATTTCTATTTCATTATCGAAAACCTTGAACCTCCTTAAAAAAAAGTTTAATTTCATGAAACTTCCAAAATACAGAGCTAATAAAAATGTTAATTTCTAACAATGTATGTTTTAATGGCAACATCCCAAATCAGACTAGGACCCAGAAATATAGATTTATAAAATTGTATTCATGTTTTTAAGTCATGAGGTAATAGTAAGTGTGAAGCACAATCCCTTATTTTGCTATTTGGCAAAAAAAAAAAAAAAATTTCATTGTGAATTGAAGAAATTTCAAGACGTCACACAATGTTCTTTTGTACCCTAAAATCAATTTAATTGAAAGATTCTCTTAGCATGACATACACAACTATATTTTATCCAAATTTGTGAAACAAGTTTGCCTTTTTATTGAAAAAAATTTGCAAATGAGGCAAACAAGTGCTAAATTAACAAAAAATAAATGTATGTGCATTGTTTGACAATGAATAGAAGCTGTCTTAACCCTATCTGTACATCACGGGTACTTTTGTTACCTCATACCCTTAGACTAGATTTTATTTGTTTACAAATTCTGAAAATAGAAACTTTCCTTAAACATTTTTTTGGTATTCCTCAAAAATTAATTTTCTAATGATCGTTTTACTATTATGGTCAAAAAAAAAAAAAAAAAAGGAAATTATACTGACTGGTCTTCATTTCTGAAACCTGCATTTTTTTAACAATGGAAGTAGCTTCAATAAACAAATTGTCAAAGAAGCAAAAGAACAAGTTAGTCCTATTGTGCTTCAGGGGTAATTCACCCCACAGCCAAGACAAGTAAACACCGTCTATCATATATATACATGTATATATATATGTCTTTCTTTCTTATCTTTCACTATCTGTAATATATCTTTCTTCACTCTTTACTTGGTATCTTTCTCTTTATTTTGCCCTTACAGTCTCTTATCCCTCTCTCTCTGTCTCATTCTCACCTTCTTGTTATTGTATCTCTTGCTTCTTTTTCTCTCTTTAAAGTCTCTCTCTTCCTTTTTCTCCCTCCCACTCTCTCTATCTCACTTTCTTTCTCGAAATTTTTTTTCTACTACTCTCTTTCTATCTGTATTGTCTAGCTTTTACACGCTCTTTATTGTTTCCCTTCCTGTCCTGCTTTTTTCCTGGCTTTGCTCCCTTTTCCTCTAGTATTTCACCCTTCCCCCCTCACCACTCTGATTTCTCTCCGAACATTTGACTCATCTCTCTTTAACTCTCTTAATTAGCTTTTTTTCTATGGTCTCCCTCTGTAAGATCAAGAGAGAGGTTGACCAGAGAGCAAGAAGAGAGACAGATATTTGAGAACGAGAGAAAGAAGAGGAGAGATATGAAATTAGTGTAAAGAAGAGGAAAGTGAATTGGCGAGATGGAGAGCTAGAGCAGTGAAAGGCAGAACACAGCGACAAGAAAGGTGGAGTAGAGACAAGAGAGTGAGAGAGAAATGACGGACTTGATGGTAAGACAATGACAATCACAGTAACAAGAAAGAGAAGGGTAGACCAGATAGACAGAAGAGACAAGATATAGAAAAAGAGAAATGAAAGATAGATACAGAGAGACATCTTTGATATGAAAACATTTTATTTTTACACTGCAAAAATATGGGTAATTTTGTGACCACAGAGGTATGGACAGGAAGTTTTAATAGACCCCCCCCCCCAAAAAAAAAACCAACAAAAAAAAAAACATGAGGACACAGTTGTCACTAATGTACAGAGACATTGTATATATATATATATATATATATAAATCTACACATTGGGTTAAGTAAAGTAGAAGCTAGTTGGGGGGGGGGGGGGTCACTTATTCAACAAAGAAATGATATCATGGCAGTTTCTAGAATGAAAGCTTACCAGCTCAACAAATTCCCCTACAATATTTCCACCTGCAAGTGAAAAACGCTCTCCTTTAGCTGGCTCAAAAATGATGTCACCTCCCATGTAAGCTTCCACCATCTGATGAAAATAATTTAAAAAATAGATTATTCCTGGTTAAAAGATAAGATAAGATACTTTAAATACCAAATAAATCTTAAAAAACAAATCTCATATTAGTAATAAAAGGAGACTGAGGAAGTCTTTTTTTACATATACAGCAGTCTTTTAGAAATTATTTTTTTCTAAGTCATTGTTATCTATTCACATCAAAATATTAAATGTGATCCTAGGTAAACCTAGAAACATAAGTTTTTAATGCCATAGGCAGATAAGAATTAGTCTGATGGAATCTTACAAATCCTGAGATTGGTTCATGAGATGCTATTCAACCAATTACTTTCTTTGTTTACCACAGAAGTAAACTTTACTAAAAGAGAACTGGAAAATAGAAAGATGAATTACATTGTTTATTTTCTTCTTTATTAAAGTAATAGTAAACTTAGGTAATTCCACTGCATGGTCCAATATGTATATGAAAGACTTTTTTCAAGGGGCATATGAAAGAGTTTTTTGTTTTGTTTTTTTCTAAAATGTTCTTTAGCTATATTTCACCCACAAATGTGAATTGGGCAATTCATAATAAAAAGAGTAAAGAGTACTGGAAGAGAGGGGTGATAGTTATTAAAAGTCATACTAACTGGTTTATAAGTGAGAGCCCTGTATAGGTCTGATGCTTGACACTGGAAATCCTCCGTCATTGTCAATTTGCTTGTGGAGATCCGCACACCTACTTCACCTTGAGGTTTTGTGTTACTTGTAACAAACTTGTTCAGTTCTTGTTTTGGTTTGTTCTTGATAAATGATAGAAAAAGAAAATCATTTATATTAATTTAGAAGTTCTAAAAATGTTGTGAGCAACATCCTCTTCCTTATCAAGTCTTATGAAAACTCTACTTAAAAAGTAGAAATTTCACTATAAAACAAGCCTTTACTCAGCTTGCAATAGAACCATTTTATGTTTATCAGGGATATATTTTGAGATCTTTTCGAAGGACATTACTGAAATATAAAAGTATATTTTATATCCTCTGCATTAATTGAAGAATGGAGAAGAAGGGCTAAGGGATGCACCAGGCTTAGTCTATAATTTACCAACATCTTCAAGACAAAGTAATGTTTCCTTCAACCTAATAATCTTTAAAAAAAAAAAAACATTTTTGGAAAAACATTAATCAAGATGTTTGCTTCACCTGGCACAAACATAAAATATTTTAGGTACCTTATTTTAAATCCACTCTTACTTTAAGTTAGAAGAAAAAATGAAAAACTAAGAAGTGCCCTTAACCATTTGGCCTTATCTTTTTAACAGCAAAGTAAAGGCTGATTCACTACAGTTCTGCCCAAAATAGATAGTTGATTTCACAAAACAATTCTATGATGCAGATAGTTCTCTCAATTTTTCAACAAAATAACTCAAATTGCCAAATCATAGTATGTGCTTATACATGAAAGATTACCTCTATATTTGAATTTTGCTGTGCTAAGGGTTGGTCTTGATTGCCTGCCTTTGTTGGCAAAATTATATTTTGACCATATTCTGAAACCGAAAGGAAAAGATGTCATACACATAAGATTCATCATTACACAAGCCTTATTGGTTATTTACCAATTCATTATAAAAAATAAAGAGATACAACAACTTATTTTCCAGCAGTGTATATCAAAAAATCTGGGCTGGAAAGATAAGGTTTATAATAAAATATGGACTTGTCATCATACATGAGTTTATTCATTGGTATAACAAAAATCAAGAAATAAAATTCTGGATTAAATCAACATCTGTAGAAAACAGCTGCCAAAGTCAATTCACAAAAGAAAATATATTTGGTTCAATTACTTTACTATTGTCTGTATAAGTAAAGTCATAACAACACATCATATTGACATGACTGGAAAAATATATCACTTTAAAGGTTGAGTTATTTTGGCTTGACGGAAAATTGAAAGAAACCATCTTTCTGTCTAAATATTCAGGTGACAACAAGTAGATATTGACAAATAATCTAGCTCTGTTCCAGAAGCAGGGATGCCAGCAGCCTTTCAATATAATTTGCAGCAATGAAACTTCTATCACATGCAAATGAGACATAGTGATATAAATCTGGATGAACTAAAAATAAGAATTCTTTTTATGTTGACCCCCCCCCCCAAAAAAGTGCACATTTACCAGCACAAAAAAGACCGAACAAAGAGCATATGTAATTTTCATTCAGGCATTCAACAGTTTTTCTTTAAAAAATTGTGATAAATAACTCTTGCAAGGTTTTATATTCTTACCTGTGGAAAACAATCTTAGAAAGAAGACTTGATAATTTAAATATTATGTTTCCACAATTTTAACAGTATATGCATAATGCAGTTGTAGGATAAAATGCATTGATATCAAAGGTAGAAAAGAAAAGTACCTGATTTCAAGTCAGCAATGTATTTTGCAAGCTGTTCACGTATTCTTTCAGTTCCTTGAGTTCTAAACAGTTCCTTCAACTGATATGCCTCATCGCAGGATTTGTCTGCAGTAACATTCACCTGAAAACAAGAAAAGTATATGTTTCAACATGATTCCTCTAAAGGTTATCAGAGATAAACCTAAAAGAGAGAAAGGGTTAATTAGTTTTGCTTTCACCTTTTTCCCTTGATAACTTTTTAAGTTAATCCATATCTTTATCTATCTCTAAAAAAATTAGCCATTTGATAACCTTAATTCGTGGAAACAAAAAGTGGGGCACTAGAATAGAATATTCATTGAGAAATTGCAAGGTAATATGAAATGCAATATTCTTTAGATATATTCTATGCCATACATGGCCTGTTAAATTATACAGATCAGAACCTTGGTAAGCCAGCCCCCAGCACATAATGTTATTTTTTTAAGGTCCACTTCTCTCTATTAGCCTATTTTCTACATCAAAATGTACATCCTCTATATTTTTACAATGTATTGTGAGGAAATCAAACTCTGTTATTGTTCTTGTTACTGGAACTACTGCAATAAACCTTTTAAATTTACGAAAAGCGTCAGGCCAAGTTGATATTTATATTTTATATTATCAATTCATAGTGAATCTTATTCCATAATAATTACTCTAACAAAAGCCCCCTATTATCTCCAAAATTACTTAAAAATAATTCTCCTATATGATTATTTCAACCTTTTAACTTACATCTATCTCTTTTGGTTCATATTCTTCACTGAGGTTTGGTATCACAAACTTTCCTTTGTAAGACTTTTGATCTTCATTCAAAATACCTGTTATGAAAAATGAGATGAATTTATTATGTAATGAAATGTATATGTGTAATCAAGCACTTGTATAATGAACAATTTAAGCTTACAAGTTCTTTGAAAATGAAAAGATCTGATTAATTTTAAGGCATGTTGGTCTAAAATTCGAAGTGATGATGATGACATTTGAACACTTTTTCTCAGTATAAGGCTCACATTGAATCTTAAGTTGATTTTCAACTTGATGCCTAAATCACTTCAATGACACATGCATTGGTCTATAGGAATTAAAAAAAAATTATTAGTGGTTGCTTTATAAACTCACCAGACCACTCTCCTTTGATTTCAAACTCATAAAAAAATATAAGTTTGGCTTTTCTGTTATTTGCACTTGCTTCACCTTCTATATGAGTAATTTCTTTTATTTCACAAGAACCTGAAATAAAGCAGATACATATAAGAAAATAAAAAAACTACCACAAAAAACAGATGACTTATTCTAATGATACTTTGAGCACTTTTTTTTTATGTTTTAAGAAGCTAATTTCAAACGATGACAAAAGACAAATCATTTTATTAGAGAATGTGAGAAAAATTTATCAAATGTTAAATTGGAGATGACTAATCTATCAGCTTAAAGAATTTCAGGAAGTTAATAAAGGCATTTTTAAGCAGGCGGCACACCGAGAAAGTCATTCGCTGCTAATGAACATGCTACAGGATGTGAGAAGTCCATATTCCACTCGCCGCATACAGTTTGGCACAAGCAGCCAAAAAAAAATCAGCCACACAAAAAAATTACTTGTCACTAACCATTCACCAATGAGTTGTGTGATGTGATTCAAGTCCCTCGTAATAAAATGCCCTTGTTCATTAATTTAACTTCTGTTCACCATAGTTAACAAGTGTCAACATATTTGATCTCGCTTGCTTTCAGTTTTGAAGCTTTTTTTTTTTTCATTTTTCAATTAGAACCACTTCCAAATTATCGCCAGAAACACAAGATTAATCTATCTTTTTGAAGAATTTCCTTTCACTTATAACACCAATGATCCAAAAATAAATATCACAATCTTCTGGAGAAAATGTGGTATGTAATAGCTCCACACATCAATCTGTCTGTTGTTGGTAAGAAGAAATTCATTATTTGCTGCCTACCTTTAAAAGCATTTTTTTTTTAAATCATTTTTCCTGATTACATCAATTTTTCTTTTAGTTTTATTGTAATGACTGGTTTCTGTAATTTGCTTGTTACCATTAACACATTCCGGACCGTGGACGCATATATTCGCCAGGTGATCCAAGCCTTAAAGGACCACAGAGGAGTATACGCGCAAGAGGAGTTCCACTTCTTTAATCCAGTCCCATATAATGATCATCTTATCTGAGTTTTTCAAGTTCCGGTCTAGTCAAACTGAAACTTCTTTCTTATTAGAAAAATGGCATACATTTTTTTGTTAGATCAACGAAAAAGATGTTTGAAAAAGCTAATTCAACAGCTGCTGCAGCACTTCAAGAAATTTTCATGGATTCAGGATGTGATGGCAGTTCCTTAGATGTAGGTGATTCAGACAATGATCCAGATTATAATGATTTAGTGATCACAGGGGTCTGGATCGAGACATAGATCTAGATAAAGCTCAAATAGTAAAGATGATGACTGAGATGTAGGGCTAGATAGATCTAGAGTAGAAATTTGGGGAGTAAAAACAGCTACACGAAGGGGATGTATAGTTGCAGCACAGCAACTGCTAACCCAAGACCTGGACCTAGATTTAGAGTGGATGATTGCTGAAAAACCTTGGATTATCAGTACACCTGGAATCCAAAGAACTCGGTTCAAAGAACACCTTGCATTTAATGAACAATAAAATCCCCATTAGCATCAAACAAACTAATCTCAAACCCGCCCTTGAAGTGTATAGGTGTTGGGCACCCATTATGCCATTGTTTAGGGGAGAGCAAAGTATTGATAGGGAGAAGATGATAAAAAGAGAGGGGAAAGAGGGCAGGGAGCAACAGCAAATGCACAGGGAGATCATGATACAGGATCAAAGAGCCAAAGCAGCAGTAATTTGGGCAATGGTGGGAAGGGTAAAGAGTGTCTATAGACATGTGGTAGTTGATAAAAACAAGGGAGATAATTATGTGGTAATTGGGTTGGTTACTTCCCTTGTGGTGCCTTGTGTCATGGCTCCAACGAACCTTGCATTTGACGTATTGGCATTACAAATGAATGTTTTGGCGTGACTAATAGCGAAATTATACGGGTACACCTTGTTATTGGTGAACAAGTAGCACATGCTTTTAATTTCTCCTTTCCTCTGGGTGGCGAACGGAAACTAGCAAGTCTCTAGTGATATCAAGAGTGACATATAGCGTTTCACTTTTTTGAGCGTGCCGCCTGGATTATTCTCATGATCCCAAAGAAAACAGAGAGAGAGAGAGAGAGAGAGAGAGAGAGAGAGAGAGAGAGAGAGAGAGAGAGAGAGAGAGAGAGAGAGAGAGAGAGAGAGAGAGAGAGAGAGAGAGAGAGAGAGGAGTTAGTGAGCACACTAAATCAATAAATCTCTTAAATTTCCATGTGACAAATCTATAACATCAGAGGTCTTTGTGTATAGACAGGAATTATGAAACAAGTAAGATGCAAAAAAAAAAAATCTGCTGAATTCATGTACTTAAAAAAAAACCAAACAGATTGTATGTTTATTTTCACACAATATAATACAAAAATATCAAACTAATTATCCTCCTTCAAATACGTTTAAATAGGAGCAAGATAGAATTTAAAAAAATCTGTTCACTTATGAAAATAAAAACTAATTAACACCTTACCTTTTTCACTTTCTATCTTAACACTTTTTAGAAGTTCTTTGATTTTGTCTTTAGACCAGCTTGTAGCATTTTTCTCAACCCTGCGAAAAAAATTTTTTTTAAGGAACCCGCATGAAGTTATGAAATTCTTTAAGTCTAAATTATTCTTTCATATATTAGGATTGCTTGTGTGACAAATGAAACTTCCTAAGGTTATTTTATCCTAAAATGGAAAATCATTCCGAGCCTTAAAACAAAGGACCACTACTCTAGATTAAATCTTGTGAGAGATTTTCTGATAACTTGTTTAGTAATTCCAATGAGAACGAATTCAGCTTGCTTGAAGCATTAATGACTACTCTGGTAATAGTTGACAAAAAACAAAACAGATCACCGTTGCCAGACATAGCTGCCAGTAATGTTTACATAGTCTAGTGCAAACAATTGTTGCAATAGGAAACTCATATGTAAATTTAAGACTTATGTCTTTATTATTTCGACAGCAAAAGACTTTTAAAGATTATATCTAAATTAAATCTAGGAAGTCTGGCTCATCTCATCTCTAGATCTATGTTCAAGTCTTAGCAGGCTGCAGTGGCTTCTTTTTCACCTAAAACTTATACTGTTTTGGCTAGGTCTAAAATGATCAATAAAATGCAGCACTCAGAATCTAGATCTATACAATACAGATACACATCTCAACATCATGTTCATTACTTGATGATCTGTGTGTGGGGGTCCTTCTAGGTGCTTTTCTTAGTTTGGTATTATATACTAAAAGTTTCCTAAAGATTTAGATAGGGAAAAGAAAAGTGAATCCAGATGTCATTGTCAAGCTTTTAACACAGCTTTGGCGGTATTAAAATAAGAAATAGAAATTTTTAAATTCAAATTTGCAAGAGTAGCAGGTTCCAAAATAGGACTAATTAATAAAAATATCAGTTAGAGCAGTCAGTGAGTTAAAAAAAAAGTATGGTTAACCACCACATAAATTGGGGATTGAAGATTTTAATGGTACAATAGTGTCATGATAACATCTATAGTGGAAGGACTTCCAAATGGATCAGAAGGTAATATCCCAATGTTGCCGTCCCGGTTGGATGAAAACAAATCATGCCACAAATGGCCAGATTGTTTCTGCTTCTTAAAAATAGCCAAAACAAGTTCAATAATTTGTATGGAAATGCTTCTATTGAAGAAGTTGCCCTTAGATTTTTGCAAGATAATAATTTGATGAGATCAGTGCCTTCATTTTAATATGCAGTGAAAATCTGGCCAGTTTATTGTATCCATCATATGAATGGTCACGCTGTCAAGATAGAACCAGGACCGTAACACTGCAGTATACCTATAAGCAGGGCTTCTAAGAAATTGAGGACTAATAAGCTGAGGATATTCTCGATTAAATTTTCAACAAGCCAATATTTTCCATATAGGCCTATAGAATTTATTAATGCCTCAAGCAAGTGTTTTACATTTTCTAAAATTGAAGTTTCAACAAAAAAACAACAACTATGGCATCACATACCCTAATATACTAAACCAACGTACCCGATCGGAAGTCCTACCTCTATAGTGACTAACTACCATTGCATGTCTTACCAATGCCAGTTATTTACATTAGTCGCATCAGGTCTATCTTCAACAATCCAGCGTGGATCACCCTCTCCCCACTTTGCCATTATAGTTTAAAAAAAATAGCTGAAAGTTTTAATATTATTATGACTAATTTTTTTTCTATTAGGCTAGGGGTAGAAGGGTTCCTGGATGTTAAGATCTATAGCTTCAGATCTCTTATATATTTCTTTTATCAAATGGAGTCTTTATCTAAAACTGGACTTTATTAGAATTTGAGCTTGATTAAAATATTAAAATCTCCACTTGTTCTTGATATGGATCTAGACTATAAATGTAGATCCTTAGAAAAGAGAAGTCATGAATCTAGATTTAGACTTCTAGATCTAGGCCTAGATCTAGATCTAGATCTAGATAAGAAGAACACGTTTTTCTTGATTAATAAGATCAGTTATTTTGAGAACCAATTCTAAATCTAGATCTAGATTTACTTTATAAAATCTAAATAAAAATTACTGTGATATGGGTCTGATTTCTATGTTCTAGATATGGATAGAATTCTTCTAAGTTCTAATTGTTCCAAGTCTTGGCCGGTTGAGTTACGCATTGTAGCCAAGACTAGACTTTTCTCGAAATCTATGGATAACAACGATACAGCATTTCCGGAAGTAAATCTTCAATGTCATAAATTAACGTTGCTTGAATTTAGTTCGGTTTTTTTAATTTTCGCATTTAGGGATTGGTTTACTATGAAGATTTAAAATCTAATCTTAACAGGCACTAAAATAAACACAATCTCTGTTCTTGACCTCTCCATCGACACTCTTTATAAAGTTGTAGCTTGGCTAAATTAATGTAATTATCATAACTACTACTACTACTACTACTACTACTACTACTACTACTACTACTACTACTACTACTACTACTACTACCACTAACTACTACTACTACTACTACTACTACTACTACTACTACTACTACTACCACTACTACCACTACTACTACTACTACTACTACTACTACTACTACTACTACTACTACTACTACTACTACTACTGATGCTGCTGATGCTGCTACTACTGCTGCTAATACTACTAACTTTAAGGTGTAAACAATCATCCAACCTGGACTTATATGGACAGAATTCAAAATTACATATAAACGTTTCGTCTAAATATTGGCTTTATCAGTATCGTAATATTACTAACATAGGGACTGCGATTTCTTTTTCTTTTCTTGTGCCAAGAATTTAGCATTTTTTTTAAATTCTATATTTCCTACTTCTACTACTACTACTACTACTACTACGTAGTAGTAGTAGTAGTAGTAGTAGTAGAAATGATGATGACAGTAATAATATCAGGGCAGCTTTTCCTGCTTTGGCTCCCATCTGACATTCAACTCTCGCCTGTGGCTCCAAGAAGCTGTGGCATGCGACGCGGCCACATCCCGGTAAACCGTCTCGGCAGACGGACTATATAGATTGAGGATAAATGGAAGGTCTCAAACTGACCAGTGAATACACGGGGATGCTTCCACAGCATGCCAAGACTCGACCCGGCGGAATGAGCGGAAGAAATCGACCTGTAAGATTCAACGGTCATAATGGCGGCGACAGCAGCGCTGTAGAGTGTGAAGGGCAACACAAGGCACGGAAGACGTCTTGGCCACCTACTGCAGCCGAATGAGTCCCTGGTCGAGACTAATCTCCCGTACCACTGGAATCTGGCTTTCTAGGCCGAGAGAGTGGGGTCGCCCCTGTTCAAGACTTTCCCACTTTAAAAACGTCCCGTACAAGTTACTACGTGCAACTCTTCCCCCACCCCAAAAACAAGTCTTCCGGAGATAGGGGAGAAGCGAAGCAAAAGATGGAAGTGACCACTGGAAATTGTAGTTTCAAACTGCACGTAGACGGCCTGGAGGTAATACTCGCTCATCTTCTGAAGCCTGGGACATTAGAGGAGTTCGACATTTCCCTGGGCGACTGAGCAGCCCTTTATAGGTCAACAAAGATAACGTGAAGGCCAATCTTGCCCATGCTGGAATCCCCACAAACAGATCGAGGCCTGTTGTCAAGATCGGGTTGGCTGGCGCATGCTGACCAAAGAAACGCTCCTTAGAGAAGAAACGACGCAGCAGCGTCACTGAAGCCCATGAACGAAGAAAGCCGGTGCAGCAGTTACTCCGAGCGAGCCTAGCCAGTTCCCCTGCCCTCTCTGCGGACGCCCTTGTCGATCAAAACTAGGATTACACAGCCAACTAAGAACTCACCCCCATTTAGAGACGCACATATAAGCCATCATCGGAGACGATGGACTACCAAACATGGCACGGACACAACAGCTGTAATTAGTTTTAATAATGATACCTATTCTCCCCCCTAAAAAAAGTTAATAAAAAAAAAAATAAAACAACAAAGCCAAAACAGTACACTTTCAAGGGAAAGCACTCTAAAAATTTGTTTTGTTTATCTGCGGTAAACATATCAACAACAGAGAGAACACCTACAAAACATGACCAGCCAGATCTAACAACAGTCTGCTTTTCATTTTAATGCTTGGTTGGGTGAGCCCTGAATCATGGTTATCAAGCTAAGATTTACATCGAGGCCAGGATCGAATGATTCACCCTCGTCTAAATCTATCGAATCTAAGCTAAGTACAGAATGATGTTGCCGTTCTCTAGATCTAGACTCTAGATCTCTCAAGAATGCCCAGGCTAATTTCAATTTTTTATACTTGCCATAAGGAAGATCGGGATCTAGATAATAGAAATAAACTAGATCTATTTAGTTCAAACTGGATCAGAAAAAAAATGTATCTAAAGAAATACACAATGAACGAAAGAACCGAAAAAAAAAAAAACAATTCATATTGTTACACTCATCTCCTGAATAACAATAGTGTTTTAAAATAAATTTAAAAAAAAAAAAACATTGTGAAACCAATTAAACCAATCCAGTACCCAAGAGTTTCAAAAAGCAAAAAAAAAAAAAAAATAGCGTTTTTATAGTAGAAGTTAGTTCTCCAAACTGATAATTATTCAATAAGAACAGGGGTTTTTGCTCAAGGCACATTGCATGTTAAATGCAAACAGGTCACCATTACTAAGCCCTTCAAGAATGTGGGGACATTAGTTACAGGTGTCCCAGTGACACTGGAGGCCAGCACTTAACCCTTATTCTGGAGTCAGGAGTGTCCCCATTTTTGAGCACTTGTTGTGAACTGAAAATAAACATATTGCATGTTGGCTTTGTTTTTATATGTATACCTCATGCCTGCTAATTTTGCCAAAGTGGCTTTCAGGTCTTTTGCTTTTACATGCAGAATGATTTCAAAGACTATTGCCATGGTAATTTTCTGATGAGATTAATCCATATATTTATTTGCAATTTAATGCATTTTCCAATTAAAGTGAGCATTTACAAAAGTCTGAAAATGTGTTTGCAAAAGGAGCAGAAAAAGAAAAGTTGATCCATCAAGCTCCTCCAGTATGTCAACACACTGAATTAGTTGCTCTCATTCCTGTTTCATCTAAGTTGTATAATTAGGTAATTTTTGGAGAAGCACTATATCTTTACAGCTCAGTCTTGTACATACATACTAAGTACACTCACACCTGTACAGTGATTAAAAAAAAATAATAATAATTATCACACACCTCAACAACTCACACCACCAAAAGACCCCAGTAAAATGAATTCAGATGAAACAAATCATTTGCTCACTCAGTCTGCCCTTAAATTACACCATTGTGGTTTAAAAAGTCAAGGCATTACTTTCTTGAAAAATCTGTTCATGAATTTATCAGATATGTGTATTTTACTACTTGAAAAAAAAAGATCATAGAAAATAAAGAGTGGTGCATGAATTGTATTAATTTTATTTAAGATTTTAACTAATTTTCAAAATAATCTTTAAAAGCACAGTTAGTCTAAATTAGTTAAATCCAGTCTAGTTATTTTGAAGTCTTATGAGATAAAAAATAGACTTTGGGTTTACCAAAATTTAAATTATCAGGATACAAAGAGAAAGAGGAAAAAAAAGATAATATTTCATGTTGCTCTAGGAGGAAAATCATGAAGTCACTTTTGATTTAAAACAGAGTTACTTGGAGAAAATTTGACAAGTTAAAGGTTGATTTGTTTAACTCATGTTTAAAACTTTTTTTGTTAGTGGTGGTTGCCATCAAGTAAAGTTGAGTGCAGCATTAAAAAGTGCTTTTTATGAGAGAATTTTTTTATATTAGATGTTACTCAATAAATATTAGGCCAGCTCTGACTCTGAGTCTGAACATCTGACTAAATCCTGCCAACAATCATTGCTTTTATAACAGTTAAGTTTCCTTCTCCCCTCCTCTCATAGTCTAGAAAAAAATGATTCATACCTAAGTCCTTAAGGAAAAAATTTCATTGCGACGAAACTGGAATGAAACCTATAATGATATTTACAATTGTAATATTTAACTAATATTTGCTTTATTTTTTTAATCCAGAATCTGAAACTTCAGCCAATTTTTTAATGAATCTTACAAATATGCATTCCTGGAACTGGACATCTTTTTGTGGCCATGGAGAAAGACTCAAACCATGGAGTGGACATGATTTTGGCCACTGCTTTGAACAGATAGGAATTCTTGCACCATCTCATGTCATCTTGGCCATTGCAAGTGCATACCACTTTGGCCGCAGAAGAACAAATTTAAGAGGAAGTACTATATATGTGAGCTGGACATGGTTTCTTCTTTTACGAATTTGTGTCGTGTTTTCTCTACTACTTGCACCCATATTGCAAATGGTCCTAACAGTTTTTGTAGAACATGTGAGACCAAGTATCTCAGATACTTTAGTAGCAAGCTTATCAACCATCAGTTGGTCATTTCATGCTCTCTATGTATGGAATGTAAGATATCTTCATGATAACAGTTTAAGAGGTCCATCAAGTGCTTTTGTGGCAGTGCTCATCGTTGTTGCAAGCAATGCTGTTCATGTTCATACCGTCATTGTGCTGCATGTGTCAGGATCAACTCATCACAGTGACACAGAGAAAATAACAACTATTGTATGCACAGGCTTATGTCTTGTGTACATGATAAGTATCATTCCCAACAGGCATCGTATATACCACAACAGCATTGGCTCTTTATACCCAATTAACTCTTCAATTGAAGAAGAATCAGAGCCCATAGCATGGAATCGGGGGCACATGTACAGTGCTTGTGATCATTTATCACACCCTGTTATTGCAGAGAAAAACGTTGGATGCCTTTCTTGGCTTTCATTTCAGTGGGTGAGTCAACTCATGTCTAAAGGGGCAGAAAAAAAGATTAAAAGTGTAAATGACCTTTTCCTGCTTCCATTACGCTTAAATACTACTAAGCTTGAACAGAGGTTCAACACTTTTATTTGCAATTCATCCTCAAGAGAAATTGATGGACGACATAATCCTTGCTCAGGAGTTTTCACTACTGATAATGAGAACCCAGGGGAGAATAATACAAGCCTTCCTCCCGTTGAAATTATTTCCTCAACAAACCAACACAATGTTTCATCCCCTCAAGACATCATAGAGACTTACCAAAGCATATCAACTAGCGCATGCTCTTCAGATGATTTCAGGTCAAACAATGTTAAAAGAGTTAATGGAAATATAAGTTTTTTGAAGGCTTTGAGTTCCTCATTTGGATTTGAGTATTTCAGTCTTGGTATTTTGAAACTCCTTGCTGACTGTTTTGGGTTTGCAGGACCTATTATATTGAACCTGTTAGTCACTTTCATTGAAACTCGTTCAGAGAAACTGTACAAAGGCTATGTTTTTGCTAGTGCATTGTTTCTTTCCACTCTTTTGGGCACGTTGTGCTCCACTCAGTTTCTATATAATGTCCAAATCGTGGCTTACAAATTGCGCTGTGCATTGATCACAACAGTGTACAGAAAATCTCTTCAAGTGAACATTGTCACTCAAGCAAACTTTACTCCTGGAGAAATTGTCAACTTCATGAGCACAGATGTGGATAGGATCCTGAACTTCTGCCCCAGTTTTCATGCATTTTGGAGTTTACCATTTCAGGTGAGTCAACCTAGGTCATGTTCTTAGTCTTTTAATAAGTACCAAACCAAACCAAACTAAAACATTGTGAAACTTTTTAGGAGATTAATGACTTGTAGATTATAAAAACACATGATTATATGAATTGCAATCAGGTCTTTGACAGTAGATATTGTAGTTCTTTTTCTTATTATATCTTAAGAGCTTAAATGCAAATTGTAAAATTTAATCACATAATTATATATATTTCACTGAACACAATTTATGAGCACAGAAAAAGCATGTTTCTGAGTATCAGAACCTGTAAATGATTCATGAGGGCTTATTAAGCTGGTCTGCAATTGATGAGACACAATGCATCATTCTTATTGGGTATGATAAAAAAAAATGCACATTTTAAATTCCCAAATCAATTCTGTGTATCTGTTAAATCTAAGTTACAAAGAATCCACATTAGAGATCATATGATTTCCTAAACTGCATAATGGAAATATGTCTGAAACATGTACGTTTTAAAATATGGATATTTTCAAAAAATATTGCTATCCCTGTAGAGGAAATCGTTGAACTAAAAGAAAGTATGTAGAATTTCTCTTTATTCTCATTAAAATATATTAATGGTGTGCTGGAATATTTATTTGAATGGTTTTTTTCTTTTTTTTGCAATGAAGAAAAAAAAAGCTGATTTTACATTATTTTGTTTCAATGGCAGTACTAAATTTTATTTGTTGATATTACAAATTTTTAAAAATAACTTGTATGGATTAAAGTAATAAAACCATCTCACTGTTTGAGTTGAGCATTTTTTATCATTTCAGATAGGAGTTGCACTATTTCTGCTTCACCAGCAAGTTGGTTTGGCCTTTTTAGCTGGGCTTGCATTTGCTATCTTGTTAGTGCCAGTGAACAAAGTGATTACCGTAAAGATTGGAGAACTAAGCAAAAAAATGATGGAACACAAGGATGAGAGAGTCAAGGTAAAATCAGATCTGATTTTTCTGCTAAGGGATTTTCAATAATATTCATATTCACTATTTATCAATAAAGGTGAGGCCTCAAAGCTATATATATATATAAACGTTGCTGAATATCACATAAAACTTATGCTGTTTATCAGTTGGTCTTCACTCTGCTTTTATGTATGATATGAAATAATGTCTTATTTTACTCTCTTTCTATTTTTAGTCCAAGCTCTTTTATTTTGCTTGATTCAACAGTTTTTATGATATGTTCCTTCGTTTGCCC
Source organism: Elysia crispata (assembly GCA_033675545.1). Taxonomy (NCBI): domain Eukaryota; kingdom Metazoa; phylum Mollusca; class Gastropoda; family Plakobranchidae; genus Elysia; species Elysia crispata. The sequence continues at coordinate 178,478 of JAWDGP010000089.1, read as the reverse complement.
CTTTTTTAAAATCTGACTTGAAATACCTTTACAAATGCATGGTATGCTAAATTAATGTAAATAAAAAAAAGAATAAACATACACTTCACTCAAAAAAAATTGCAAAACATCTAACAAGATACTGAATTTTTTTTTTTTTTCGTTTTGAAGAAAACTATTGAACTATTGCTTTATTCACAGCTAATGAATGAGCTTCTGTATGGGATTCGAGTAGTAAAATTTTACTCATGGGAGCAGCATTTTATGAATTGTATTAAAATTGCAAGAGCCAATGAGCTGAAATGTCTCAAGGGCAGGAAATACTTGGATGCCTTGTGTGTGTTTTTTTGGGCCACTACACCCGTATTGATTTCAATACTCACATTCACAACATATGTTGTAATGGGCAACAAACTTACGGCAGCTAAGGTAAGAGAGAGAGAGAGAGAGAGAGAGAGAGAGAGAGAGAGAGAGAGAGAGAGAGAGAGAGAGAGAGAGAGAGAGAGAGAGAGAGAGAGAGAGACAGAGACAGAGACAGAGACAGAGACAGAGACAGAGACAGAGGGAGGGAGGGAAGGAGGGAGAGAGTGAGAGAGAGAGAGAAAGAGAGAGAGAGAGAGAGAGAGAGAGAGAGAGAGAGAGAGAGAGAGAGAGAGAGAGAGAGAGAGAGAGAGAGAGTATGTTTGAGAAGAAGAGGAGCAAGAAAAGTAAGAGGTAAACAAAAAGAACTTGACCTCTGAAAGAGGGAAAGCTATAGAAAAGTTGAATTTATGCAAGAAAGCTGAAAATTTTGCTTTTGTCTCGATTTCATTAACAAGTACAAGCTCCTTGTGATAAAAATGTAAAGAAAAGTAATACCCTCATTTAGAAATTTTTTCGATTCACTTTCAGGTTTTCACAAGCTTATCTTTGTTTCTAATGTTGATTGGACCGCTAAATGCATTCCCTTGGGTTATTAATGGACTTGTGGAATCCTGGGTCTCCTTGAAAAGAGTTGAAAAATTTGTGAACTTGAAAGACATGGATCTAAAAAAATATTACTCCAATCATAATGGTGAGCTTTTGTTGTCATGTACACATACTGACTTTTTAAATCACTAATTCAGTAATTATTGAACAATTTTTGCATTTTTTATTCTATAATTCTTTTTGTCAGTTTTGTGGATTTCCTATTAATATCTTTGTGTTTTCATTCTTAAAGGATATATATATATATATATATATCTTAGCTTACAAATATGGGAGGAAACAGAAATTAACCCATATTCATTTAAAGTAAAATATTTCAAAACTCCAAGACTGTTTCATATTTCATTTATTCTTGACTTTCAATCTTATTTTGTAGGATCAGATGAAGAACTTATGGTTGAAATGAAAAATGCAAGTTTTACATGGCAAGAATATGAAAATGGTCCAGAAGGACAGAGATCAAATTTAGCCCATGTTGATAGACAGAATAGTGAGGATGATTCTGGGTCTGAAAATTCCAACCATAATGGTTGTCCATCACCCACTCAGGATCTTGTGGGGATAAATCTGAAATTGAGGAAGGTAAGCTAGAATTTCTCATAAGAATTAAACTAACAAGAACAATAATGAGGCTTTGAGCATTTGCATTATTGTTTTGGGTATTTTTAAGTGGACCTTCATAGAATTTTAAAATATTTTTTTACCAATATAAACCTATATACCTTTGGTTTGGTGTCACTGTTATATCTTTTTACTTATTCTATAGCTCTTATCTTGAAAGAATGACCAAAGCAAGCATGAACGTAAATTTTTTTATGTCTTTGTAATTTCCATTCAAAATTAATAAATATCAATATCAATGTCAAACCATGGCCAGCTTCTTCCTCCCCCCCCACCAAGAAAAAAACAACACCAAACAAACAAACAAACAAAAACCAACATCAAATAAACAAACGTGACAACTTCTCAGCAATTTTTAACCTTTTCAAAAAACAATGCTTTTTTGCAATCATTTTTCATTTTTTTTTATTGTATAGCAAATGATAAAACTGTATTTTAAACTGATCATCTTCTTTCCCCTCTATTTTCATCATGAGCTAATTATAAATAATTGTTTCAATCTGTTCAGGGCCAATTCCTGGGTGTTGCTGGCAAAGTTGGCTCTGGCAAAAGTTCACTGATAAGTGCACTGACTGGAGAAATGAATAAAACTGAAGGCACAATCACACTCTCAGCTCAAGTGCTGGAGGAAGGCTTTGCCCTAGTTGCTCAAGAGTCATGGATTCAGCACGCAACAATCAAAGATAACATCTTGTTTGGTCAACCATTTGAGAGGGACAAATATGAAAGAGTTTTAGAAGCCTGTGCACTGCATGATGATTTAAAGGTCTGATATTTTTGGGGGGTTTGAAAGAAATTTTTTTCTAGAAAATCTTGAAAGAGTCCTTGTACTTTTATGATTTGTAAATGTTGCCCAGAAAAAAGATGTGAGTGATACGTATAGTTTTGATAAAGTTATAGTTTAATCTGTATACATAATATTTAGACCTCATTAAATTTTAAACCAGTATAGATATGCCTTAATGGCTTTTTCTTTTTAAGGAATAAAACCATGAAATTGTTGTTTTTCTTGCTCATTCCCATATTTATTGAAAATTCCAAAATATCTTTAAAATTTGAAATTGGTTTGGCTCAGTAAACAATTTATGAGCGTAATGTTATTAAATTAAAAATAGTAGATAACAGCCACTTTTTTATTGCTCAGTTAATGCCTGCTGGTGACAGAACTGAAGTTGGAGAAAATGGTATCACTCTTAGTGGAGGGCAAAGAGCTAGGGTTGCTTTAGCACGGGCAGTCTATCAGGTCAGTCTTTCCTTTTTTTTTAATGAATTTTTAAATATTGTGTAATGTTGCAGTTTCTTTTTTTTTTCTCTCAATTCTCTGGTTATATTTGTATGAATTACAGCCCCTGTAATGCAAAGGAGGCAACTATACTTATCAGGCTTTGAGCCAGCATTCATGGGCCAGCACAAGAGTTATTTTATTGTTTTTTAATGTATAGATTTACACTGAGTTTAAAAGATTTATATTTTATATCCTGTTATTATGAGATTGAAGTAAAGCCTGAGTTCAGACTTTGACAGCTTGATAAAATTCTACAATATTAAAGTGTAAACTTGCCACTACTGATGGCTTTCGTAGCTTTTCTGTATAATTCTTTTTTTTCTGTAACCTTAAAAAAAAAAATAAACAAAAAAAAGTTAAACATTTTGGAACAAATTTTTAAAATGAACTTCCTTTTTTTTATTCTTTCTGAATATTACTTTTTCCTTCTTTACTTCTTCTAAAAGGATAAAAGCATCTATCTCTTAGATGATCCCCTATCAGCTGTGGATGCCCATGTGGCCCAGCATATCCACAAACATTGCATTATGGGATTGCTGAGGAATAAAACTCGTATATTCAGCACACACCATGTTCAGTTTCTATCAAATGCTGACTGGATAGTGATAATGGATCAAGGTGGCATATCTCAATCAGGTAGTTTTTTATTTCAATGGTAACAAATTTTTTAACCAAACCCATACTTAATGTGTTTGGACAGTTTGAGTGATACCTATTTTTTCTGTGGAATTGGTTAACCATTTATTCTAACTCACTTAAAGAGCAAAAGGTTGATTGTACCTTTTGTATTGCATTATAAAGAAGATATATGAGTACAAGGTTGTTAAACTACTTTTAATGTCACTTACCAGCTTTATATTTAAGGTATGAAAAAATTTATTTTTTGCATTTGAAGGTCAATGAAATAAGTTGTCGTAGATGACTTAGTAGAATGGTTGGTTTATTATGAATTAAGACTGATTTATAGTTAAAAAAAACACCTGTGACTGTCATTTATCCTTTGAGGATGTATGCAACCTTATAAAAAGATTATGATCCAAATTTAACACTCTTTGATATTTTTCTAAGGACCACCTGAAGAAATTTTTGGAAGCATTCATTTGATGGAAAGCAAACATCAGGAGACCAGGCAGGGAGATGCCAAAGATATGCCAATCAGCAATGAAGAAATGGATGGTACAAAAGACAATCTCGTGCAAGAAGAGGATAGAAAGACTGGCGTTATAAAGGGTGATGTGTACAAGACCTACTGGTTTGCAATTGGATCCTGCCTGACTCCACTTGTGCTTATTGCACTTTTCTTTATGCAAGGTTCATGAGCATTATTTTGAAAACTTTATTATTTGATTTAAGTAAAAAAACTTTAACTCCACCTGGGTGTAGATTTCATATGAATGTAAGAAACAATTATCTAGTGACACACACGCAAACACGCACACACACATGCATCTGCGGGGCTCTATTGATATCTTGATTATTACACCTCCTACATTGAACCTTTCTTCCACAACAATAAGTCTGTAATGTTTTTGGAGTGAAGGTATAGGAAAGGCTATTGTTACTTCACCTTTAATAAGGCCTGATAGATGCTTTGGATTTTATGAAAGAAGAAGAAAGAGCATGTCTTAAGATGATACAACTAAGGAATGCAAACAGTGCAAATTTGTCTCTTGAAAAACTTATATGGCATCTTTTAAAATGACGAAGTATGATTTCTTTTTTTTTTTTTACTTTAGACGATTTTGCTTATATAGTCATTACTTTTGATACTTTTATATACAACAGCAAGTATTTTGAGAAGAAGACTACAAAGTTTGAAAAGTTTTGTGCTGAAAATCCATTGAAAACGCAGATTTAACAATTTGGGCTGAATTCACATTTGATTTATAAGTTTGAAGAAGATTAATATGCTCAGGAATCACAATATTTGCAGAAAGGAAACTGCTCTGGTTCTTTTAATATTACAGCATATATTCATGAATTTTATGCATAGCACCATGGAATTTAGAACATCCATGATATTGGATTTACTTACAATTTTAGTGTATTCAGTTAAAAGCAATTTGGAACTCGATATTCATATTGTATTTTTTTTTTGCTCGAAGTGATGACATCATAATGTCAATAGAATGTTTTTTGTTTGAACTAATTTAAGGGAAGAGAAAGTAAAAGCTTTAATGGTTCATGTCTTCATTTTCATTGATTGATTCATTCATTTTCACCTCATTTTATCAGCATCTCGCAACTTAAGTGACTGGTGGCTGTCATATTGGGTTTCTCACACTCTCAGGCAAAGCATATCAAACGAGACTACTATCACTTCAATATTTACCTCCCAACTTTTCAGGTAAAGACATTTTTCAAAACAGACTTTCATCTGCTATCTATTCATTTCCATTTCAGAGATTGCTTTATATGAGTAGTTTTTATTTTTTTATGATTATTATTATTATTATTATTGTTATTATTATTATTATTATTATTATTATTATTATTATTATTATTATTATTATTATTATTATTATTATTATTATTATTATTATTATTTTATTATTATTATTATTATTATTATTATTATTATTATTATTATTATTATTATTATTATTATTATTATTATTATTATTATTATTATTATTATTACTATTATTATTATTATTATTATGATCATTATTCCATATGATTGGAATATTTTAGGTTTTTGCAAGTAAAAAAGAAGAGAAAAGAAAACATCATTTCAATTTGTTGAATTTTGCACAGGTTTTCCTTTTAAAGTGTATTTATGTACTTAAAAAAAACACTGACATTTTTTTTTTGTTAATGAGTGCATCTCTCACCAAATTTGTCATGTTCACTTTCAATTATTTTATGAAATAATATTATTGTTGGATTGTTTTCAATTTTTGCTTTCATCTGGATCAAATGAAAAAGACTTAAATATGTTTGTACTGTCTTCACACAATTGAAAATAACTGCACACTTAGTAGATGATTGTCATCCATTTAGGGATTCTCTTGTTTGTTGTTTTGATAGCAGAAATACACTTGTTGCAGACAATACATAGCAATGTAAATCTGGTCTAGCCTGAAATTTTTTTTCCTTTGGCAGAATAAATAGTATTAACTTAAATCTTAAACAGCAAATATTTGTATTTTTAAAGAAATATTTCTTTTTGCATTTGTAGTGAAAGTGTGTTTAAAACTAAAAGTGTGGGTTCAGAAGGCTAAATCACAGCTCACAGATAAGCATTTTGTTTTTTAATTATAAAATTATCTTCGAATGATATACATTAGTGTAATGATCCAAGTTTATAGTTCTTAAGAGGATAAAGGAATTAATGATTTTTTAAAATTAATGTTATTTTTTCTTTGTTTCGGATGATTGTATCCTATTTGGTGTATTGGATATGTTGGAAAAAACTTGTGCATTAGAGAAATAGAAAAAATAAAATAAAGCAAATATGGAGGATGTCAAAACCTAAGTGGTGCTATACCTAAGAAAGATGACATACGCAAACAGAATATTCACGTTCAGAACATTTTGCTTTATTATCTCAGTGCATCATTTCACTGATAATTGACCACCAGTAAAGATTAAATAATTGTACCATAGGATCTTCATATATGATAAAATTATTTACAGCTTAGGCCATGTAATAACCAAGGGTATGTGTTTCAAGCCTTTTCTCTTGTCTGTTCTTCTCTTATCTTTGCCATCTCTGTCTCTTTGTTTATGTTAAAACTTAAAACATGTTTGCTTTCCATAACATTCTTCGACCCTTTCTTGTTATGGATATTGATTTATATAGTGTGAATCTGCATGCCTGTTATCTTTAGTTGTCATTTCCTGTTTTGATTGACTTCTCTAAAAAAGTCTCCTCCTCTTCAACTTTTTGTAACCTCACCATGGCTTCAAAGATATAGATGAAGTCTCTCTCTGAGCTATTTTGCTGTTTTGAGTGGGAGATTCGGACTGAAGATCTAGATTTTAGAGCTGAGTCTTGCATGTAAAAACACTTCAATGAGACTTGGTTGTTGTGTTTGTCAGGTTTTTTTTTCTGTCTTGCAAGTAATCTACTTTGTAAATTTAAAGATGTAATCATATTTAGGTAAAATAAATCAATATTTACCCTTTACTTGTTGGATGCCACATTTTGTGGTTATTGGTTATGTTGTTGATCATGAATTCCAACAATATTTCATTCTGTTGTTACTCAATTAAATAATTTGTTTTTACTTTCTTGCAGATTTTCCCACCCAAATTCAACTTCATCGGATGAAAACCTTAAGTTTTACCTCGGTATCTATGGAGGTATGGCTGGTGCAAATGCTGTATTCACTCTTATCAGGGCCTTTTTGTTTGCCTATGGCGGAATTTGTGCTGCAACTGTCATCCACAAAAGGCTGCTGTCAGCTGTATTGAAGGTAGGGAAAAAACAATACACTCATGTGAAAATGATTGGCAATCCTGTTAATACTCTCTTATTGTGTTATCGTCAAGGTATCAATATTGAGCAGCTCTCAGTAAGAGCATCGTAGATTGCAGAGAAGTTTTTGTATCAATTTTTTTAAATTTCAAGACATTAAGTTAATTAAAAATTTTCCATGGATTTTGATTTCATGATATGGAAAGACTATATATGCCTTATCATTCAGTTGCTGCATTATTTCATATTTGTTTAATACGATAGGGATCAAGAGAATTTTGCCTTTGAAATGACTTTAAACTTCATCTTGAAATACATATATTTAAAAAAGATGAGCACAATGTATCAATGATGTAAGAAGTCTTTGGACTGCAGAATTTAACATGCACATTTCACCATTGACTTTAGTCACATCACCTGGTGATATGAAATGAAGAAGTTGAGGAAAATTTTGTCATCTAAGTTGTGAAAAATATATTTCAAAATCTAAATTTCAGGCCCCTATATCGTTCTTTGATGCAACACCTATTGGGCGCATCCTGAACAGGTTCTCATCGGACCTGTATTCTGTGGACGACTCTCTACCTTTCATCTTAAACATTTTCCTAGCTCAGGGTTATGGCATTCTGGGAACACTTGTTGTTACTTGTTATGGCCTCCCCTGGTTCCTTGTGTGCCTCATACCTTTGGGAGCTTTTTACTACAAGATACAGGTATTAATTTAATGGTGTATTTATTGAAAACTGTAGATCCTTAACATTATTTTGAGAAAATACAAGACGAGGTATGGGTAAGATTTTCATGTAGAGCTTACATACACTAAAATGCACTGGTTTATTTAAATGTAGCTCAACATTTATTCTTTAGAGAGTAATATATCTGAGGCATCCAAGGCAATTCAGGCATCGTTCACTCACTTCTGTTTTGAACCACAACTCATTGAAATAGAAATTTCTTATTTGATGATACTTTTTAAAAATGTTCAAATTAAAATATCTATACAAAAAAGCTCAAGTTGAATTTTTTTTTCATCTTCTTTATATGATACAAAAGACTCATTATGTCAAAATCCTGACTTTTGCTTAATTCACTGTGGCTGCCGTACAGGTTATTGATAGGTATTGATACAAAAGGAGAGCGAAGTTTTGAAATTGAGCTCTTAGACAAACTGGCATGCAGTTCTATGTATGTAGACTCTAGTCTGACATCTTGCTAAGATTTGAAAAAAAAATTCCCAAAATGGAGGTGACATGTCATGGAATTGTAAAGAAAGAAACAAAACTGTCAAGCTTGTGTCTAAGCACAATTTAAATGAAAAGCAATATATTCATTTATCTTTAGTACACATTCAAGTACATGAAAAGTATGCCTAGTATTCAAATCTGATGCAATTGACATGGAATTAATAAGAATCCCTATCTATATGTTTAATTCATCTTTTTTTTCGTCCTTTCAATTTTTGAAATTTCCATAAAGACCTTCTCTGCTCAGCACTATTACAGGCACACATCGAGGGAGCTGAAGCGACTGTCCAGTGTGACTCTTTCCCCCATCTATGCTCATTTTTCTGAGACCATCATGGGTCTGTCGACCATCAAATCTATGAGGCATTCAGAAAGGTAAAGAAGGTATAGCAGAGAAGAGCAAAAAAAGACAATCACCATTGAAATATTTCCTGAACAGTAACATGATTTATTATTTCTTGCACGTTTGAAAGAAAGAAATATCTGTTGATTAACATTTCATCTAAGTTCAAAGATGATAGACCAAAGATTGAAAACTCCTTTGTTGATATTGAAATCTCTAGCCAACAGAATATACTGAATAACTATTAGATATGTGATGTTATAACATATTCCCTGATCTGGTTCACTCTCAGTACTTTATGAAACAACTACAGGTTCTGTGAGCAGAATCGAGAATTCTTGGATGTGAATCAACGGGCTCAGTATGCAACACAGTTGTCAGCCCGCTGGCTAGATTTCCGCCTCAGCATGCTGGGGGTTGCCATGGTAGCATGCATCTCTTTTATAGCTGTCATACAGCATCAGCTCAGCACAGTTGATGCAGGTAATTTGCTCAATTGATATTGCTGATAAATAGCATGTAAGAGAAACAAACAAACGTCTTACAAAATTTCATCAAATAAAACAATATATGCAATATTAATCATTGAATGAAAGCTCTACGTAAAAGTTCTAAAATAAGTATTATGTTTTAGAAGGGAAGAGACTTGAAAAAGCTGTGGCTTATTTCATATTTATTACATGTAGAGTATGTTGTATTTGATTCAGCTTAACCAGATTTTATAAGAAATTGTCCCTTGTCTTATCCTAGGCTTGGTGGGCCTGGCCATTTCTTACTCACTGTCTGTGACCAACTTACTTGGAGGGGTGGTCATGTCCTTCACTGAAACTGAAAAAGAGTTTGTCAGTCTGGAAAGATGCCAACACTACATATCTGAAACACCATCAGAACGCTGGGAAGGGGCCTTGTTTGTAAGCATGTAACAAAATAATGTTCTTTCTCTTCCTTATTAAATCACTTTATGCCTTTCTCTCCCTATTTATCTTTCTCTTTCATTTCTATCTGTCTTTCTCTATTCCTCCTTTCTTCCCTATACCCCTAAAATTTCTTGTCTTTAGGACACAATTGTTAGTAAGCTTGTCTAAAGTTAACGATTTTAGAAAACTTTGAAGCTTTTGGATATATTGAAAACCAAAGCTTAAACAGCATCTAAGACTCAATGTTAGAGAGTCCCATTAGAAGTTTCAAATGTATTTCCACCATCAAACGCACTAAAATACTCTTAAAATAGACTTTGTGCTCATTAAACTTTAGTTGCTGGTCTTATTAATCTGAGCTTTCTTTCCTCTAGGTATATTCTTTATTTAAGACTGAAGTGATGTTTACCAATTTGAAATAAAAGCCAAAGACTGGTTCTAGTTTGAATACACAATTAAAGTTATGTTCTATGATGTGCCTCAAAACTATTTGATGTATTTTTGTTTTCTCTCATAGTTTTACACAAGAAGTTTTGGAGAGAGAAGTTGCCCCAAAAGTCTAAGAATGTTATTTTTTTTTCCTCCATCGAATGTTACAAAATCTGGTGTGAAATTTTCAACTTTTCAGCCTCCCTCTTACTGGCCTGCAGAGGGTGTAATTGAGTTTGACAATGTCTACCTTCAGTACCGGGAAGCTCTGACCTATGCCCTGAATGGAATAAGCTTTAAAACCAGACCTGGTGAGAAAGTTGGAGTAGTTGGCAGGACAGGTGCTGGGAAATCCAGTTTGTTTCTCACCTTATTCCGACTGGTGGAAGTCAGTGAGGGCCGCATTTTGGTGGATGATGTGGACATAAGCCACCTAGATCTTACAGATATCAGGTCTGATTATTTTACTCTAACACTCATTTAAGTGAATATTTTGGTCAATAACGAATGAAAAGCTAAAAACTTTTTAAAAGAAGCGTAATGAAGGGGACAATGAACAGTATATTGATTTTTGTTCCAAGTAACAATGGCATCAACCCATTGAAATTTCTTGCTTCGTGCCAGATGTTTGTCACTTATATCAGCTGCTTTATGAATTGAATCAAGTCTTGATCGGAAATGTGGAAAAAGTAGTTTGTGGCGCTAAATACCATTCCTTTGTTAAAAACATCCCATGAAGTGTTCTTAAGAAAAGGGGAAAATTACCAAATACCATTTTTTGTAGTTATTTGTTCCAAAAAGAATAGTTAACTAATTTTGTACATCTCAATCTATTTATAACTCTTTTTAAGTGTCCTTTATCATGTATCATCTAGGTACAAATAAATGGACAGCCATGAAATCTAGGGAAGCAGTGCACTTTTGTTTTTCATCTTCATAGCCTTAAAATGAGCACCAAGGAGGATCTTTAAAATAGATTATAAATGTACAAAATAAGCTTTTCCCCCCCTTATTTCATTGTGATTATAAATGATCATGTAGAAAATATGTTTTATTCTGATTCGTCAATACCCTGAAGTGAAAACCTTCTGATGCTCTGAGTTTTTGCTACCTTGACTGTGGAATTACATTATTAATGTTATATTTTGTCTGCACTAATTACTCCCTCCTTCCTGCAGGTCAAAATTTGCGGTCATACCCCAGGATCCATTCCTATTCAGTGGCACAGCACGGCTAAACCTTGACCCCACCAATATTTACTCTGATGCTGAGTTATGGTCAGTTCTTGACCGCTGCCATATGAGGGCATGCCTGGAGCAGAAAGGAGGCCTAGATGCCCCAGTTTCTCACAGAGGAAGGGAATTTTCTGTTGGGCAGAGACAACTTATCTGTCTTGCCCGAGCCATGCTGACCAAATCTAAGGTGGTGATTAAGTCTTAAAACTGTTTTTGTTAAAACTCTCTTTAGATAACATTGAATAACTCATCTATAACTTAAGAGGAGGAGACATGAGTTGCTTTTACTTTGTAAGACCTGAGTGATATTAATTGAGGAAAATGTGTAAGACATATTTCCTTTGGTAAAACAAAAGATTTCATATGATATAGTCAGGTGTGATTTTTTTTAATATTCATTGTAGAAAAAGGAAAAAAAACATAGTAAATTTGAAAAGTTTCTTCTTTGGAGTTGTTCAGAAACATTGTTTGTTCTTCCTCTGAGTTATGGTATAAGAGAATTTGGGCCTTAAATTCCTATACCCGTAATCTAGTTATTCTAAAGCAAGTAAAAGTGCACGCAAACTAAGACAACTAACAAATACTCTTTTCATGATTTTTCAACCGTTTGAACATATGAGTGGCGACAATCCTATATAATGGCTTTTTAGTACAGATATATGGCTTTAAAATTAATACTATGTGTGGCTAAAAAGCTAATGATTTGAATGTTTGTTTAACTTGTGAGTGAAACTTTCACCCAAGCCGCATTTAATCCTGACTAAAGCTTGCTGTAATATCTCTTTTTACAGATCTGATTCTACTTCTCTGCTATACAGTAAGATTTTTCTGATCCACCTATTGATTATCTTCAGATACTGTGTCTTGACGAGGCCACTGCAAGTGTGGATATGGAGACAGATAATTTTATTCAGAGCACCATCAGACATGAGTTCCGAGAGTCAACTGTGCTCACCATAGCTCATCGTGTGAACACTGTGTTGGACAGTCACCGTGTTCTTGTATTGAAAGAGGGCGCTGTTGCGGAGTTTGCTCCACCCAATGAACTGTTAGCAGACGCTACCTCACTTTTTTACCGTATGGTGTATGGAAACATCTGAGCATTTCCTTTTGAAAACTGTGTGGTCAAGAATTGCAAATTTTCAAGTAATGTGGTATATTAGAAAATTTGGCTGAATCTTATTGGTTCTTAATTAATATTCTTATTTTCTTTTTATTGTGTCTTGAAATAACTGCTCATATGGTATGTTTTAATTATTGCTGAAAGTAAAGTCGTATGCAAAAATTCCCTAATGAGGGTATAAGCATTTATTTATTATGTTGATTTTGCTTTAATGCTTTAATGAACTCATATTTTTCATACTTTCTTTCATAAATCTTTTTTATCCCTAATATTTGGGACAAAGAAACAAAAAAATGCACAAGTCATTGAATTATAAATACCATAAAAATATTTATAGGTATTATTTATTTGCATGATATAGGGTGAAAAGGCTACTTTCATTTTCACCTTATGAAGTTAATTTTTATGACTATTTTCTTAAGACATCTGCTACAGCACTGCCATATCAATTTACCCACTTAATGTTTACATTGACTTGTCAAATTTTATGAATGTTCAATGTAAGATTGAAACAAGCATTAACTTATATTTCTCAATACCAAATGGGTCTCAATCACAAGTATTTATTTTCTATTACATTACAATCATGTTCATGACCTTTTACAGGCATTGTATCTTTAAAAATATGTGATAACTTTTTTACATTCAGTTTTGCATAAACTATACCCAACACCTCATTCTGTGCCTACTTCCATGTCTATCTCATAGTTTTATAGCATCTCCACTGTTTTTCTCTTCTGAACAAATTGGTGTGCTGCATTTCTGTGGTTTTTGTTTTATTTATAGCGCAGTTAGTAGAATTATTGAGTCTTGTGATTCTGTCTGACTGGTATGTCCTGTGTGTAGATAAAAGAGTTAATTTAAAGTCTTTACATATTATCAAACTTCTTAAGCATGAACATAAGAAAATAACATGAAAAATTTAACATTGATTACACCAATTTTTTACTGTCCTTTCTTAGGCGCCAGTTTGATATTGAAGGTTATGATGCTGATTCCAATATTACCTATGAACTTATAAACACTTCCAGAAATCTAGCTGGAAATCAAGAATCCCTTTTTTAAAGCTCAATTAGCACAAGTGTTGTGAATTCTAAAACTAAATACACCTCAGTTAGATTATAAAGTGGTAGTTCTCTCCTCATAGCTTATTATCTTGTGCATCAAGAATCCAATACTTATTTTGCTTACAGATCCCAGAGAACAAGTAATGTTAAAAACAGTGATATTGTTGTTGATTTTAATTCTTTGTCTGTCAATCATTCACATGACCTGCAAACTGCAAACTTAAGACAAAATATAAGTATAGAAAACCAGAGCTGAGGTTTCTGTCTCTCCACCTGCTATATTTCTGTAGGAAGGAAAATGTAACTTTTTTTATACTCTTTAAAAAAAGGAAGCGGCATTCATCACTTCAAAATCCAAAAACTGATCTGCAAACGGTTGGAAGAGACTGCTGTGCTTTGCTCTTATGACAGTCATGCTTTTGAAGTAATTTTCAAGGCTTCATCAGAAACGTTGACACATTCATCATCGTAGCTCTGATTATTTTTATTTTCTCTATATGTTGGATTGATTATTTTTATTTTCTCTATATGTTGGATTCTTATGTCTTTATGATGACATTATCAATAAAATATGGTGTTTTTCAACTAATCAGTTGAGATTTAAAAATCTTAAAATGTTATAGAAAACATTTTTAAATCAATGCTCTTGAGGTAAGTTCCTTACTACTTATCATTGAAACATACATACATACATACATACATACATACATACATACATACATACATACATACATACATACATACATACATACATACATACATACATACATACATACATACATACATACATACATACATGCATGCATACACACACACACACACAGACACACACAAAATATGGTGTTTTTCAACTAATCGATTGAGATTTAAAAATCTTAAAATGTTATAGAAAATATTTTTAAATCAATGCTTTTTAGGTAAGTTTCTTACTACTTATCATTGATACATACATGCATACATACATACATACATACATACATACATGTATATATGTATCTGTGCGTGTGTGTGTTTGTGACTGACTGACTGTTTCTTCTTATTGCTTTACATTCTTGTGAGCTTTAATATAATATGATTTATACATCTGAATAACAATTTATTTTTGAAAATCCTTGCACATGCTTTTTGACAGTCAGATTTAAATATGTGTTACTCCTCACCTTTTTCTTCAAAACATGAGCATTAATGGACTGAATTGCTTTACGTTTTTGTTTCTTTTAACTTGGCTGGTAAATATGTCTGCTTTAACTTTTTTTGTGAACCCCCGCCCCCTCACTCTTATACAGAATAATAATGAAACTTGAGAAGCTTATAAAAGCTTTCCCCATGACTTAAAGTCTTTCACCTAAAAGAAAGGGGAAAAAGTGCAGTTAATGTTTAACGATTAAACTTTTTCAAATGAAAAATGCATTGAAAATTAATTCTTAGAAATGTACAATATGATGAAAATTTAAAGTGTGGCTCACAATTCCATGTTAAAAAGGGTTTCAAAAAATGGAAGGCTTTTAAATTATTTGTTTTTTGAAGCTTTAAAAATAGGAATGTGACTTTTAGTTTAAAATAAAGCAACAAAACTCTTTAAAAGCTATAAATGGATGAAATAAAAATCTCATGTGGTTAACTTTATCTAACATAAAATATCATAATTCTAATTTTTCGTACAAAATTTGTAGGGAACAATTTATTTTGACAGTGGAAGAATATCGAGATGGAAATGGAAGAAAACAGACTGATATAATTTTCACCAATTTCTCAGAAGCTAGAAACGCCAATCTTTGCATTTCTTTTCTTTATATAATGTAGGGTGATTGCCTCAGAGATGTGGAAAAAGGGAAAAAGTCAATTAACTATAATGCGATAAAGTAATTCTGAACCAGTTGAACTTTCACATCTTTAGAGGTGAATTTTATTTATCATGACTTTTTACTGATTGGAAAATAAAAGTGTAGAAATACAACAGAAACCTTACAAAAACTGTCACCATTGTTAACTGTAGGGAACAATAATGGAAATCAATTTCAAAATCAAATGCTACTTGCAAGTGTTTGTAATTATTAGAGATGAAAAGAAGAAGAAGCTGATGAAGAAAAGGAATAGGAGATGGAATATGAGATGAAGTGAAAGGAAGAAGAAAAGCAAAATGGAATGAATGAAGGAAAAGAAAAGGAAGATGAAGGAAAAACAGGGGGAAGGAAGATGTGACCTACGAATCGATAAAATGAATTAAAGATAAAAATAGGCAAAGAAAGTACCAGGTATACATTTGTTTAAAATAATATACTTTAATATATTTGATTCTTTCTCTGTTCCAAGATCTATGTTAAAAATCCAAACATGTATTTAAAAACTTTTACTACTCTCCCCTAAGAGAAAAAAAAATTCAAACCAAAAAAAAATAAAATGATATTTTGCAGATCTTAATAACTTGAACTACATCATATCCTTGAACTTGATATGTTCTTAAAATCTGCATTTTTTATGGTATTAGATTGTCATACTTTTGTAATCTTAAGTATTTTATGAGGTATTTTGTAAACTTGTGTGCAATAAAATCTGTTGTATTACTGTTGAGATTATGAAATGTAAAGTTGCATACAACATGGGCAACCCATTTTGTCTGTTCCTGCTTCAGAACAACTTTTTAGTTGCATAGTTGTATTTTTGTTAATGCAATCTAAAAAAAGATTATCTTTTTTTTTCTTTAAGTAAAATGTCTTGCCATTTTGCATCTGTATTTTATATTTAGAAATTGAAATATGCAATGAATTAAAAAAAATCTTTAATGTGGTAATCTCTACTTTAAAATATGTGTTTTTATTGGGGAAATGATATTTTTTGCATGTTTTCTTTACATTTTTCTTAAAAATAAAACTCTTTTTATAGTTGCAAGGATTTAGATATTGAGTTATTTTTTTTACTGAAAGGCTTTTTGGAAAATTTTGTTTTGGCAATTTTAAGTTTAAGTTTGTAGCTTGCCATTTTATATTTTCATTATTAAAATGTCTTTCTCTCCAAAATAAACTTTTTTTGCTAAACATTTATTTGGCTTCAACTAAGTCATAGTTGTGTTCTTTTTCTGGTGCTGTTTTTCCCTTAATCAATATCGTCCTTTAAAAGATGCAGAAAATTCAACATTCTCTGTGAATTTTAAAATGATATGAGTGCTCTCAGTCAGGTCTGAATGAACCATATGAAAGGGGTTGTGAATATTAGACAAAAAAAAAATGATGATAATAAAAATAATAATAATAATAATAATAATAATAATAATAATAATAATAATTATAATAATAATGATGATGATGATTATGATGATAACAACCACAACAACAACAACAACAATAATAATAATAATAATAATAATAATAATAATAATAATAATAATAATAATAATAATGCTATAAAACGAAGAGAACAAAGAGAGTAAAAGGGGTCGGGGGCATGAAGAAAATGAGAAGTAGGAAGAAAAGGCGCAATAGGTGGATTCTAATAAGAGGGAGAAAGAATCTGAAAATGTACTCATCTGGTATTATGAATATTCTCAAATGAAAAAAAGTGTTCTTACAATTAATTTTGCACTTAACTGACGGACATACTCTTTGCATGTTTAACATTATTACTTGAGTGCATATACAGCAAACTTAAAGCACTCGATCACCTATGCTTGTTGTTTAAAAAGTAGTCTAAACCTCATGGAATGCAACGACTTTTTAGAATAAGATTGTCACAGAGAATTAATATCACACTTCAACATATCTTACTGAAAGGCAAGGCACTTCCCGCCCAAGAATTTGCATTCTTTGCAATGGCGTAGCGTCCGTCGATACTGGGCGGTAACTACGTGACGTCAGTCCCGGCTGTTTTCGTATGTAATTTCCTTAACTCAGCTCCCACGTAAAAGGTTGAGCTGACACAAAACCTTGATTGAATTTGACCTCAGTTGCGTTTCACTTTAATAGGATATGATCAGTATATTTACCGGCTGTATGGAGCCTTTATTTCTTAGAAGGATACAATATGCCTCTATTAAATCAACGTGGTAAGTTTCTTGAAGGAAAATCACCAGTCATATCACTCATGACGGTAACCTACAAAAGTGTATTTAAAACTTCTTCTTCTTCTTCTTCTTCTTCTTCTTCTTCTTCTTCTTCTTCTTCTTCTTCTTCTTCTTCTACCACCACTACTACTACTACTACTACTTCTACTACTACTACTACTACTACTACTACTACTACTACTACTACTACTACTACTACTACTACTACTACTACTACTACTAGTACAGCTGCTGCTGTTGCTACTGCTGCTGCTGCCGCTACTACTACTACTACTACTACTACTACTACTACTACTACTACTACTACTACTACTACTACTACTACTACTACTACTACTACTACTACTACTACTTCCACCACCACCACCACCACCATCATCATCATCATCATCATCATGATTATTATTATTATTATTATTATTATTATTATTATTATTATCATCATCATCATCATCATCATTATTATTAGCTGCAGCATTCTTTTGATGATGATGATCATCATCTTAAACGACATTAAAAGCATTACAAGATTGCGACTGCTAGCAACCACAATAGCAATAACAGTTGGAATTATCGTTGCCTATAAAAAAAAAAAGCAAATATTACAATTTCAACTCGCTGCCATTTATATGTTTGATATATACTTATTGTTTCAGTCGATATTTGCATCACCATGGATATCTTTCTAATAATAAGAGTGATTGAGCATTGCCTTTTGAAATGACCATTAAAATTAGTTATCTAAATCGCGCAATTTTTCCAGGCTCTCCAAAGAACAATTTAGGTTTATAATATTTACTATTAACTATACTATGCTGTTTGAAGCTTACAGAACCGTCTAAGTTGTGCCCTTGCTTTCGATTCATAGAAGCTTTAAATTGATATGAAAGTCAAGAGTTAGTTAAAGGCAAAAGGCTTTGTAGAAACAAGAAAATCGATCTGTACCGTAGCGTAGAAAATCCCACACGAGTGCGACACAACAGCTCAATAGATCAATAGATCGATATCGGCGCATTCAGTGATCGGAAATATGCGGTGCACTAGCCCAGTGGGTCTCCAAGAATTGTAAAGGAGATCAGGCTGACTACCAGTTTACAAACCGTATTGGTAACGCCATCAATTTTTGTAGATCTCCGGTTTTCTTTGTCTGGAGATCTGAAAGTGTCAACTGATTTTACACACCTCACAAAATTTCTCTCCCCACCCTATAGAAATTATCAGATATTTGTTCTTGTATCTGCTTTTGTTGATCTTTCCTCATTGAAAGACAATATTTGTTAATTCCCGTCTAAAAAATCTTACTAAAACGACGCTGTAAGAAAGAAAAAAAAAGCTCAAGAGCCGAATAAAACATTTAATAAAACAACAACAAAAAACAAAATCTAAACAAAACAAAGAACACAATCTGTTAAACTATGTTTGCCTCATTAAGATAATTCTAAAATGTCTTGTAACCTTCGCGTTCGTATTTATGGATGTAGTCGGTTTGTTTCTATTAGGCAGGCCAGATAATAAATTGCAATGGTAACATTCTTTTCCTTAAAGGACTTTCATTTTCACCTCATTGTGGAGTCGAAACTACCAACTCCTTCCCTTATTGCATGTTATTTCGAATAGAGTCCCAAGAAAATAAGCCATATTTCAACAAAACTAGACAACTTGCCCATTTCGACTTTTCTTGAAAGACAATTCAATGACTAACCCTAATGTTTAGAATCTACACGAGAAGCACGGATCAACTAGGAGGTCAACTTCAGCCAAAGGGCTGGTAGTGCTGGTCTAGAATGGGATCAAGACAAACGGCTATTTGTGCCCCCCCCCCCCCCATGAACCATTCAGGCAGGACATAATACCAAATCTTGAAAAGAATGGCGCGGTTGAAAAAAAAAAAAAATACATGTAGGTGTATTAGGCCAACGTGATCTTACAATCATGTTATGCATATATATATATATATATATATATATATATATATGGAGAGAAAGAAAAAAAAATACGTGTATGTGTATAAGGCCAACGTGATCTTACAATCATATTATACACATATATGGAGAGAAAGAAAAAAAATACATGTAGGTGTATTAGGCCAACATGATCTTAAAATCATGTTATGCATATATATATATATATATATATATATATATATATATATATATATATATATATATATATGGAGAGAAAGAAAAGAAAAATAAAGGGAATGCTCTTCATGGATAATTAGACGTCCTAGATCCTTGCAATACAGGTTATTTTATAGTTTCAGCTTACATTTCTATTTTGCTCGATCTTGCCCTCACATTAGATCTTCTATTATTTTCCTTATGAATGGTGTGGTGGTGAATGATGCTTGGTAGTATTTTTTAAATTAGTAAAAAAATGACATTCAGTCTTCTCAAACGCCTGCTGATCTCTGCATTAAAATCATAAGATCTAATCTCTACTGTTGTTGCCTCTGTCTGTGAGACTTTCTCTTTTAGTCTCGTCTCTATTCTTCTCACTGACTCAATTCCCGTCATAACTCTCTCTCTCTTTCTCTCTCTGTGTCTCTCTGTCTCTCCCCCGGCCTTGTTTTCGCGCTGCATTCTTTTCGCTTGTGCATTGCGAGACTACCGTTTCAAGAGGAAGAAAAGAAGAAAAAGGAAAAGGAGGAGGGATATAAATAGGAAAGAAAATAGAAAAGGGATAGAGATGCACAAGAAGAATGTGCAGGAGAGGAAGAAGAAGAGGGAAAGGGAGTAAAATAATCAAGAAAGGAAATTGACACATCAGACTATGAGTACGGTATTACTGCCATTATGTTGACATAGCACAGCTTCTGCGTATAAATTTGAGGGAAATGATATGGTTGGTGTCCCAGATAAAAGATCAATATTTCTAGTGTAACACAATGTTCCATAGAATAACCCACCAAGTACACAAAGGGCCAAGCGGCAACTTCTACCTAAGGCAAAAGGCTTAACTTCCTCAGAGTCATTGTACCAGAGAAGTAACGACTGGACTGGATTCCTTCCCTCTTGAACGACCTCCACTGAGGCACTGCTTCATCTGCATGTATATTAGCGTCTGAATCTGGGCTTGTTGATAAACGTTGCATGGGGCTAGCCTTTATCATTCTTGGACAATGTCGATATCAGTTGCAGAAGGATTAGACACCAAGTATAAAATTATCGTGTCCTGCCGCTGCATATTTAGTTGTTATGTAAAGAGAAGTGTGCTTAATGTATACGCGTGCTAATGCGTGTCTCTCAAGGAATTCAGAAGCAGAGCCTCCAACAAGGTAACTATTGACTGCTAATTCACAATTGAAAGAAAGTATGGTTGAAAGTAGACTGTCTTTGGAAAATTATAATGCTGAAGACGTTGCACATGTAATTGCGATTACTTCCCCACCCCCTATGCATTGCATGCATGTATGTACACATCTCTCTAACAAACTATTAATCTATCTACATATCTACCTATCTACCTATCCATCAATCTGCCTATTTATCTGTGTACCTATCTTCCCGTCCATCTATCTATGTTCTATAACTGTTCTGCTCTCTTTATGTTTCCTGCCTTTCGATCTTTCATTTTAACAAAGTATAATTTGCCTATTAAAAAACCGGCTCATCACTCTATCTGCCTCTTTCTCTTTTTCTCTTTATGTCCTCCTCCACCCTCTTTTTCTCCTCTTCTTCTCTACTTTCTGTCTCTTTGTATGGGTTGCTAGCTGCTATCTATCTGATTGTTTGCCTGCCTGCCTGTCTGTCTCTGCCTTTGTTTGTATTTCAGTCTACACGCTTCAATCGCACACAATATTGATATATAATGATTTATTAACATTGGCATATTCGAAAGATCTAACATCTCTTTGCCATTGATTACTGCTTGCTCTCTCTCTCTCTCTCTCTCTCTCTCTCTCTCTCTCTCTCTCTCTCTCTCTCTCTGTCTGTCTGTCTGTCTGTCTGTCTCAGACTTTTTTTTCCATTCGCTTCGAAGCAATACAAAATCGATATCTATACTGATTTATTATCTTTGTTTTATAGTCGTAAAAATATTCTTTTGCTATTGAAGGATATTTGAAAGGCCTCATATCTTTTGGCCCAGGACTACTACTCTCTTTCTCTTGCCCACTCCTCCATCTGTCTGTCAGTCTGTCTCTTTGTCTGTCTGACTGTCTATCTGTCTGTCTGTCTCTCTCTCTCTCTCTCTCTCTCTCTCTCTCTCTCTCTCTCTCTCTCTCTCTCTCTCTCCTGTCATTGCTCTCTCTTTCACTTTCTGTTTATACACGCTCCATAAACAGCGTAAAATCGATAGATACCGATTTATTGCCTTTGTGCCATGGCGTTAATGATCTTGTTTTATTACTGACCAAACATTCAAAACACCTGATAAGTCTGGCCATTTGGGCCTTTTCTCTCTCATTTTTTTTTTCTTTCTCATTCTTTCTTTTTTATTCTTCTGACCCCTTATTCCTCCATCTTCTCTATGTCTTTCTTCCTATCTCCCTCTTTATTGAAATCTCCTTCTTTATTTTTTCCTCCTTTCAAAAGATTTAATCAGAACAAAGAACGTCCGTCCTCCTTTTCGCTCGGTCCCTACTCCTGTCTCCATCTATCAACCTCTCCTTATATATTTCTCTCTCTCTCTCTCTCTCTCTCTCTCTCTCTCTCTCTCTCTCTCTCTCTCTCTCTCTCTCTCTCTCTCTCTCTCTCTCTCTCTCTCTCTCTCTCTCTCTTTCCTGCTTAACATGTTTATATTGATGTCCTGTTTCCGTTTATCATTCTTTATTAACGTAGACAGAATACTATTATGTCCAATTGTGTATGCTCCACTACAATATTATTTTTTGTCTGCATCTTCATTCTCCGATTCTAAAAACTTCAGTCTATTGCCCCCCCCCCCCTCTCTCTCTCTCTCTCTCTCTCTCTCTCTCTCTCTCTCTCTCTCTCCCAAATCTCATCTTTCACTGCCCATTCTCTCTCTCTTTCTCTATCTCTCTCTCTCCCTGGCCCTCTCTCTCTTTCATTTTCACTCTCACTCTCTCTCTCTAAGACACACAGACATGCACACACTTAAATCTCCTTTATAATCGTTACTTTTCGACAACATTTTGTAAAGTGTCGTTCCTTCAAATATATACATAAACCTATAGCTGTCATTGATCCCTATCTCATCTTTCACTTCCATCACTAACCACTAGTTTTTTAAAAGCAGGGATCATGTAATACGAGTTACCAATAATGCATCATTTTTTTCACTGCTGTCTTTTGAAAAAAAATGAAACTATCATTATCCTTTGAAAAGAGGGATATTTTGTGGGAGAAATAGAGCGCAAAGACTGTAAAGTATTTTCAAACCATACAAGGTGCAATAATTCTTTGGTGCAAAATATCTGATTCCAAACCTATTTGTTCAAAGTCTGTTCACACAACTGTGATTTATGGAGCATCGAGGAAACAGAGAGACAGTAACCTCTGAAATAAACCAGTCGTTACGAGGTAATCTACTGGTTTTTGTCTCTCACAGATGCCAACGAAAACAAATAATCTAACTTTTCTTCTGAGGTGCAGCGTTGATCGAAGAGGAAAAAATGTTTCCTCTCGATGACCCGAAGAGCAAAACAAATTGCTGGAACTGCACAATCTTTCTTTGTAATATTAGGTTGAAACTAAAACTAACTTTATGTGACGTAAATAATTTTTGGGTGGTTTGTTTTTTACACAAGACACTTTGAAAAAAATGACAGTTTAAGTAACTGAAACCCATTAATCACTGATTTTTATATTTATTTTCCATTGCATGATGATCCACATCAATTTTAAACACTTGGGTCGTTTCAAACAGAACAATGTTTACCCCCAAAACATACAAACAAACAAACAACAACAACAACAACAACAACAACAACAGCAACAACAACAACAAAAAAAAAGAGTTAAGTTCGCACCATCTTATTGCCTTTTAAGACTGGCCTTGTTTCATAATCTGCTGCAAGCAAAGCTAAAGTTTGCTCCGTATTACGAGCGGAAAATGTTTCAAATATTTTTAAGAGTCAGCTTATTAAAGGACTGGTTAAACATAGAACCAGCACGATTATTCAAGACTGGCATGTCTGAAAGGCTGCGAAGATGATGGGTGTCTTATGAGAAATTGGTTCTCTCCCTGTTATTTTATTTCATCTTTGCTTGTTATCTTTTGGTCTTCTGTCTGTCTGAGTTGGGTTTATTTTTCACTGCATCTGTTGTTATTCAGATCATTATTAAACACACAGTTCTAGACCTACCGGCTTCAACTCATTTTCATGTATAAAAAGTATCAAATATGACTGCTCTCAAGAAATGTTCTTTTTTTTTTTTTTCTTCTTTTGGGTCTCTCCAATAAATGAAAAGTGGTTTGTGTGTCGATGCCGTGTTGATATTACAATGTGTTTAAAAAAAGTTATAATGCTTACGTTTGACTTTGATTAAGCAAATTATTTTTTCCCCAAAAATGTCATACATTTTTTTTATTGAGTCTTGAACACTTTTAGCGATCTGTGCGTTAGTTCAGAGTTCTTTATTTTTTTTCGGGGGGGGGGGGGGGGGGGGGGGGGGCAGTAGTAGCTGTACTATTACACAGCTATTACTTCTACTTCTCTTGTACTTCAATACTACTACTACTACTACTACTACTACTACTACTACTACTACTACTACTACTACTACTACTACTACTACTACTACTACTACTACTACTACTACTACTACTACTACTACTACTACTACTACTACTACTACTACTACTACTACTACTACTACTACTACTACTACTACTACTACTACTACTACTACTACTACTACTACTACTACTACTACTACTACTACTACTACTACTACTACTACTACTACTACTACTACTACTACTACTACTACTACTACTACTACTATCATTATCATTATCAGCAATATGCTATCTTCATTTCTTTCTGCATGTTAGCCAAAAGAAATACCTTCATATTTCTACATTCTTCGCTCTTATGAATACAATCAATATATTCTTGACTATGCATTATTATCTATCTGCCTAAATATCACATCCAAAGATAGCAAAAATCATAACCGCTAGGCTCAATCAGTTGAAATGCATTCATGGAAGATCTTTTGTGTTATATTTGTATCTTTTTACATTCATCTCCACCGCAATACCGTCTTAGTAGGCACACGAGCGACACCCGTGTTTCTCCTACAGTTCTCAGAATGGAAAAAAAAAAAATAAAATAAAAGTGGAACCCAGGACAAGTTTCAGTGATAAAGATCTTTCCCACTATGTGAAGGAACAGGCTTATGCAGAACACATGAAGAAAAAGGTCAACTTAGCAATTATGCCAGAACGTGATTAACGTATTTTGACTTTCACACCAGTAATATAGACTCAGACCTGTCAGATTACCCGGACTGATTTAATCCTTTTTTCAATGCTCTGCACCTTAATTATTTACATTTACTATTTATACTATTAGAGTATTGATTGTGGATCAATAATTTTGCGTGCTATCCGACTGTGCTGTACGGAAACCTCGCGTCACCTTAGGTTAATGCAAAATCCTGGAAAACCTGTTTTTCATTTGATTAAGAAAAGGTGTTGAAAGCGCCACCGGTCCCACAGCATCAATAAGCGAAGAGTCCATTACAAAAAAATTATACATTTTGGACTTGCCATTCTTTTTTTCTAGTTCGTTTCCGTTCAGTTTCTAAGGTGCCTCTGTTGCTGTTGTTGTTGCTGCTGTGTTATTGTTATAATTGCTAATGAGGATGGTCATTATTATTTTTTTTAATTTTTTTTTTTTACGTTTTTGCCTTTCCTGTCTTCATGTTTGTAACATCATCTCGCTGTTTTTATTGGAATGAAAAAAAAAACCAAATAATTATAATCTCAATCTACATGTAAGTAATATCAATAAAAATGTTACCCTCCTCGATGTATAACACTGCTTGTATGTTTATTTTTGCTAATGAAAGGTGACAAGCTCGCGCAATTATCATGCAGTGCCACACACTCTGCGGAGAACCATTGCCTGCTTGGGTGGTCAATAACAAAAGCGGTAAAAATTTACGAGCTGGTTGTCAGGCGCAGTGCCTTGGTCAGAGGCTTGCTGACGTGACTCACAGGATTTAATGGTTTGCTTGGCACCGATAGCCATATAAAGATTCGCATGATTGTAGCTAGAGTAGTCATAATAGGGTAATGGGCTCTTACCAAGACCGCTAGTTTACCCGCTAGAAAATATAAAACCTTAGGCTAAAAAAAAAGGAAAAGAAAAAGAACCAACGGGTATAAATATAATATTTTTGTTATGAAGATCTACCTCATAATAAATACATTACTTCATAATCGTCATGTGTATAGCAGTTACGACTCTTCACTTCCCAATCAGTTTCATCAGTTCTTATGAAACTAGATATTCATGTATAACTTTTCACTTAACCTTGGAATGTATAGCGTTAGCAGCTCTATAGTTCATTTATAAGTTTTATAGAAAAAGTGGCTCCGAACTAAACTTAGATTTCTTCCATTTACAATAATTATTTTCTAATTTAAATGATGGATGCAGTCATAAAGTGCGATAACTTAAGAAATTTTTAGAAACAGGTTAATGGCAAGCTTTATTTTTATATTCATTTTGGACCTTGGAAACAAAATCATTCTTAGGACTTAAATTAAAAACAAAACTTCATTTTGTTGCTCCAGCAAGACGTGTCATGTTTGGATTCTTTTAAGTGTTTTAGTTTTTTACATTTTACTTTTTACATTTATATTTATAAAAACAAAGACACTTCTCCAAATTTCTCTTTTGCAGCAAGGCGTCTCTCCTCTGAGATGGACTCGTTTTGATGGATATTGGCTGGTCGAAAGCAAACTGGTGGTTATGCATCATGATTCATTCGACAGGCGGAGGAGGCAAGCTGGCATCGTGACAAATACCATCATGGCCTAAAGCAAAACTTCTCTCACAGAGACCTCATCAAATCTCAGTCATCAGATCACAAAATCACCATCATTGGTTTTGCCATAATTGTATACCCGTTCCTCTTCAATTACGGTACAGTGCCAGTGATAAAGACTGCTGTCATGAAGTAATACATTCTGTGCGTCAAAAGGGCGGCGTATACATCATTTTTTTTCAGACTGACCCAAGCAGAACACGATAATACACGGTATTGACGATTTCCATTCCAGCAATTTGACTTGATATTGGATTCTTACCGTTCTTATAATAAAGTCGGTCCCAATACTTACAAGACCGTTTCGTAACCCTAGCTGCGCAGGCAAGTATAAAAGCAGAAGACATGCATATACCAGTATACAACAGCAGTCCAAGAAGCGCTGGTCTTCCGGTTACCAGAAATATGCCTTTCTCCTCAGCGTCTGTGCCACATAGATCTCGCAATATGACTGGTATTTATCTTGGCCTGGTAAGAATTTTATTATATATGTAAGAATGAATGTTTCTTTATCACTAGCTTAGGAACTATTATAGCATGCATTTCTCAAAACGAATTCTGCTTTTATTCAAAATTTTACTTTGCTTTGAAGTTTAAACCCAAAATCTACTTGCTGTATACATTTTTAATACGAGTTGCTCCCTCTTGTTTAAGATTGCAAAGTTATCCGCCCCTCAAAATAAAATTTACTCTCTGTGAAATATCTATAATTTTCATTTTTTCCTAAAACGTGAAATCAATATTTGTATGCTGTTCAGTAACCAATGTTTACAACTCACTTTACGGACTTTTCGAAGTGAGCCATACCATTTATAACTGCTAAACATTAATATAAATATTCGGAATGGAAGAAAAGACCTTCTAGCTCATTTCTTTTGATGCTAAGGCTGAAAATCAGATTAGATTAATTGAAATGCCAATATGGTTCTCAAACTTCAATTGTCTAACTTATACAGTACTCACTATTTCTTACCTTTCATGAAAAATCTCTCTACTTACAAGAAATCTTACTTGGATTACATGTGCCTATCACATCAATTAAGTTGCAAGGCACAACAGCAACAGAAACCTAAGTATCTCGAGAAAATGTCACGTCAGGTTATTTTGTTTGGCTATAAGTATATCCGTCTATAGAAATATTGCTACACTTTGAGATTATTTAAAAAACGAAAATGAAGAGAAAAGCCTATTTATAAAAATTATCAAAAATGTATATGAAGCTTCAAGCTAAAAAAACAACCATGTATGAGGCTTTCTTTTCACTTCGTTCTTTGTAATATAAATATGGGCAATTAAAAATATGGAAGATAGTGAAAAAAAGAAACAAACAAAAACAAAAACAAAATTTGAAAAATATATGTTTATTTATTACCAACATAATACAATTTGAAAGAGCTACACCTTGCCCTTAAGAGGGCGCAAATCCCTCTTTCAATGCGGGCCGCCTCACCACATAGAAGCAAAAAGCCTGCGCTTCCTCTAGATTTTTATGCATTTTATAGAGTTTCTCTATGTAACTTTATTCAAA
The DNA here is from genome assembly GCA_033675545.1 of Elysia crispata. Taxonomy (NCBI): domain Eukaryota; kingdom Metazoa; phylum Mollusca; class Gastropoda; family Plakobranchidae; genus Elysia; species Elysia crispata. The sequence goes on along the minus strand of JAWDGP010000089.1, from coordinate 150,292 downwards.
CTTGAATCCGCAGGCGCAGTCGGGTTTCGTTCTCATTAAACGGAAACTAAAAAAAAAATAAAAAAATTACCTCTTTCAATTCGACAGTGCGTCTGAGAATTTGATTGCAAATTTGAATTTATATTTTTATCTATTTGAAAGCCATGAGCTCTAAAGTTACCTTGTAAAACATAATCTCATTTTTTTCTGTCTTTCTCTTTGCAATTGTGACTATTGGTTTGAAATAATTATCTCTCTCTCTCTCTCTCTCTCTCTCTCTCTCTCTCTCTCTCTCTTTCTCTCATACACACCTCCCTTATTCTTTTATCCCCAGTCATTGGCTCTTTATAGCTCTCTCCTCCATTTTCAGATCTAGTGTTAGTTTTAGAATCTATATAAGAAGAAGACGAGGGGCTGAAGAGACAGAAGAGAAAAAGTCACATACCTATCTGATTTCATGTGGTAAAGAAATGTCGTTAAATATTAAATATTTGATCTCCCAACTCCATTCTTATAAAGAAAAACAAGTAAAATTTGCTTCATCATATAACCTCATAATAATGAATTGCAGATAATCTTTTCATTTTTCCTGTTGAATCTAACTTGCATCGATAATTAGTATATTATCACTTCATGAACCACCTTGTTTCAAAAATCATAGTGATGTTCCTGGTTTTACAAGTTAGACATGAAAAGAGCCAGTCAATTTTTAAAGAAAAAAGAATGGGTGTGTAAAATTCTGAAACACTAACAGCTCAGAAAACACGATCGGACAAGGCAAATTACAGGTTTGTTCAAGAATTTACATAGATGACCATATCTTTCATCTTATTTTCTTATTGCATTAGTTATTGGGTTTATTTGTTGATCTTATCAATATAGTGATATGATCATCTTTATGAATGAGATTCAACTTTAATTGTTCACAATTTACTTTTCCTATTCACACAGGCTTACATTAGTATTTTCCCTTCCACTTCATGCTGTTGCAATTAAAGTCAAATTACAAAGATAAATATTTATACGGTTACATTTAACATATTTCATTGCTTTTTGGTAATCTGCACTATTTCTTTGCGTCTGTATTCGCCATTTAGGAAGGGAACAGCAAGCCCCCGCGGTCCAAGTCAGCGATTCCACCACTCGCCAGGGGTCGCGGTATGTCATCAAGAATACGGACACCGGCGGAAGATCGCAGATATGTAAGAAACTCTTGATCTTTGATACACTCAACTTATTGAATGTCATGCGCGTTTTACGCGAAGTTATTACAAGTCAAGGTGATCATGATACCCTAACATTTAATCAACCAACTAATCATCCAATAAATAAGCCAGTTTAGCATGATTTTAGAATGCTTTCTTGAAAAATTATACGATTTTAGTTCGATGCATGTCGGCAACTCGGAGTCTTCGTAAAAATAGACTTGCTTGTTGATTCGTCAGTTTTTTTTTTAATAGCCAAGTTTACCGCAGACCCAACTAAAGAGAGGGTGGCTTTCAAATTACCCAAGTCAGAGTTAAGCTGGTTGGTTTGAACCCGATTCCACGGCCGTATGCTCCAGTCAGGAATAGAAAGCATTGCTTCCTGATAAGGGCTCAACCTTATATCGACAGAGCTTTCTAACTCGCTATGATGATTGAATACTTATTATTATTATTATTATTATTATTATTATTATTATTATTATTATTATTATTATTATTATTATTATTATTATTATTATTATTATTATTATTATTATTACTATTACTATTACTATTATTATTATTACTATTACTATTACTATTATTACTATTATTATTATTATTATTATTACTATTATTATTATTATTATTATTACTATTACTATTACTATTATTACTATTATTATTATTATTATTATTATTATTATTATTATTATTATTATTATTATTATTATTATTATTATTATTATTATTATTATTTTCTTCTTCTTCTTCTTCTTCTTCTTCTTCTTCTTCTTCTTCTTCTTCTTCTTCTTCTTCTTCTTCTTCTTCTTCTTCTTCTTCTTCTTCTTCTTCTTCTTCTTCTTCTTCTTCTTCTTCTTCTTCTTCTTCTTCTTATTATGTTTCTAATTTTTTTTGCTGCTTTTTTCGAGAGTTATATTAAATACATGCTCAAATTAATCAATCTTTTCAAACGCCTATACATCTAGTACATTCTTCTTACAGAAAATGGTGGAGTATCTACGAATAAAAGAAGAGAAACGAGGCTTTACCGGAAGTGCATTAAGGGTAGGTTGCGAAACATCCAACAGAATATTTCGAGTCATTACTACATAATTATTGTTTACCTCAAAATAATAATAATAAAAAAATTTAAAGGAATAAAGTTTTATCATAAACATGTCTCGGAATCTAGTAAGACATAAGACTGGTTACAAGCTATTATAATTAGAGTAAAAAAACCATAACGTTACTGATGATTCAAATGGAGAAGATGGAGAATACAAAAATAATATCAATGATAATTTTAAGTCGAAAAAAATACAAAACCGGCTTGACCGCGTGCCCAAAGTGTCTGATTTGTGAAGAGGATTGAATTGTCAGATTCTTTGAATGGTGCACTGATCACAGAGAGCTAAAGCTAGAGCTTCTTTATTCTGTTATGAATTGTCTTACCTAGAAATGCTTGGTTTATTGATATCAGGCATTGAAAGGTAAAACACGACGCTATTTTACTTTCTTAGTGGTAATAGCCCATCATCGCTTCCGTTTTCTTTCCCCCGTATAAGCGGTATTCCTATATATATTGATTTTCTTTCCTCCTTTGATAAAATTTTCCTCTCCTCTCCCTTCAACGCCTCAAAAGTAATATCTTAATTTTTGGTACCGTACTATCAGGCATGACTGAAAATAATAGATGCAACGCGACTTAAATTTTTTTTCCTTCCTTTTTTTTTGATAATCGATACCTACCCAATATCATAGTCATTTTTCTTTTTCTGTCCCACAATATTTTCAGTCAAACAGATTTGAAGTAAGCTTATAATAATTGTAGCCTTTGGCTATTGCTGAAAATATTTTCCAAATAATTTTGTGGTTTTCAAATCTCTCTGTCAGAGCTGGACAATGATTTTTATATCTGTAACTGAAATTTAATTAGAACAATGAAGACCTTATGCAAAGTTTGATAACAAACCAACGTTACATAATTTTATATCAAATTGTACCACGAGCCAAATCAGTTAATCGATAGAGGCATTCACACAATCTCGATTAAGATTCAAAGTCGTATCGGACATTTTTTAAGTGTTGCGGCCAGAAGATTAATCTACATTAATTCTAATGGTCATCAATAGTGTGGAGTCGTTATACCCTCTCGAGACTAATATTAATCCTAGACATCTGAAAGCGTAATCGATAAAATCTCCAATACAGCGTTTTTTTGTTTACTAAACAAAAACAGAAAAAAAAAAACAGGTGAGTTTGTTTACTTGAGAAAAAGGATTATTGAATGATGTAAGCGTGTCTCTAGGTTATTAACGTGTTTCAGTTTTTCGCTTTTATTTTGTTTGTTGTTATTGTTTTGTTTCTTTTTTTTCAATTGAGTGGAATTAAATTAAATAACCTATCAATATATCTGCTAACCTAAAGCAACAGTTCAACAAGAACAGCTAAGGCGTTGCCATTCATAATCTCTTAATAATGGGGCTGGGCGAAAAATGAGGACCATCTAACAGAGCATTTCTAGACCACACTGATAGAGAATTGTAAATTGCCCTAAAGATTGGAGCGGTAATATTATTTTTCACCATAATAGTGTTTTTGGAAAATTAAAGAAATGATTATCATTTTCTTAAAAGCAAGAGGTAAAGGTTCAAACTACTTCCTTTAAGCACAGCTGGGCAGAGATGGTAGGATTCCGAAACGGACTGATCTTTGTGAACTGAAAGTAGGCCTACAATGTAGACAGCAGCAGTTCTAAATTTAAAAAAAAAAAAAAAAAAAATTTGCTTGGACATAGATTCTAGATCGATGATCCAGATATTTACAGCAGCTAGACTCAAATCAAACGATTAAGATCTAGATCAAGATAAATCTAGAGTCAGCTTTTGGATACGATAAAACTATGTATCCCTTCTGTAAAATGATTTTAACATTTTATTCTTTGACATTCAGTTTGATGGGATAACTTTTTTTAAAGGAAAAAAAATCTTATACAGGCTATTTCCTGTCTATCATAATTCGCATTCATAACACATCGCAAATCACTAATTCCCAGCTGTTTGAGATTCACATTTTGCCCTTTTATTCAACAAAGGGCTGTAAATCTGCCTCAGCGGCAGGACAAGAGACACGTCCCCGTGAGCAGCTCCAGGACAGCCCAACCCACGGCTCGACTGTGACAAAACGGCGATGGGGCCCCGGCAAACGGATAGATCCTAGCAATGTGGATGATCTTATCAGGTGAGTTGAGCTACTGGTTCCATAGATAACCGTATGCACGTTCTATCGTTTTTTGTTTGTTTGTTTGTTTGTTTTTAGATAAGTAAGTACCGGCTCGATCTTTTTTTCACGAGTTACTTGAAATCAAGACACCACCTTGCTGAATTTTTTAGAGCCAGTGCGTTTGCTACATCAGAACTGTCAACCTAACATAACTCTCAACCCAAGAACTTAGAACCACTTACTGAGTGTCATATATATATGATATTTGTGGCATTGGTCCCATGAAGGTTCCCGACACTCTCAAATTTTGGATCTGCAAGAATGGCAAGAAGAGAACGAAGGATAGACCTCCAAGAGTGGCAACATTCACATGCTAGACAGAAAAGGTCAAACGGCACTGTTTCACATAAGGAGAGGCCACCGTGGCCTCAAAACACATCTGAAGCGGATGGGAATGGCAGAATCTGCGCAATGCCAGTGTTAAGCGACAGAAAAGACCCCAGTTCACATCCTTCAAACCTACCCCCACTTTGAGGAAGCCAGACTTCTTCAAGTTTGGCCAACGGAAGTTCCAGTCAACAAGAAGCTCTGAGAGTCTGGCGCCGAAAACTGAAAACGGCCAACTTCGTCGACCTAACCAGACTATCGATATAGCACAGTCAAAAAAAAAAAGACTGAACGCAGAAGAAGAAGAAAAAGAAGGAGAAGGATTTGCTTCAATTTAAACTTGATATCCCACTTTCTTTAAGTCTGCCATCGGCTCTCTGATCCCATAATCACCACAAATGTTTACAATAACGCTTAAGAAGCAGTGTGCTTCATGTGTAAATCCTAACATTCTGAGAGTATTTGTTACAAACAGAGCAGTAGCAGATTCTAACTCATTAAAATTTAGATGTACTTTGGTAAAGGAAAATACCTCCAAATCATTAAGTAATGCTGACAATGCTGCAGCTGTTTACTGTAACTCTCTGTAACTGCCACTGTTACAACAATAACAGCAAGATAACAACCATGTCCTACATGCATGTCCAATTCATGTAGAAAGTAAAATTAAAATAAAAAAAAAATGAAAGAAACTAGATCTAGTGGTGATATGTAGACTTATGATAAAGCTACCAAAAATGCTTACCTTGATTCAAACCTGCGACTTATTGCATCGGCACCCGTCACACTAACATGACTTGCACCAAATCATGATTTGGCCCCTTTTGTTTTGCTATAATCAGACTTACCAGTCCTTTTAATGACTACTGCTGGAACGACGACACCGACAGAACGACTACTACTACTACTACTACTACTACTACTACTACTACTACTACTACTACTACTACTACTACTACTACTACTACTACTACTACTACTACTACTACTACTACTACTACTACTACTACTACTACTACTACTACTACTACTACTACTACTACTACTACTACTACTACTTCTACTACTACCACTACCACTACCACTACTACTACTTCTACTACTACTACTACTACTACTACTACTACTACTACTACTACTACTACTACTACTACAGCTACTACTACTACAGCTACTACTACTACTACTACTACTACTACTACTACTACTACTACTACTAGTGCTGCTGCTGCTGCTGCTGCTGCTATTACAACTATTGTACCACTACTACAACAACTACTATTACTACTGCTGCAGCTGCTTCCAATACTATTACGACATCACCACTAGCATAATTTTTCTTCTTCTTTTCCCTCTTCTCCAGCTTCTTCTTCTCCTCCCCCTCCTCTTCCTTCTTCTTCTTCTTCTTCTTCTTCTTCTTCTTCTTCTTCTTCTTCTTCTTCTTCTTCTTCTTCTTCTTCTTCTTCTTCTTCTTCTTCTTCTTCTTCTTCTTCTTCCTTTTCTTCTTCTTCGTCCTCCTCCTTCTTCTCCTCCTCTTCCCCTTTGCCTCTTCGGCTTCATTTAGAGAGAGATGATTTTAAGTGCAGTATTATGATGAAGTTTTTTTTCAGTTGTAACGTATTTTTTTCACATTTTTCCAGACCAAATCCACGCAACTTCACAACTGTGGCCAATAGCGGCGTGACACGCTCCGAGAAACTGGTTGGCTGGATGCCTTTGGCGCACGATTTTTACTCCGTTGTCCCAGCCGAGAGAGTCACGGAGGAGGTTCTCGATGAAGTCCAGAAGATTGCAACAACCAGCGATGACCTTGCCGGTCTTGAGGACTGCTACAAACGCATTTGCAAGGTGAGCAAAGTGGTGACTATGTCCGCACCGGTATTAATTAACGAAAAATTTAACACCTATGATTGGCACAGGCTACGACACATCGTAAAATTCCTATTCCTCTATTTATAGGATTCGATCCTTTGAGTGATTTCTTGTGCGGATTTCTTCCTCTTCAACATTTCCCTTGAGAAACCGATAATTTTTTTTTGAAAAAGGAAAATGTAAGATAAAGTGTCTATCAGAAAGGTATTGTTTTGCACCCTATTCTAAGATATACGAACATTATCATCTTAAACGTCTTCTTCTTATCAAAGTTATAAAAAACCAAACTAGCATTTTTGGCACATGCAATTCTTTATTAAGTTCCATTCTTTAATTCTCTCTCATATTCTTACAGTGCTGAAAATATTCCATGACATTAGTCACTAGCTGATTTTTTTTCATATCATATCGATGCAAAGATTCCGGTTTAGTTAAAAACCGATACGCAATTTTAGATGTTTGTACGAAATCGACAATTCTGGCAATGATGTTGGCCCTGAGAAGAGTACAGGAACCAGGAATTCTGTTCTCCTTCCAAATTTGATCATCATATCTGGTATTTGGTATTCCGGTTTTCTTTTCAATAAAGTCTTTGAATTAGAAGGTAACATGTAAAGACTTTGTATCTCGGAGCGTTAAAGTGAATTAAATAAAATGGCAATAATTCCCAAATGGAATTAGCTTTATTTCGGGTCGATAAGTTATAAATAATGACCGCTGCAGCGCACAAAAGCAGAGATCTACAACACCCTTAAGAGTGTCCACATCTGGGAAGAAAACGGTCTGAGATATCTATTTGTCACTTTACGTCACTCATTAATACTTCTATCCCATTTAAAAAAAAATTCCCTAGTTTTTTTCATAACATTTTAGCAGAAAAAAAGAAGTCAAGGTTGTTGAATTCAAACTGTGACTGTTAATATCTATCTAAGTTCACTTCTCTTCTGTGAATTCATCTTTTCTGAAATTCACACAATGATATATAGACGTAAACAGCATGATTTGGGGACAATACAATAAGTCGTGATTTCATAAATCTTCAGTCACATAATCTCATTTACTTAATATACTTAAGAAAATATACAGCTCTCTTCAAATAAAACGGTTTTTTTATGCAAAGCTGACAGTAAAGTCTTATTCGT
>JAWDGP010000089.1:115000-137500 GCA_033675545.1 Elysia crispata | reverse complement strand
AGACAAGGTTTTGTTTCATGTCTCGAGATTTGGCGGAAGAGATCGGCTCCCATTTTGAACACTGCAGGGATTTTCCATGTAACCGGTGCCTTCAATTGAACGGGCTATATCAAACAACGAGCTTCAAAACAGATCTAATATCGCACTGAGCTTTCAGGCTAACCATTACATAGTCTTTGTCTCATATGTGTGGATCTATCATACAGATAAAAAGACCTGTATTAAGGTTGACTCGTTTAAGAACTTTAATAAGAAGGAAGGCGCATAATTTTTAATAATCATATTGATGATAATTTTCTTAAATGTTGTTTTAGAACTTGAATAAATACCTCAAAAGTTTACAGAACAAAGGAATGAATATCTCAAAGTGATTTTTGGGTGTCCGAGGTTTCCCCCCTCTCCTCTTTTGCCTTCACAATATTCAAAGTTTATCGCACTTGACCCTACCATCATTATTAATATAATGGAAATATTTATATCAAATGAAATTTTGATAGCATCTCGAAATTTGTACAATTTTGGAGCAAAACTATGAGAGTTTGATCGAGCTTCACTTTTAATCAGAATTCATCTTATTGTGTATTCTTGAACAATCAAACGTGACTCTGCAAATTATCGTAAGGTGTGGTCAATGAATGACGCTGATGATCAGAAGAGGCAACAAAAGAAAAGTCACGTCTGCTTCAAATTACTATCCATAAAGAGCATAGATAAGAGAACATGCCATGCGTCATCCCTGTGATTTACAGAGATTCTGTGGAGGACCTAATATCTTATCTAAGATCAATGTTCTAGATTCTTTCGTCTTTGAGGCGCATGATAAAACAACTTGAGTCTATGAGATTCAGATTGTCACTATAGATGATAAGCGAATAAATCGGTTCTGTATTGTCACAATAATAGCTATGAGCCATTTCTAGCTACGTCATCCAATTATTTCTTGGATTTAGCATTGTAAAGAGCCTTAGACAGATTTGAACGGTTAAGCCTTTCTAATAGCTCGAGTAGTTTTCAGTCGGTACTAACAAGGATACTTATCGCCATTCCATTCCGTCCCACAAACCTCTCTTTCAATCTAAGAATCTTATCGGACATTAAAAATGACCACTTAGCTAGGTTCTTCCTGTCTGACATAATTTGAGGTTTGCGCGTATGTCTCGTATGAAATTGGAATGCTTTTCACCCCATTAGAATACTCCAACTCCTAAACTTCTTAGAAACCCTGCCTTTTTCTATCATGCTTGCAGATAAAACATTCTTTTAAAGAGTTATTACAGACATAATTCTATAGCCAATTGAATACAATCTCGATACCGTTTTTGCCAGAAGAGATACAAGTGTTCAACAATAATAATAAAAAACAGAATTTTAGCGATGCTCTCTCACTTTTTGGAATATTTTACCCTGAGTTATCTACACTTAATAACTCGACAATTTTTTTAAATTATATCACTATACTATGATATGTACGATACGTGCTTTAATTTGAGCTTTATGCTTATTCACTAATCAATTTCAGGAAAGTTAAAAAAATAGGAAAGCAACATTCGTCGCAAAAACCATGCTTTACCTCCATAGTTTCGCTTTAAATTTCGCGAGTATCTAGACCAAGTTGGTGCGTTTGAGAAGTGATGACCTAAAACAAATGATTATGACGGTTTCAAATTAAACGCAAGATATTATGATATCCCCTTTGTTAAAGTTATTGCCTGTTACATTTGTACAGAGCTATATCATGGGAGGTGTTATACTCAATATGTACAAGGAATAGAAACCCAATGCTTTTTGAGGAGGATCCTGAGTGCTAGGTGTCGCTGCAAGCCTTTGTTTTGACCATTATAAAACCACGTCATATATCAGTAACATTTCAGATTAGTTCAGAAATGGAACAAAAAATGGGAAGAGACTGGGAGGCTATACATTTTGAACAAATATGCTGCTAGATCTTTGGAGGGGAAAAAATCTGAAATCGCGCGATGCATTGAATGTAATAAAATTCAATTTTTTTTTAATTGAATATTTATCTTTACCAAAAATTTGCTCTACAATTACTGTCAATCTCTAATAGAACCTGCCTTTCGTGACGGCCCATTAAGCGTGTGTTTTCCACATGTGACTTTCCTAGAATATATTCCAAGTTCATTTTATTTCTACTATTTTTTTTTTATTTTACACGAGGGAGTTAAAAGAAAAAAAAATAACACTAAATACCATCTAATTTCTCTTATTCATGTTTTCGCTTCTCAAACCTGTGTCGAAAAGCTATTTCAATACTAATTTTGTTTTCATCACATTAACAAGCAGCAAATTAGACTACTTAACGTGCTTCAAAAAGATTCCTATAGACATTCCAACTAACTCTACCTAAAGAAATTTTCTGGGTTTTTTTTTTTTTAATTATGGAGCAGATATTGTAGACCTGACTCATCATTGATGAAAAACTTGAAACCATCTCAAAAAAAGTTAATGTCGGCCTTACGACCTAATTGCTATCTCTTTTACAAATGCAACCGAATCAAAAGCATGTTTATATTTTTCATTTATTTCGTGCAAATAGTGAGGTTGAAAGTAAGGAAAATGTTCAAGCAATTTAAATTTCACGTATTTCAAACCAGCAATAAAGTCCCAGTTCGCATTATGTAGTGATCGATCGATTGTGAACTTGAAATGTAAGAGCCATGCTCATATGTGGGGAATACATAAAAGGTAATATGTAAATAATAACTTAAGCCCTAACCTTAAGAACAAGATGACCGTATTATAAATTATGCAATACTAAAAGATTCTTGTGTCAGGGAAAGAATTCAGATATCATGAACATAATTTAGTGAATTTATTGAACTAAATTAGCAGCGGTTGTTAAAACTCCCCTTTATTTACAGTAATATTTAATATTTCATGTGACGTAAAGGTAGTAGAGACAGACAACAAATTGTAGTTGCAACCACAAAATTGAATCCTCCCGTTGAAATCTTATGTTTCAAAACGACAACTGCGGCTGATACAGCTTAATTTGATGTGACTTATACCCTCAAAAGGTCAACCTAAATTTTAAAGATATCTCTAGCTAAATTTTAGTACCTCCTTTAATGCTTACAGACTATGTAAGGTTTTCGCTCATTTTCGAATGTCAAATAGTAGAACACTAAAAGTCCTACCGCTCTTTGTCCTTTTTTTTCCTTCCTCCCTATCTACTTGTCTGTGAAATGATAATTGATAACGACAAAAAACAGCAGCAATAGAGAGAGAGAGAGCAACAGCAGCAGCAGCAGCATGAGTAGCAGTAGTAGTAGTAGTAGTAGTAGTAGTAGTAGTAGTAGTAGTAGTAGTAGTAGTAGTAGTAGTAGTAGTAGTAGTAGCAGTAGTAGTAGTAGTAGTAGTAGCAGTAGCAGTAGTAGTAGTAGTAGTAGTAGTAGTAGTAGTAGTAGTAGTAGTAGTAGTAGTAGTAGTATTAGCTGTAGTAGGAGTAGTAGTAGTAGTAGTAGTAGTAGCAGCAGCAGCAGCAGCAGCAGCAGCAGCAGCAGCAGCAACAGCAGCAGCAGCAACAGTAGTAGTGGTAGTAGTAGTAGTAGTAGTAGTAGTAGTAGTAGTAGTAGTAGTAGTAGTAGTAGTAGTAGTAGTAGTAGTAGTAGTAGTAGTAGTAGTGGTAATATAGTAACACGAAGAAGAATAAAGAAGATAATGATGATGATGATGATGAAGGAGAAGAATAAACAATTGTATGATTAATTTACGCTTTTGTTTTAACACTTCAAATTTTCAAAGCTCGCTTATGAAAAAAAATATTAAAAATATTAATAAAACACAATTTCATGTTCTTTAACCCTTTCAGGTTTACGAACTTTTTAACACAAGAGAAAATCTGAATGACGCTAAACCGAAGCAAACATTTGTTATTTCCATCACCAATCGCGTCACATCAGATACAGTAAATATGAAACGCCGAAAACCTTAACCCTCTTCTTTTATCAGTCGTGCGGCTTTTGAAATTTTGCAGAGCTCTCTAAATAGCTTTCTGACAATTTTAACAACCTTTTCTTCCTTTCTTCGTTACCTAGCTATTTTTTAAAATCAATTTCAATAGACTCGTTCTCCTATTTGACTTTCATCTAAATTTTGGAATTCATGTTTGATCCAGACCTGATCATTCCAGACTGGGCTTTTTTCCGGTAGATAGACACTTGAAGCCTATTTGGAAAGTAAGATTCAATGGAAAAAGAATCAAGTTTGTATTTGATAAAATTTATTTTTCTCTCGTTTCATGAGTAAATAAGATTTTACAATTTTACAAGAGCTAAAGCAATAGCATCAGAATGAGAAACGTAAGCTGAATAGAAGAATTGCCGATACTTTCGCTGAATTGAAGTGCGCAAATTTAAGTAAAAAAAAGCATAAAGGAGAAAAGGATTATCTATGCTAAAACAGGACATTATCAAAGGCCTTTTTTTTTTCAAATTGTACTGGTTGTTCGATAGAATTCATGACTTAAAACTAGGTAGCGCTGGCATGACTCCTCTCTAAACAGTACTGGATTTGGAAAGATCAAAGCAATTCTGTTCTATAATAGAGCTGTGAATCCGGAAACACTAGTGCCTAAATATTTTCTACCCATTCTTCGGGCGACATATTTTTACACGACTTTTACAACCGGAAATGAACATCTAATTTTATCAGGATATTTAAGGCTTCCAGATGCTATTTCATTTCGTATCTTGCAAGCAGAACAAAACGAAAAGTTTATCTCTTTCTTTTTGTCATAACTTTTTATATGCTCAGTTTTGCAAGGCATAAAAGAATACTTTATCATCAGAAAATTAAATCTTATTAATAGAGTTCTATGCCTTTACCAAATATTACATGAACATAACGAGGAACCAGTCATACGTAATGCATAAATACAAGTGAACCTCATAAATCTAATTTTGTAAAAACTGTCGCTCGTGATCCACTTGTAATGAAACGTAAATACAACTAATTGCATAGGAAGGATACAAAACAGTTATTTTCTTAAACTTAATTTCCTTACCACATTAAATGCGTATCTGAAAGGAGCTAGCTAATTATTCAAGTGAAAATAATTCAGGCCTTTTAATGACATCCGAGAGTTATTACTGAAGTTTATTAATAATAATAATATTACGATGCGACTTTCCTACGAATCCAAAATCTCTTCTTTATATCAGAATAATCCTACGCCATGTTATGGATTCCATCTTAATTGATTGAACTTAATATCGTGATTCGTTATTGGCAGTATTATGAAAACGCCTTGGCATCTCTATATGTTAGCATTATTTATTTAATGTGCCCATATTTCTTTTTAAACTGATAATGAAATAAATCCAAATGTCATCTTTGGACTGAAAAAAAAAGATATTTATCGGTTAATTCATGCCATACTTGTGTGCAATAGTCTAATACGGTTGTCATGCGTGATATAAAAATATTGGCGATGAGCATCGTTGGGGTTAGAAAATATAATTTACTATTTTAGGAAACTTTTCTTCCAAACGATTGAAAAAAGAAAAAGAAAGGAGGAATCAAATAAAAGTAATATACAGAGAAGAGATAAGAAGAGAAAAAAAACTTTGGAAAATATACAAGCAATGTATTTTGGAAATATAACGGATTACCACCTATGCTATCGCTTATACGGTATGAGAGGAAATTAGGAAATCATTTCAACAATTGCGACGTGTTTCCAATTATTTTGATTGAATACTTCATACTCCAGAAAAAAACAACTTGTCAGCTGCAATGCCGGAAACACCTAGATGTAATACACTCCCCTCTCCCTCTGCTAATATAAGGTTCACGCCAACCTCATTCCCTCCACATTACGGGCACGGTAGACACTGATCTATCATCACGATGTATCGATCATCGCTAGCATCAGGGCGGCTACAAAGCGACTCTTGTGACCTCGGCCAGGGATTCTCCCCCCCCATCAGCGGCTAAACAAGATTAACACAAGAAATAGCCAGAATCTAGTAATGTTGATGGCGCTGATCAGCGTACCAGATGCGGACGTGAGGTTGTGGATTACGCCCTGACTACCAGTGGGGTTAGAATCTTCGATAACTCTAGTGGAGAGGGCAAAATAGGCGGTTCTGGATAATAAAGCACGTTACTGAATTGCAGGTTCGACCGTTTCTCTGTAGATCTGTGAGGCTAAACCCACGGATAGCAAGCCATTTACGTGGTGTCAAGTTATCTATCTTTTGGTCTATGTCACCTGTTTATTGATCTCATTCTACTCCATTATCAGACCAAACTATGTTAAGGTATGCCGATCGATTTATTTATCTGCCTATCCATTAATCTATCCATTTGATTTTGTACCTATCTGTGTCACATGCTTTCCTTTCTATCATTACCTTTCCTCTTTTCTCTAGCGGACTTATCCATGAGTCTGATTCTGTGTGGTGGAATTATCCATTGAAAACTTAATTTTCCTCTCTCTCTCTCTCTCTCTCTCTCTCTCTCTCTCTCTCTCTCTCTCTCTCTCTCTCTCTCTCTCTCTCTCTCTCTTCTCCCCTACCTTCCGACTTCTATATTCAGCTCCCGCTACTCCTCCCTCTACCCTGCTAAGCATGTTCCTGGCCATCGAGCTGATGACATCCACTGCGTCAGGCGACAATCCGCTCCTGCCCAGGAGCACTTGGTTTAGCTTGGTTGTCACCACAGGATAGGAGCACACACAGATAATACCTTGGTCATGACTGTATACACAGAGGCGATTGGGCTGGGAAGAGAAAAGGGATTAGAAAGGTGTTTAGAAAAATCTCGGTAAACGATGGTAATGGCTGGCTAGATGTGAAGAAGCAGGTTGATACATGGAAAGACAACAATAAAATCATTCATGGTTTTCAGATTGGATAGAAACCGTGGGTTAAGATACATTAAGAAAGAAAACCTTCCTAAGGTGCGAAATCACGAAAGGATGAGAGAGGTTGACATAGCCAGAGGAAAGCGAGACACAAAGTTAGAGCTAGAAGAATGTATCAAACTTCTCAATAATTTTCATTTTCTCTTGCGTCTTTACATTTCTGAATGCCACACCTTTTTTTCTCTTTCCAACTTTATTACATTCTTGGTTATTTAACTACCCTTATGACTCTTTAAATAAAGTATATGGGGTGAGAAGGTGTGATGTTGTTCAAAATAGTCTAATACGGTTGTCATGCGTGATATAAAAAAAAACTGATGGTGAGCATCGTTGTGGTTGTGCAGAGCGATAAATAGAATTTACTCTTTAAGGAAACTTTTCTTTCAAATAATTGAATGTATCAAACTTCTCAAAAATTTTTATTTGCTCTTGCGTCTTTAAATTTCTAAATGCCACACCTTTTTCTTCTCTTTCCAACTTTATTACATATTTGGGAATGTAACTACCCTTATGACTCTTAAAATAAAGTATATGGGGTGAGAAGGTGTGGTATTTATCAAAATCTTGAAAAAAATATTATCAAAATGATCATAACGTGTGAGTATATTGAATTGAAAAATAATCGTGCAGCATAAAAAATAACTTTAAAGAAGTAAACTTTGTTTTCCGGGAAGACTATAAAATTGCTCTTATTTGAAATAGTATTCTATAGATGGAAATTTAAAAAAGGAATGAACACAAAGGAAATTAGCGACAGAGTAAGTGTCTCACCTGATCTAGAGGAGATGGATAAAGAGATGTGGAGAGAGAGAGAGAGAGAGAGAGAGAGAGAGAGAGAGAGAGAGAGAGAGAGAGAGAGAAAGAGAAGGGAACAGAGATATGAAACGAGATAATTAGTTCAATAAATAGATAAATTAACTAATTGGTAAGAAAGAAGGAAATGAGACAGGCAGACGGAAAAAAAATTATTGAGGCTTAAAAAGCAACAGTGTCTAAAGACGTGAACAAAAAGGAGGATTTTGCTTTCCAAATTTTTGATTGAAATTATGTTTGAGATTGGTTTTGCCTAAAAACTAGTTGCTTTTGAAGCATACCATACCTCTGAAGTTTTAATTGCGTATACACCACAGGAAGTTATGTTGCTTCGAGGAAAAAATGTGTGAAACAGATGAAATTCACCTGCTTCAGTGCTTCGGTTATATGTGAGGGTGCGGTCTCAAATCATCTGCGACACACTCCTATCCTTCAAGTTTTGATCTCTCTGATCTTCCCATAATGGAATACTGGAATTTCTTTAAAAAAAAAAAAAAAGGCTGGGGCCAAATTAAAGACGTGAACAAACTTTCCAATGATAGCAAGTTAAAGCATTTAGCGTGGGCTACGATCATCCCGAACTTTTTACCAATTTCATTAATGCCAAGCTTCATAATAAAAACACCCATCCACTACAAGCTGTCAGTGAAAAAAGAGTTTGTTTAGTCCATAGCTATATAAAAGAATAGAACAAAGGCATTTCACAACAAAATACAATGCTAGGTTTTCGACGAATAAAAATTAGTTGGCCTAAAACAATTACCAGGGACACCAGATGAAATTGGAAATCAAACCTTTCAAAGTTTTAGGATGGAATAATAATCTACAAAAGTCAATTCTTATGTCCGCCAAATGCAAAGAAAACGAATCTCAATTTTTTTTCCATCCATGGAGTATTTTTTTTTTAATAATTATGGTTCTCTAATTGTGATCCCGCCCCCTTTCACCAAAGGGAGATAGCTTTAGATAGAGACAGAAATAGATAGACAGAGAGACAGAGAGAAGAGAAGAGAAGAGAAGAGAAGAGAGAGAGAGAGAGAGAGAGAGAGAGAGAGAGAGAGAGAGAGAGAGAGAGAGAGAGAGAGAGAGATAGGCGAATTTATCAAAGGCAACTACATCTTATGGAAATAAAAATTGTGTAATATAGATCGGGAACTAAAATGTTGATACACAATGATGAGAGTAGAATGTTTAAACGTATAATTCTTCAATGACATTCGTCCTTTTGTCTGTGTGTCTGACTTTCTGTGTCGGTGAGTGTGTGTGTGTGTGTTTCTCTCTCTCTCTCGCTTTTCTCTCTCTCACTCTCTCTCTCTCTCTCTCTCTCTCTCTCTCTCTCTCTCTCTCTCTCTTTTGTCTATCTGTCTGTCTGTTTCTCCCCCCTCCCCTTTTTTTACTTTCTCACCCAAAATTATGTTAATATGAAACAATCGTTCTCTATCAGGGATGGAAAAGAATCATCCAATCGGTATACTGTGTCATAGATATTATAGCTTTGAATCACCACCTAGGCCTGCCATTCCATATTTAGTAACAGATTTGAAGATGATTTATGCTTTGAAATGAAACCTAAATTCTAGACCTAGTGCCAAAATATTCTAATTCCAAACACTTGGGGAGGCAAGAAGCGTTTTCAACATATGATGCCTCTCATTTAATCAATTTCTAAATATCGATGAGCCGTAATGATTGGCAACAAGACACAGTCTCGAAAGACCCCATATACCGACTTCACAAGAGCGCGATGGGAAAAAAATAGTATGGAATAAACTAGATCTAGAGACTGAGAGAGCATAAAAAGAGCTATTTGTGCATCTAAACAAACTGGATTGACTTTTTGAAGCTATGTCCGAATATAGATTTTAAAAGAGAATTTAGGAAGATTATGTTAAGCGTTATCCGCGTGTTTAAGATAGATGTTGGTTCAGTAGCAAGCTAAAGTAAATAAATTCTTTAAAAAAATTATTTCTGCAAATAATTATGTTTATCTCTTTTTCTTTCCTCTCTTCCTTTCTCTCCCTGTCTCCTCGCCCCCAACTTCCCCCTCCTCTCTCTCTCTCTCTCTCTCTCTCTCTCTCTCTCTCTCTCTCTCTCTCTCTCTCTCTCGCTCTCTCTCCTCCAAATAAACGACCAACTTTTTAGGTAAACTCTAAAGTTCATTACATTTACCTAATTTTGTTTCTGATCCGACATTCTGCTAGGGTAACGTGGAATCCTTGTATGGCCTCCTTCCCAACAGACGAGCTAACCAGCTGAGTAGACGGGATATTGGCTTCACAGTTAGGTGAGTTCACTTCATTCGACCTGTCTTTCCTTCATGAGGTTTGGGCCTCGTACAGACATAAAAGAAATAGAATTTACAATGGAAGAAAAAGCTGTATTGTGTACAGCTAATTTTTTTTTTTTTTTTTTTTTTTTTTTTAATTTATTACCCTATTTTCAATTGAAAATTAAGATAAAGACTTATGGAAAGGATAATTCTTATCTAGAAGTCAAAACCCTTATTTTTTGTTTTCTTGCTTTTGCTATTTTTTGCTGTTTTTTTTTTAATTGATCAAAAGCCATCGCTACCACAACAAAATGAAAAGTTGGGAAAAGAAAAAAAATCTAATTAAATTCGCATTGACGCATTCATATTAATTCAGAACAAAATGGAGATAACCTTCATAATTCAGCAAAAAGCATTGCAGCGAAATAGCTATGTTCACTCTCTTTGGGAAATTATATAAACGATACTTGCTCACAAGCTAGTGCATAAGCAACCCCGCATTTCAAGATAGCATCAATATGCTGTAATGTATTGCAGTCTAGTACCATAACAACTGCAATCAGAGAAAAAGACGCTTCGAGTAAAACTATTTTCTGAAGACTAAACCCAATGCAAAAAGAGTCATTGATTTGCTACTAACAGTTTCTGTAGCTAAACTAAAAAATAACTATTATGCTATGATGCTATTATCCCAGCGCCTTATGTTGCAGTTTCTTTAATATCACAGCTATTATCATAGTTTTTGTATAGCGCCATGCACTGGGAAGAATTACGTTGTTTTTTTTTTTTTGCACTTTCAGTGCTGAGCCTGGTCTAAAAGGTCACACATACACAATTTGCAATGCCAATATTGAGTTAATATACTCAAATGAGGCAACAGACCCACAAATAAGTAATTATATTGAAAATCATTATATTAATCACTCTTTCAGTAGTAATGTTGAAAACCATTTTCAACAACGCAAAGCTTTTTTCGGACCGAAAGAGAGAGAGAGAGAGAGAGAGAGAGAGAGAGAGAGAGAGAGAGAGAGAGAGAGAGAGAGAGAGAGAGAGAGAGAGAGAGAAGAACAAGAGAGATAGTGTAAGAAAGTTAGAGAGGGATGGAGAGAAAAAAAGAGGTGCAAAGCGAGACAGAGAGTTAGAGAGAGAAAGACAAAAGAGAGAGAGAGAGAGAGAGAGAGAGAGAGAGAGAGAGAGAGAGAGAGAGAGAGAGAGAGAGAGAGGGAGGGAGGGAGGGAGAGAAGCAGACAGACAGATAGAGACAGGCAAACAGACAGACAGACAGACAGGCAGAGAGACAAATACAGACAAACAGACAAAGATTCAGGAGACAGAGAACAGGGAAAATTAAGTGAGAATTAGAGATAAAGGTATCTTGTAGACCCATCATGAAGATTTGCACTACATGTGTAAACGATACGTACTATTCATGAAGATATAGTAAAACATAGAGTGGTTTTTGCTAGTTATATCGATCCTAAGAGGTTTTTTCTCTAGAAATGGTACAGGCCCAGATACATGTACTTAAAGTTATTGCGAAAAATCATAACAATTTCGGCTGGCGGCGTCGCATCATGCCATGAATACAACTGATTAAATGGGTCCTGACACCTCCACCAGATGGCCCAGTAGGAGATCATAATGAAAGGTTTCGACCTTTAAACATTAAAACGTTGTTTGAGGTAGAACTTAAGCCATATAAACCCTCATCATAACTATAAGTTTATAGGTTTATCAAGGAAATTTATACCCTTTGATCCAATAGAGGCAAATACTAAGATGTTCTGTGTTCAAAACATATTTTTTATAGTGGATCGATTAAAACTATTCTTTTGATCCACTTTAATAAGACTTGATTCTTTAGATTTTGTCTCATATGTCTATCTTGAGTGTATTCTGGGTTAATGGCCTCTTCTGTTTCCTCATCTATCACTTATACTTTCAGTTATCTCAATCAAACTCTACTTATTCTAACATCTGTGGTTGTTTGATTTGATTGCTTATTCTTTTCTACCGCTTTTACTTCTACTACTACTACTACTACTACTACTACTACTACTACTACTACTACTACTACTACTACTACTACTACTACTACTACTACTACTACTACTACTACTACTACTACTACTACTACTACTACTACTACTACTACTACTACTACTACTACTACTACTACTACTACTACTACTACTACTACAACTACCACTACTACTACAACTACCACTACTACTACTACTACTACTACTACTACTACTACTACTACTACTACTACTACTACCACTACTACTACTACTACTACTGCTACTTCAATTACTACTACTACTACTACTACTACTACTACTACTACTACTACTACTACTACTACTAGTAGTTTTTTTTTACCTGCAACAACTATTTTTGGTTTGCTAAACCTACTTCCGCTAGTACCAATGCTATTACCTGCTGTTTAGTGCTGAGGCTGATAGATTGTACTAGTTCACTTTTGTGATGTCATGATACTAGTGTTTGTATTACTGCAGTTGCTTGGCGACCAGATGTAATGATTCAATAATTATTTCGTTTCCTGTTTCACTTAAAGGAAAAAAATGCGCGAATATTACGTTGAATGGCTCGCAATAAGTAGAGGAATATTAATTGGGGTATTTATCTTTTTCCAAAGGAAATGATCTAAAAGCACTTGATTTAATTTTGTTTGGGCTATTTACAAAACATAAGAAGGTAAAATGCTTGGTGGAAAGAAATGGCATTCTGAAACTTGCAGAGAAATAAAATATAAAATTAAAACATTTTGAGATGTAAAAAGAAAGATGTTGCAAGCGATAAACACACGCAATCAGCACGAATAATTTCAGCCTCTTTGCAGTTTTCGTAATATATTTAGTAATAATTAAACTAAACAATATTTGTTTGTATGATTATTCTAAAACTAACCGGTGGTCACGTTTTTGTAAACTAATAGTTATACATTCATGAAAGATTGCAGTTTTTTCTTTAGTCTTAAGTGTTGTTCATCAAAAGAAATAAAAAATTATAAACTTTAATTCTATATTTGTTTCTCTCTCTTTCTATCATCTCACACACACAAACACACATATATATATATAAATATATATATATATATATATATATATATATATATATATATATATATATATTCATACAATTTCATTTACCGATTTTATTGGTATGTGATTAAGGCTTTTTCTTAGTGTTGTGATGTTCTAAACCAAATTTCGAACATGCACTCTACCTTTTCATATTTTTTTACTCTGTATCGATGTAGAAACGGCTTATGACGTATACACACCAGATGTTGTGTAGTCTAACAAAATATGGCCTTTTATCAGTGTCTGCTTCAGTTGATCTCACATGAGGCTACACCTATTAAGAATTCAAGTAGATAAGTAGGCAGGAAGAAAAACCTCTTGAAGCCAAAAATAGCTCCTTCGTTGCCACAAATAAAGTTTAATAAGATGAGGTCTGAGTAATGTAAAGCTCACTGTTTTTGCCGGGAACTAATTTTAGCTTCTTCTCGAAGAACTTTACATTCTTAAAATTACTCATGTGGCAGTTTCACGATCACCTTTCTTTATCTATTTCATAACGAAAGTTAAGCGCAGTTTTCGTCACGGATAGTGTAGGTCCGATTTCCACTGGCCTGCCCCATATTTTGAGTATATAACCTAAGAGCTTTTATTTTAAATACTGATGCACTAATAGCATGAAAAAAATACCATTCGTATCCATCAGCACCACTCCCTCACCATCATCATCATCATCATCACCACCACCACCACCACCACCATCACCCTCATCATTACCGTCAAAAATTAAAACACAACAACAATCGTCAAATCAATCTTATGACGATAATAATCTTTATTATTATGTATCACATCATTATCCTGTATCATCCGCACCATCATCTTTATCATCAACATCATCACATAACCATCACTATAAATATTAGCACCAACAAAAGAAATGACAAAAATATCAACTGCAGCAACTGCAACACCAATCTTTAGAGTAGTAGTAGAAGCAGTGACAATAGTAATAGCCTTACAGTAAGGTAAAAGATTATACATTCTTCTGACACGTTTGGAAAGGCGTTGAATGAGGATTTATTTTCCTTTTCATTCAAATAATTTGCAGAAGAAACTGATTTCTTTTGAATTAAAGCGAAGCTCTTCGAAATTTCCTAGCAACTTCAAGGCAGAGTGTTATTGATTTTCTTGGGCAATTTCCTGGTATTGTGTTTTTCATTTATTGGGAACTTTCGCGTAACAATTTAGTTGAGGAAGGCACAGTAGTCTTGCAGGGAAAATTTCTTTTTTTTAAGTTGCATTGAAGTATCCAATTCGTTTACCCCATTCATACGCCACCTTCAAGAAAATTTCAAATCACATTCATCCCTGAAGCAAACCGTCAGATTACAGGATATTATGTCTTTGGTCTTATTTGTCGGTTTCGAGTTAGATCTAGGTTTGTGATTGTTTTTTCTATAACTTTGATAAAAAGATTATAATTGTTTCATGGTGGAAATTTATCTTGTTGTGATCTGTACTACGAATTTTTATCAATTGAATCATAGATGGCTTGCCAATCATGCTTGAAACTATTAATAAATAAAATGGAGAAGAAGAAGGATGCGAATAAAGCCTGGTGTAAGAGTCAAACCGCCAAGTCGCTTTTATAAACTATTGTTGTTTTTAACACACCCAAAACAGTTTAATAAATTCTATGAATTTACACCATTTCATTTCAGGCAAGATTTGGACCTACAACTGCTATCCTTTATATTCACTTTAGAATAGCTGCTATTCAACAATAATGCGTCGTTTCGGATTTCCCTGATTTTCAGAAAAACCTGTCCAAATTTTCAAAAGAAAGAAAAAGAAAAAGAAAAAAAATCTAAAAAGATCATACAAATTAAAGACATTTTGCGGATTGTTTAAAATTATGTCAAATTTAATACTATTTTAGGCTGAATTAATAATCTGATTTCTGTTCCAGCGCACTTTTCTACGCTAAAGAGTATATGTTTCATGAGTTTGCTTTCATTTCTTCCATGGAAACGTTCTAACCATTTTCGATTCTTAGTATACACCCGAAGAGAACACAAAACAGAGAATACTGTGATTGAGTCTCTTTTTTTTTGTGACAGAGACTGAACAGATTCAACGAATTTTCCCTCCTGTTTCCAATTCCTTGTATTTAAACATTCGGTTTCCCAGACCATTACTGAAGTGACCAGCAGGGAGTAAAGCCAAGAGTAAAATAATGTATTAGAATGTACAAGTCACGAGATGGCTTGTGTCGCCCCATGTGATCCATAGTAAATCACAGCAAGAGGATGAAAATCAGCTCTTAATATAAAACTGGGTTTCCGCGTTTTGTCTAAAAACTTAAATAAAATGGTTAAGACCAGTAATAGTTTTACGCTTGTAAATTATTGCTTCCATAAACACAATAATAACCTTTTGCTTAGTACTCGGACGTAGATTCAACGAATTTTGTTCCCTTGTGCAACAGAGTCAAGATGTTTAAAAACGAAGAGGGGAAAAAAATATAAGCAAACAAAAAAAAAATTACGTTTTGAAATCGCTGCTCTTAAGAAGGCAAAGTGTGTAAAACATTCGAGATTCATTTGGTTACTAGACCCTTAAGTGGCCAATTCTCTCGCCAAAGAAGTTGATACTATTTATTACACATTTTCCGTGTCCATGAAGAAAACTTATCACAGAGCGTCTAAACTGGCACTTAGAGTACGAAGAAGAATAAGTCAACGAAAACATGTTAAAAATTGGGGCAAAGGGGGGGGAGGGGGGGGGGGGGGCTCCATGACAGTTATTGTTGGTTCTCATAAATAGTTGTATTTTGGTTTTCTTGAAAGACACTTTCGATTATTATTTTAGTTAAGTAAAAATGTATGAGCCCAAAAAGAATCGGAACTGTCCTATAGGATTTACTTTTCTCTTAAGTCAGCCTATTGTCTATATGCTATTCGCAACAGGATATAAAAAAAACTTCACTGATCTCGTAAATTTAGAGAAAAAAAATTGAGAGAACATCTTATAAAGCCTGCCGTGAAATGATACCGCACTGCTATGTTATAAGAGAAAGGAAAAGCAAAAAGGCTGTGGGTTACAAGGATTTATTTTTCTTTTGTTTAATTGAAATAAAAAGTTCCAATCATATCTCAATGTCAGGCATTTTTTTTCTGAATAAAAACACGTCTTTTTCAAGGCTGTAAATTTTTTACGGCTAGACTTCAAACCGACACTCCAATATTTTGAGAGACAATGAAAAAAAAATATGTTTCCATGAAATTTTAGCATTCTGTAAGTAACATTCACTTTTTTTAATACCCCCAGGAGCTATCGGAATCCAGCTAAAGCTGAGATTTTAGCCGAATTTCCGGACCCGATGAATCATGGCCGACCGAAGACGGTGCCAATTCAGCGGCCTCTGGTTCCCAGCCCATATTTCTTTCAACACAGTGGCCTTACTGGCGTCTCGCCGTTCAAACACCATACCTTACAGTACCGACAACACGCTAGAACTGCAGCGCTTGTCCAGTTTGATGGTGAGTAAATGAAAAACTGTAGAGACTATTACAAAAGAAAACTAACAGAGGATTTGAGGTTAATTGAATGGTTCGACCTGAATGTAATAATTTTATTTTCTCTCTGATTTTAAACGGATGGTATTCGAACCAGAACCATTTTTATTCGATGGTTCGGTAAATCTTCAGTGAAGTGAAAACAAATAGAACAATAAACCCTGATTGTGACAGTAAGAAAACGGACACTTACATCTATTAAGGCGTAATAAACATTGAGTCTGCAGTTTTTGATAGGCACTTTCCTCAGGAAGCTAAGAGAAATGCGAGTTTGGTCACATTTTTTAGTTTTTTCTCTGTTCACTTTTCAAAAAAATGCTCCGCTATTTTTCAGTTTCTTCCCGTAGACGAAAGAGTATTCGTATTTTAACACTATAAAAACAACGTTATGTAAATTCAGTATTGTTTGAATTTCACAATGTGTTACTTTGTAAACCGTCTTTTACTTTTTATTTTCTAGTGAAAGTCTTAACTTGTGAATGAGTTCATCATCATTTTTGCTTTTTTACACCTCGACAAGATCATCACCTGGAGCTTGCACTTTTGAATATCCTTACTAATGAAAGTGAAAGGAATCGATACTTGTACTATATTGCAACATAAAGGGCTGAACCTAAATCGCCGTTGTGTACACAAAACAAGGAGAAAGGAAGTTCAAAACAAATCTGTACAAAAGTACCCTAGACTAAGATTCTAGGACTATAAATGATAACGAAAAATGCTTTTGAATGCATGGAACCAGTTCTCCCATCCCAACACGAGCAAGGAGATTGAAATTCTTTCATATTATGAATCTGAATCTTGTAACACTTCGCAATAGTGCAATCTTCCAGGACCCAAAAAAAGACTTGTCTATACTTGACCTAACAGGCTTTACAAAAGTAAAATGATTGACTTCTTTGGTTGATTCCGACATTTCTACCGCATCTCTTTACAATGGAGCCAGATTAATGAGGGCCATCTAATCGAGTATTTCTAGAGCACATAGGCCTTCAGATTGGAGTAATGCTATCATGTTTCTTCCAAAATACTGTTTTTCGAAAAGTAAAGGCAAAGATATGATTATTATTTTCTTAATTAAAAGAAAAAAGTAAATAGGTGAACTACTTCTTGTAAGCACAGCTGGGCAGAGAAGGCATGAATGATACTGAAAGTAGGCCTACAATGCAGTAGGCGGTAGTTCTAAAACCAATCTGGATTAGATCTAATGCTACTAGAAAAATCTAAAAAGTAAATGATCAAAAGATGTTTCTTAGGCTTAGATTCTAGATCTAGGGCCTAAATATTTACAGCAGCTAGACTCAAATCAAAGGGTTAATATGTAGATGTAGATAAATCTAGATTTTACTTTAAGGCTTAGAATTTCAAAAAGATTTAAGAGGCTTATAAATAGTCTTCCTAGATTCTGATTTTAGAATAATTATTGTAGGGCCTTGAAATATATAGAATCTAGATACAGATAGATACGTGGGGCGTATATCTGGATCATGTTAGTAGGAGGATAGATATGAAGACTATTTATAAGCCTATATAATACACACACGCACCCTAGTTTCACTAAATTGACATCAGAACCTTATTCGTAGACCGGGTTCTTCGGCTTATATGTTTAATTATAGACTAAATTCTTGTTGCACAAGTTTTTATCAACCGCCCACTGGGAGTACTATTAATTTTCAGAGAAAAATCAAATATTGTGACCTTTTGGCAGAACTGAACAAGAAAAATTAATGATGCACAATTATGATAATCTCGTTGGGCTCTTTAGGGTAGGTTCTTTCCTTCCGTCCATCTCAATTTTTCCCCAGGTTCTTTGATCGTGTGATTATCTATTATTGGACATGAGCATTCTGCGATATAATATGCAATAATTAGAATATCGTATGTTTGAAGCGGCCTGTAATGCCAAAGATGAGCAATAATAACACGATGCTGAAGATGTTTTTATTACCATCGTAGCTTATGCTGAAGTATGCTTTTATCATATCATCATTATGAAGCTCAATCGATACATCTCTGGAGTTTCAACTCCCTAAGCAAGCCTAATTAGGCCAATTGAGTTGTTTCGCATTTTCTCTTTCTTTCATTGAAAAGGCTTTCCCATTTGGCATTAATATAATTAGAATAACTATCCATTGACATTCCCAGAAATCACGTTGAAAGTTGGTCTTATTAATGTCTGTCTAAAACTCTTGGCCCTTAGGGTGTTTTCGTAAGCAAAGTCATTAACTCGTAAATTCTTAAAACTGCTTAATGGTTATTACTGCAATCAGGACCTAATATTTATTTTGCTATTTTAAAAACCTTTTGAATATTAATGACATTTCGTTCGAGGAAAGACCTTGAGACGAACATGTCTATCACACAGGTGTGTGTTGTTTATACTAATTTTGATGTCTTATCTAAATCTATGTAGAATCTGTACCTCGATTCCAGTATCAGAACAAAAATAGTCGGGTGCAAAGAATAAGGCCTTTATTTTAATGATTTTCTATAGAGCTGACGACATTTTTAACATGACAAATGACAAAGATAGCTTTTGAAAAATCGATTTATCGTTTTGGTATTTTCTCCTAGATTTCACTACAACCTCTTTGCTAGTCCCGAACTACTTTAAAGCTTCCATTTTCGTTTGAGATCGATTTGGTTAGTACTCTGCTCGAACGAAAAGGTGAATGAACAAGTAGTTCCATACATGCTGGAGAAGTTATTGACTTTGAGATTTTTTTTCCGTCTCGGTGGTCTTACTATACTGGTCTTATAAAATATGTCAGTAAAAAAAGGATGGCATGACGTGAAAGATTAGGTAAAAAAAACTTGACAACTGACAGTCAAAGTCCTGTAATGAAGTTCTGTAATAAAGGATGCGAAAGTACAAAACCAAGTAGGATGAAGAGATTAAATATACTTCAACTTCCACTTTATACTGAATTTTATTTTCTAAGTCAATTTTTGATACGTCATTAGTTTAAAGTACGATCATTTCTTTGGGCCTTGACATTTTTAGTTCATGCTGGCGTGAAATTAATGTCCTTTGGCAAACACAGAAGTTGTATTATGGGAAAAGATGTCGTATTTTTTTTTGTTTAGCCTCAAGTTAAAAATTAGTCTCCTAGTTTCAGACTAAAGAATTTTGTCACGATAGTGATTACCAGAATCAATGTTTCTTTCTGTCTATCCAAATTTCCTACACGTTATTATATATCATTCCATTTACATTTTTGCAAGGCACTGAAATATTATTATAAAAGAGAAAAAATGGTTTCGTATGTTGCATGAAGAAGACAGGTAAAATAAGCCTTTGAAAATAGTGTCTGTTGCTCCGAGTAAACATGGATATAAAACATGCAATATCTATTGTTCTTTCGTTGTCTTTCTACTGATGTACATTTTGTCTACCATAAATTATTTGATTCAAAGTTTTATTTTCACGGTAACTGTAGGTATTTAAAGGTAGAGAAAACAGAAATCTAGTTTTATTCAATTCCACCAATTTTAAGCTTATGCTTAGAGAACGTACACCTCAGGCAGTTTGTTTCGAGCAAATGTTCAACTCTTCCTTTAAAATATAAAATAACCCTCGAAAATACTCATTGATTTAAGATAGTACTGAAAATATCAGAAACTATTGATTATCATGATGTCAGAAAATTCTACTTAACACTCTAAAAAATTTGTTTTGTGCAACAGAGAAAAAAAAAGGCAAGAAGAACGAAATAAAAGTATTGCGAATAGTGACAGCAAATCGCATAAACTAGACCTTGTTCTCTAGTGGAAATATGTGGCTAGCATCTAGGCAAGCTAGTCAAGCTTACTGTAACATCCCTGTCAATTATTTCCCTATTTATGGTAACAATAGACTGGGGCGTCGCTCCAAGTTCCTCTCCAGTCTCAGCGATGACCGTCAGCCAGTGTCGGAATGTACAGACCCCGGCAGCCGTGGTCGCCTTAACACGACGGCCATCTTGCGAGCCCCTCAAGCCTGTTTTAATGTTAATTTAAAGCTGATCGATAGAGAGGAGAATCTGAAGAGATGTGTCGCCACAGTAACCGCGACATTCTGAGGCCAAAGGCTGAGCTTCGGCCCGGCTCTGATGATTTCATAAACTCTCATTAAAACGAGGGTTTTTTTTTTCTATCGCGATTAATTTTTGTTTCGTTATTCCTTTATGAAACATTATTAATCTATCTCTTTAACTTTCGCCCTTTAAATTACGTTCTGGTTCTTTTTATTTCTACATTTCTGTTTAATTTCTCCCTTTCTTTCTCACCGTGATTCTTAAAATATTTGTCTTGTCTTCCCTGTCTTCGTCTTAGTAATTATAAGCATGTTTTATGAAAGGCTGTATGGTTCTTAGTCTCTCGTGCAGGAAAAGATAACTGAATATAATAATGATTTAGGATCAGCTGACCTAGCTTGGTTGTCATGCGCCTTTCATGTGGGCGAAGCGGAAAGAAAATATGAGCTATTTTCTCTCCTGTAATCCCTACATTTCTAATTATCCTAATTATGTAAAATTGTAATTTTTATAAGGTTACTATCTTTCAAAGCTTTTGGTGCAAAATGACTATTGATACGAAAAAAAGTTGTTAAAAATGGTGGAAATTTTCTTAAAATAAAATAATTTTGATATAAGAAACATCACTGAAGGGAGGTGGAGGGGAGGAGATGGAATGATGCAGAGAAAGGATGGCTTGATGGAAATGACATGCCTGCTGTCGGTTTTCTGGCTGAGATAAATAAAATTCAGCGCATTTGTCTAGTTTACCGTGGTTAAATCTACCTGAAATACTTACGCCTTATGCTAGTCTAATTTAGCTTACCACTATCTGCCCTCCTACCTGTTTGTCTATTAGACTGTCTATCTGTTACTATGTCTGTTTGTGATTTTCTACTCTCTTTTTCTCTTTGTGAATGTCTGAATCTTTTTCTAAATCTGGCTTCTGTCGCTCTCTTTCTTTGTTTTTGTTCCTCTTTGCCTTTCTATCTCTGCCTCTATCTTTGCCAGTCTGCCTGTCTGCAGTCTCTGTCTTTTATTCGCTCAATATTTATTCCATATATCACACGCGTCTTATGGATACGCATAATGAAATTATGAAGTAAACATTTGTAGATCGACAAATCTAATTACAATGTGTTTGATAAATCCTATGACGTAAAAATAACATTAAGTAATAGATGCTGGTGTGGCCCATAGTCTCAAATTTTAGTCCCGAATTCGATACCATAGCAGTCATATGTGCTTTGAATGTACGGTCATTTTCTTATATCTTAGCCGCTGTTCTGAAACAGCGGCAGAGAGTCAGCATCATGCGGTCCATATGAAGCACTAGTATTAAATTGAAAGTCAAAAAAAGCTGAAAAAAAAAAGGCTGAGAGAAAGGAAGAGGGAGAGAGGAAAAAAAGGTGGAGAAAAAGAAACTAGCTAATTGTGATGATAATGGTAATGATGATGATGATGATGATGATAACAATAATAACAGTAATAATAATAATATAATAGTAATAGTAATAATAGTAATAATAATAATAATAATAATAATAATAATAATAATAATAATAATAATAATAATAATAATAATAATAATAATAATAATAATAATAATAATAACAATAATAATAATGATGATGATGATGATGATGATGGTGATGATGATGATAATAATAATAATAATAATAATAATAATAATAATAATAATAATAATAATAATAATAATAATAATAATAATAATGATGATGATGATGATGATGATGATGATAGTAATAGTAATAAAATAATAATACTTACAGCAGTAATAATAATAATGATGATGATAGTAAAAATAAAAGAAGAAGAAGAAAGGAAGACAGAGTGAGCGAGACAAAGTGAGAAGAACAAAGGTATGAAGAAGACTATAATA